>WNGS01001407.1:53764-66425 GCA_020271785.1 Procambarus virginalis | reverse complement strand
CCTTACACTATCGTGTAGCATAAGCTTCACTAGTAGTAGGCATCCGTCAATCCCGTGGGGTTATGGAGTTGTGCCCTGGGTGTCTAGTTGTTGTAGTCTAGTTGGATGCAGCGCCTGCTGTGGCTGTGAAGGCCAACCCGAGAATGACAGTCTCGACTGCAGCGAGCGCAGATAAACGCCGAAGCGGGTGCGTCTGACAGTGGCCGAGACCTCCTCTGAAGTCTATTATCCTCCGCCTGCCTCTTCAGTTCATCCTCGAATTGCTGGAGTCCCTTCTGCACTTTATATCTCCAGGCAGATCTGTCCGCAGCTGCTGCCTCCCAAGTGTTGATGTCGATGTTCATCTGCTTGAGGTCGCGTTTGCAGGCATCTTTGAAACGCAGCTGAGGTCTTCCGGTAGGTCTCCTTCCTGATGCCAGTTCTCCATACAAGAGGTCCTTCGGTATGCGGCCATCGACCATGCGTGAGACATGTCCCAGCCATCGCATGTCTCTGTTTCAGGAGAGTGAACATTGAAGGGACTCCTGTTTTCTCGAGTACAGTGTTGTTGGTGACGTGGTCTTTCCACGTGATGTCAAGGATGCGTCTCAGGTTCCGCATGTGAAAGGTATTAAGCCGTCTCTCCTGGCGAGAGCGCAGGGTCCAGGATTCCGAGCCGTAGAGAAGTGTACTCACCACACATGCCATGTAGACTTGTGCCTTGGTGTGCACTGTCAGTTTGGCATTTTCCCAAACGCGCTTTGTGAGCCTGGCCAGTGTTGTTGCGGCCTTCCCGATACGCCTGTTGAGCTCAGTGTCCAGGGAAAGGGTGTCTGAGATTGTGGAGCCCAGGTACACAAACTCGTGAACTGCCTCCAGCGCATAGTCTGCTATATTTATACAGGGTAGCTCATTGACATCTTGTCCCATCACCTGTGTCTTCTTCAGGCTGATTGTCAGGCCGAATGCAGAACAGGCTGCGGCAAAGTGGTTGAGTAGCTGCTGCAGGCCTTCTGCTGTGTGTGTGGTGATCGCTGCGTCGTCGGCGAAGAGGAACTCCCTGAGGATTCGCATTTGTACTTTTGTCTTTGCTCGGAGTCTGGATAGATTATACAGCTTTCCATCAGATCTTGTACGGAGATAGATGCCTTCTGTCGTTGTTCCAAAAGCATGCTTGACGAGGATCGCGAAGAAGATGCCGAACAGGGTTGGAGCAAGAACACACCCTGTTTAACACCACTGTTAATGTTGAATGGTTCAGAAGTTGAGCCGTCGTACACAACTGTCCCCTTCATGTCCTTGTGGAACGATTGTATCATGCTGAGTAGGATGGGTGGACAGCCAATTTTGGCCAAGATCTTGAAGAGTCCGTCCCTACTCACGAGGTCGAAGGCCTTTGTAAGGTCAATGAAGGCAATGTACAAGGCTTTTCTCTGCTCCCTGCACTTTTCTTGAAGCTGTCTCAGGGAGAACACCATGTCAGTGGTCGACCTCTCTGCTCGGAAACCACACTGTGACTCGGGGTACACTCTTTCGGCAAGAATCTGAAGCCTGACCAAAACGACCCTAGCGAATAGTTTGCCAACGACGCTGAGGAGGGAGATGCCGCGATAGTTGTTTACATCGCTTCTGTCACCTTTATTTTTGTAGAGAGTGATGATGTTTGCATCTCTCATGTCTTGTGGCACCGAGCCCTCCCTCCAGCACTGGCACAGAAGTTCATGAAGCTCAGATTTAAGTGTTCCACGAGCGCACTTGAGAACTTCAGGCGGAATCCCGTCGTCTCCTGGGGCCTTCCCTGAGGAAAGTGAATCCAGCGCTTTCTCAACTTCTTCCACAGTTGGTTCAAGATCAAGTTCTTCCATGATGGGCAGGCATTCAATTGCATCCAAAGCCTCTACGCTGACCAAGTTCTCTCTGGAGTAGAGTTCGGAGTAATGTTCCACCCAGCGATTCATCTGTTGATCACGGTCTTTAATGATCTCTCCAGTGGCAGACTTTAGAGGAGCCGTCCGGTTTTGTGTAGGGCCTGTTGCCTGTTTGATTCCTTCGTACATGCCTCTTATGTTGCCGACAGTGGCTGCAGTCTGGATGCTGGAACAGAGTCGAAGCCAGTAATCGTTAGCACAACGCCTCGCAGTTTGTTGAACTCTACTGCGGGCAATACGGAGGGCCTGTAGGTTCCTTCTTGAGGGCAGGTTCTTGTAGGATGAGAGAGCTCGTCTCTTTCCTCTATGAGGGGTAACAGTTCCTCTGCACTGGCCTCGAACCAGTCTGCTGATTGTTCTGTCTCTTACCGAAGGTGGACATGGCAGTGTTGAAAATAGTGCCCCTGAGATGTAACCACCTCTCACTTGCGCTATCGCAGGGTGGTACAGGAAGGGCATTTACCAGCGCTGCAGTGAATTCCTCCACCTTGTGAAGGTCACGGGTCTTGTTTACGTTAATGCGTGGTCTTCCCTCCTTCTTTGCTCTGTGGATTTTCCGGGGCTGGAACTTTACTCTGCAAACGACGAGAGAGTGGTCGGTGTCGCAATCTGCGCTCTGGAAGCTGCGGGTCAGTTTGACATTTCTCAGATTGTTACGCCCCGTAAGCACCAGGTCGAGTTGGTGCCAATGCTTAGACCTGGGATGTCTCCAGGAAACCTTATGCTGGGGCTTGGTGTCGAAGAAGGAATTGGTGATGCAGAGATCATGACGGCAGCAGAACTCCAGGAGGCGCTGCCCACTCTCATTCATCTTCCCAAATCCAAACTGGCCCAGGCAGGAAGGCCAAGAGCTGTGGTCAGAACCAACTCTTGCATTAAAGTCTCCCAGGAGGAAGACTGGCTCTTGGTGAGGTATGTCTCTGAGAGCTAGGCCAAGGTCATCATAGAACTTGTCCTTCGCTTCGGTAGAGGAGGTCAATGTTGGTGCATAGGCATTGATGAGGCTGACCATTCCTACTGCTGTATGAAGCTGAAGTTTGATGATCCTTGAAGACCCCTCCATAGGCGGTACTATGGACCCTAACAACCTGTTCCTGATGGCAAAACCATCGCCATGCTCCCTTACCTCTTCTTGTGGTTTACCCTGCCAGTAGAAGGTAAAGTCCTTCTCCCGTATGCTGCCAGTTGCCGGCAGACGTGTCTCCTGCAGGGCGACTATGTCCATCTGGAGTCTGCGCAGTTCGTTGTTGATCACAGCTGTCTTGCGGGCGTCGTTCACTTCCAGCTCCAGTCGATCTTCCGAGAGACCCGGTGTCATGGTCCTTACATTCCATGTGCCCAGTTTGAGAGCTGGGTGGCTCTGTGTTTGTTTTCTTTTGCCTGGTGCATGAGTTGACGATCCGCTTATTGGATTGTGGCCTAAGCCCCACGCACCCAGTGGAGCAGGCGGACCGTGGCGGGACAGCACCTTATTGGCTGGGGGCTGCCCAGCTTGAGGCGGGCGGTAGCTGTCCTATGAAATCGGATGATTTCTCCCACCGACGGAAGCAACCCCTGGCGCCTTACTCTACGCCAATTGAGTGGTAGGCTTATCACCGGTAACTGTCACTTCCCGTGTTGAGCCATCGCCAAGGCGATGCTGGAGTGTCCTCTCCAGGGCACAGGCCTGGGCAGTAATTATGGAGGATCAGCTGTTGCCCATGCAGCAAATCCACCCTCTCCACGCCACGATGTGATCCAAGGGAAGGGCAGGCGCCGATACGCTTGGCACCAGTGTCGTCGCAGGAGTTGCCAGAATGTAGCTGTAAACAGCTGCAAACTGCCTTAGGGACTCCGACTCCGGATTTTTCCTCAGGGTTGACTCCCGAAGTCTTTCCCATGAGTGGGTTTAGCCACAAGACAGCAGAGGTTTGAATTCGGGGTTTTCCTTCCCCTAGATGGGCTGCCTTTCCAGGCTAACGAGTCCCATCTGCCCGAAGCAACTGGTTTTAAGGCGCCAGAGACCCACCTTCGCTCCTTCTCCTGTTGGTAGAAGCAGTTCCGCCAGGCCTAGAGGCTAAGCCACACGTGCAGGCCAGGAGCTGGACTTGGTTGTCAGAGGCTATTTGAGACGCACGCCATCAGGGGCACTTTACAGGCTGTGGGTGCTTATCTCCACAACCCTTCCCCCCGGCTGTAACAAACCTTGGAACTAGCTCTCACTACATCTCACACAATCGTGCAGCATACCAGCTCTCACTACCCTGTCACACTATCGTGCAGCATACCAGTTCTCACTACCCCTCACACTATCTTGCAGTATACCTCCTCTCATAACCCCCAGGCAGCATTCCAGCTCTCACTGCCCCCTCACACTATCATGCACCATACCAGCTCTCACTACCCCCTAAAACTATCGTGCAGCATACCAGCTCTCACTACCCCCTCACACTATCGTGCAGCATACCAGCTCTCACTATTCTCTCCTCACACTATCGTGCAGCATACCTGCTCTAACTACCCTCCCCTCACACTATCGTGAAGCATACCAGCTCTCACTACCCCTCAAACTTTCGTGCAGCATACCAGCTCTCACTACCCCCCCTCACCCTATTGTGCAGCATACCAGCTCTCACTACCCCTCACACTATTGTGCAGCATACCAGCTCTCACTACCCCTCAAACTTTCGTGCAGCATACCTGCTCTCACTACCCGGCCTTACACTATCGTGCGGCATTCTAGCTCTCACTCTCCCACTCCCACTGTCGTGCAGCATACCAGTTCTCACTACCCCTCACACTATCATGCAGCATATCAGCTCTCACTGCCCCCCTCACACTAACGTGCAGCATACCAGCTCTCACTACCCTGTCACACTATCCTGCAGCATACACGCTCTCCCTACCCCTCTCACACTATCGGGCAGCATACTAGCTCTCATTATCCCTTACTCTATCGTGCAGCATACCAGCTCTCACAAACCCTAACACATTCGTGCAGCATATCAGCACTCACTACCTCTCACACTATCGTGCAGCATACTAGCTCTCACTACCCTGTCACTCTTGCAGCATTCCAGTTCTCACTACCCCCTCCTCAAACTATCGTGCAGCATTCCTGCTCTCATAACCCCCCCTCACACTATCGTGTAGCATACCAGCTCTCACTACCCCTCATACTTTCGTGCAGCATACCAGCTCTCAATACCTCCCCCCTCACCCTATTGTGCAGCATACCAGCTCTCACTACCCCCTCACACTATAGTACAGCATACCAGCTCTCACTACCCCCACACACTATTGTGCAGCATACCAGCTCTAACTACCCCCTCACACTATAGTGCAGCATACCAGCTCTAACTACCCCCTTCACACTATAGTGCAGCACACAGCTCTCACTACCCCCTCACACTATAGTGCAGCATACCAGCTCTAACTACCCCCTCACACTATAGTGAAGCATACAAGCTCTCACTACCCCTGACACTTTCGTGCAGCATACCAGCTCTCACTACCCCCCTAACACTATCGTGCAGCATACCAGCTTTCACTACCCCCTCACACTATCGTGCAGCATACCAGCTCTCACTACCTCCTCACACTATCGTGCAGCATACCAGCTCTCACTACCTCCTCACACTATCGTGCAGCATACCAGCTCTCACTATTCCCCCTCACACTATCGTGCAGCATACCAGCTCTCACTACCCCTCACACTATCGTGCAGCATACCAGTTCTCACTACCCCTCACACTATCATGCAGAACACCAGCTCTCACTACCATGTCACACTATCGTGCAGCATATCAGCTCTCACTATTCCCCCTCACACTATCGTGCAGCATACCAGCTCTCACTACCCCTCACACTATCGTGCAGCATACCAGTTCTCACTACCCCTCACACTATCATGCAGAACACCAGCTCTCACTACCCCCTCACACTATCGTGCAGCTTGCCAGCTCTCACTACCCCCTCACACTATCGTGCAGCTTGCCAGCTCTCACTACCCCCTCACACTATCGCGCAGCATACCAGCTCTCACTACCCCCTCACACTATCGTGCAGCTTGCCAGCTCTCACTACCCCCACTCACACTATGGTGCATCTTACTGGCTCTCAATATTCCCTCCTCACACTATCGTGCAGCATACCTGCTGCACGATAGTGTGCAGCAGGTATGCTGACACTGGGACAGACCAGCAAGGAGACATTGGGGCAGACTAGGCACCAGACAGTGGGACAGACCAGCCAGCAGACACTGGGGCAGACCAGCCAGCAGACACTGGGACAGACCAGCCAGCAGACACTGGGGCAGACCAGCCAGCAGGCACTGGGGCAGACCAGCCAACAGGCACTGGGGCAGACCAGCCAGCAGACACTGGGACAGACCAGCCAGCAGACACTGGGGCAGACCAGCCAGCAGACACTGGGGCAGACCAGCCAGCAGACACTGGGACAGACCAGCCAGTAGACACTGGGGCAGACCAGCCAGCAGACACTGGGACAGACCAGCCAGCAGACACTGGGACAGACCAGCCAGCAGACACTGGGACAGACCAGCCAGTAGACACTGGGGCAGACCAGCCAGCAGACACTGGGACAGACCAGCCAGCAGACACTGGGACAGACCAGCCAGCAGACACTGGGGCAGACCAGCCAGCAGGCACTGGGGTAGACCAGCCAGCAGACACTGGGACAGACCAGCCAGCAGACACTGGGGCAGTCCAGCCAGCAGACACTGGGGCAGACCAGCCAGCAGACACTGGGACAGACCAGCCAGCAGACACTGGGGCAGACCAGTCAGCAGACACTGGGGCAGACCAGCCAGTAGACACTGGGACAGCCCAGCCAGCAGACACTGGGGCAGACCAGCCAGCAGACACTGGGGCAGACCAGCCAGTAGACACTGGGGCAGACCAGCCAGCAGACACTGGGGCAGACCAGCCAGCAGGCACTGGGACAGACCAGCCAGTAGACACTGGGACAGACCAGCCAGCAGACACTGGGGCAGACCAGCCAGTAGACACTGGGACAGACCAGCCAGCAGACACTGGGACAGACCAGCCAGTAGACACTGGGGCTGACCAGCCAGCAGACACTGGGGCAGACCAGCCAGTAGACACTGGGGCAGACCAGCCAGCAGACACTGGGGCAGACCAGCCAGCAGACACTGGGACAGACCAGCCAGCAGACACTGGGGCAGACCAGTCAGCAGACACTGGGGCAGACCAGCCAGTAGACACTGGGACAGACCAGCCAGCAGACACTGGGGCAGACCAGTCAGCAGACACTGGGGCAGACCAGCCAGTAGACACTGGGGCAGACCAGGCAGCAGACACTGGGGCAGACCAGCCAGCAGACACTGGGGCAGACCAGTTCGCGTGTGAGGTTCGGGGGGAGGGAACGGACGTGTCGTCGTCGCGCTCTGTAAAAATACTGGAATAAACCGGGCTTTTTTAGGATTACAACCATGGATTACGGCCCACAGTGATCACCAAGTGCATAGTGACCCGTAGGAAAGTTCAATACAGAAATTAACAATGGAACTTTAAGTTTAATACAGAATAAACTTGGGACCACGTGGTGAGCCAGTGCCACCAATCTCATGTGTACAGGCATAAGCGAAATATATGAAATATAGCGAGCAGTGATATGTTGAACAGTGAAGTTGAACGTGTAACACAACATATAAATTAGTGGATAGTGTTAGATAATTGTACCTAGAAAAAGTAGAAATGTAAAGTTGTGGCAAGAGGCATCACACTTGGCTGTTTACACCACAGCCACGAGGCCTACACAGTGTAGGGGACGTCCCTCAGTAACAGTATACTCCCTCAGTGATAATATACTGGCAATATATATAGTAATATGGGAAAGTGGATCTAGGAACTAGTAATAGAGTAAGTGAATAACATTACAAGCCGGAAGAAAGCAGAAATTCTCTTAGGATATTACAGGCAAATAATCAGTGTATAAATCAAGTAACTGGCAACTGTTGGCATCCTGCCCCCCTCCCCCGACCTGGGACAAACAACGGTCAACTGTACGGTCCCAAGAGGACCATATTTCTCCACAAGGCGATAAGTACCCCCACATGAACTTGAACAAATAAACATATGTAATATTATAAATATACTGTATACATATTATATAAACATACATATAATATTGTAAATATATTCATATAATATTATACCACCACAAACCCAACATGGGGGAGTGTGGAGGCTGTTCTAAGCCACTTCGGAAGAGTGTTGTAGGCATTGAATGTAACATTTGTAACATCAGATTTCACCTGAGTTGTACAGGATTACCTACACAATATGCAAACCAGGAAGGTAGCTACTGGATCTGTCAAAGTGACAGACAGATGTGGGAAAACATTACCAAACTAATGAATAACATTCCTGAAGTACACAGGCACAAAAATTCACACAAAAACTACCAGAAATATATGCAGAGTATATAAAGACAGCAACGAACTCTGAGCACAACTCAGGGACTGAGATTTAGAGAGTCAAAGTAGCAATGTAGAAGGACATAGTGTCGAGGTACACAAAAATGAAGGCAATATTGTAGAGCAAACTGGTGATATGAATAATGAGATAAAAAATGAGACGAATGAGAACACAAATGAGAAAGACGAAAGCAACAAGGAAAAGATAAGGGCAATACCGAGAATGAATGCAGAAACGAGAAAGTTGGAACAAAAAACACAGAGGTAGCCAAGTCATGTACGGGTACAAACAAGAATAATACAATCACAGATGAAAATATTTGCAGGTATTATACAAAAGGACAGTGCAGATATGGCCCCAGAGGCACGGAATGCTCATTCATGCACCCACGGAAATGCCGAAACGGGTTAGGGAAAGGCAGATGTCGTTTTGATACAGATTGTAGATATTTTCACCCTAAGCTATGCAAACTCTCAGTTAATGAGAGGAAATGCTACTATCTTCATTGCCCTGATTTCCACGTCAGAGGTACACAGTGCTATATAAGAGAGGAAGTCCAATATAATAGCCCTGAAATATTTTTAGAGGCAGACAGAAATAGAGGGAGAAACAAACAGGCAGAAACGTGCAGGAGTACGGATGGAGAGGGGGAAATGCCCAAGACTGGACTACGGTTCATCATCAAGCCCACGCATACTACACCCCCCAACTACACAGAGAGTACCACACTCCCCCAGTATCACTTCCAAAACTGGACAAACCATTGCCACAACAACACACCCTGGTTCAGGGTAGAGAGGAGGGAAAACTACCAAAATCTTCCAGAAGTGACACACAATATGGACAATCATTCATATTTGCAAACATTCAAGGTTTAAAGCCAAAGTCAAGAAATAAAGTTAAGTTCATAAATGGCATCCTATTAGAGTCAAACTCAATATTTGGGGCATTCATGGAAACTCATACAAAAGATTACATGGATGGTGAAATCTGGATTCCAAATTATAATTTATATAGATGTGATAGAAAAACTAGGTCAAATGGAGGAGTAGGTCTGTATATTAAATAGGACCTGGTATGCACAGAACTACTAAACTCAACTAATGAGGTGGTAGAGGTACTTGGAATTAAGGTAGAGAAACTAAACCTAATTATTATTCTAATATATAAACCACCAGATACAACGGTTGAGGAATTCACAGAACAGATGCACAAAATAGAGAACATACTTGATAACCTAGCAAACCCAGCTCCAGATATTATCTTCCTTGGAGATTTCAATTTACCGAGTCTAAGATGGAGAATGGCAAACACAAATATCATAGCAGGGAATGACCCGGGAAATAGCCAACCACAGGTCAGAGAACTTTTGAGATTCTGTGACAAATTCTCGCTTAATCAACAGATTACAGAACCAACAAGGAACGAAAACACACTAGACTTGTTATTCACAAACAATGATGAACTAATCAGAGACATCAAAATCTCAGATACTTCATACTCAGACCATAAGCTCATTGAAGTGCAAAGTAGCATAAATAACGGTAGTAGGACTAAGAGACCCAACAAGCGAGAAGGAATATTCAACCAATTCAATTTCAACAATATGAGGATCGACTTGGAAAAAATAATGTTGACCTTGCAACCATTCAATGGGAGACGGTCTTAAGTGACAAAACTCCCACACAGGGAATAGCTCAACTGACAGCTGAAGCTTACAAGGTCTGCTTGAAGCACGTGCCTGTGAGGAGGGGCAGAAAGAGGACCACTTTAGAAAGAGAACACAGACGATTGTACAGGAGAAGGAAAAAATAACGGAAATGCTTCAGCAGACACAACTATCACAAGCAAGGAAAATAAGCCTAAGCAGGGAGATCGAAGAAATAGAACAAACGTTGAAGCGATCATATGAGTCTGAGGAAATGGAATTGGAACAGAAAGCTATACAAGAGATAAGGAAAAATCCTAAATATTTTTTCACATACGCAAAATAAAAAAAAAATCAAATCCTTGTCATGCTGTTTTTCTACTAAAGGAAGATTCGATTGTGTTTTGTGCCCTGTATTATGTTTCAGATCCTCATTTTTGCCACACCTGAGTACCTGAAATTTATCACTGTTAAACATCATGTTATTTTCTGATGCCCAATCGAAAACTTTGTTGACATCTGCTTGTAGTTTTCAATGTCTTCAGCAGAGGTAATTTTCATGCTGATTTTTGTGTCATCTACAAAGGACGACACGAAGCTGTGACGTGTATTTTTGTCTATATCAGATATGAGAATAAGGAACAGTAGCGGTGCAACGACTGTACCTTGAGGTACAGAGCTTTTAACATCGCTTGGACTCGATTTTATCTGATTGAATGTTACTCTTTGTGTTCTGTTCGACAGGAAATTGAGTATCCAGCGTCGTACTTTTCCAGTTATTCCTATTGACCTCATTTTGTGAGCTATCACCCCATGGTCACATTTGTCGAACGCCTTTGCAAGGTCTGTGTATACAACATCTGCATTTTGTTTTTCTTCTAGGGCTTCTGTGATTTTGTCATAGTGGTTGAGTAACTGTGACAGACAAGATCTTCCCGCTCTAAATCCATGTTGTCCGGGGTGTGCAATTCATTGTTTTCCATAAAACTAGAAATTTGATTCCTAGTCACTCTTTCAAACCATTTTATTAAGTGTGATGTTAGTGCAACTGGCCTACAATTTTTTGCCAAGGCTTTATTCCCCCCCTTGTGCAACGGAGCTATATCTGCAGATTTAAGTGCAGCTAGTATCTCCCCTGTATCCAGGCTCTTCCTCCATATTACGCTGAATGCTCTCGCTACTGGCACTTTACATTTCTTTATGAATATTGAATTCCGTGAGTCAAGCTCAGGAACTGAGTGCATAGGCATATTGTCAATTTCTCTTTCAAAGTCTTCCGAGTTTGTGGTAATGTCCATTATATTATCTGCAGTTTGAATGTCACTCATAAAGAAGCTGTCTGGGTCATCAACTTTCAAGTTGTTTATTGGTATGCTAAACATAGCCTCATACTGGCTTCTTTGAATTTCACTAATCTCTTTGTTGTCCTCTGTGTACGTACCTTCAATTGTAATTAATGGTCCAATACGGGTCGAGGTTTTCTATTTTGATTATGCGTATGTGAAAAAAATATTTCGGATATTTCCTTATCTCCTGTATAGCTTTCTGTTCCAATTCCATTTCCTCAGACTCATATGATCTCTTCAACGTTTGTTCTATCTCTTCGATCTCCTGCTTAGGCCTATTTCCTTGCTTGTGATAGTTGTGTCTGACGAAGCATTGAAGCAAAGCAGACACTGGGGGCAGACCAGCCAGCAGATACTCTGGCAGACCAGCTAGCAGACACTGGGGCAGACCAGCCTGCAGAACTGGGAAAGACCAGCCAGCAGACACTGGGGCAGACCAGGCAGCAGACACTGGGGCAGACCAGCGAGCAGACACTGGGACAGGCCAGGCAGCAGACACTGGGGCAGACCAGCCAGCAGACACTGGGGCACACCAGCGAGCAGACACTGGGGCAGACCGGCCAGCAGACACTGGGGCAGACGAGCGAGCAGACACTGGGACAGGCCAGGCAGCAGACACTGGGGCAGACCAGCGAGCAGACACTGGGACAGGCCAGGCAGCAGACACTGGGGCAGACCAGCCAGCAGACACTGGGGCAGACCAGGCAGCAGACACTGGGGCAGACCAGCCAGCAGACACTGGGGCAGACCAGCCAGCAGACACTAGGACAGGCCAGGCAGCAGACACTGGGGCAGACCAGCCAGCAGACACTGGGGCAGACCAGCCAGCAGACACTGGGGCAGACCAGCCAGTAGACACTGGGGCAGACCAGCCAGCAGACACTGGGAAGACCAGCCAGCAGACACTGGGGCAGACCAGCCAGCAGACATTGGGGCAGACCAGCCAGCAGACACTGGGGCAGACCAGCCAGCAGACACTGGGGCAGACCAGCCAGCAGACACTGGGTAAACCAGCCAGCAGACACTGGGGCAGACCAGGCAGCAGACACTGGGGGCAGACCAGCCAGCAGACACTGGGACAGACCAGCCGGCAGACACTGGGGCAGACCAGGGCCGCAGGCTGGAGGCAGGAGCCAGGAAGGGATCAGGTGTAGTCCTCCAGGTGACACGCTACCAACAACAATTTACGAGCGGGTTTACCGGGTTTTCCAAGGGAGGATTTCTCTCAGATTTACGACTTAAGATTCCTGTGCATCAGACGAATATTTAGTTTAAGAAATAATAAATTTACAAACGTTAATGCAGACTCACAACCGTTAT
>WNGS01001407.1:33668-47432 GCA_020271785.1 Procambarus virginalis | reverse complement strand
GTTAGGGTTTGTGAGAGCTGGTATGCTTCACGATATAGTAAGGGATAATGAGAGCTAGTATGCTGCCCGATAGTGTGAGAGGGGTAGGGAGAGCTGGTATGCTGCACGTTAGTGTGAGGGGGGCAGTGAGAGCTGATATGCTGCACGATAGTGTGACAGGGTAGTGAGAGCTGGTGTGCTGCATGATAGTGTGAGGGGTAGTGAGACTGGTATGCTGCACGATAGTGTGAGGGGTAGTGAGAGCTGGTATGCTGCACGATAGTGTGAGGGGGCGTAGTGAGAGCTGGTATGCTGCACGATAGTGTGACAGGGTAGTGAGAGCTGGTGTGCTGCATGATAGTGTGAGGGGTAGTGAGAGCTGGTATGCTGCACGATAGTGTGAGGGGTAGGTAGTGAGAGTGGTATGCTGCACGATAGTGTGAGGGGTAGCCAGAGCTGGTATGCTGCTGATAGTGTGAGGGGAAGTGAGAGCTGTATGCTGAACGATAGTGTGAGTGGTGGTGAGAGCTGGTATGCTGCATGATAGTGTGAGGGGAGGGTAGTGAGAGCTGGAATGCTGCACGATAGTGTGAGGGATAGTGGAGCTGGTATGCTGCATGGTAGTGTGACGGAGGGTAAAGAGAGCTGGTATGCTGCACGATAGTGTAATGGGTAGTGAGAGCTGGTATGCTGCATGATAATGTGAGGGTAGTGACAGCTAGTATGCTGCACGATAGTGAGGGGGTAGTGAGAGCTGGTATTTGCACGATAGTGTGACAGGGTAGTGAGAGATGGTATGCTGCATGATAGTGTGAGGGGTAGTGAGAGCTGGCATTCTGCACGATTGTGTGAGAGGCAGTGAGTGCTGGTATGGTGCACGATAGTGAGAGGGGGTAGTGAGAGCTGGTATGGTGCACGATAGTGTGAGGGGTAGTGAGAGCTGGTATTCTGCATGATAGTGTGAGGGGTAGTGAGAGCTTGTATGCTGCACGATAGTGTGAGATGGGGTGGTGAGAGACGGTATGCTCCTTGATAGTGTGAGGGGCTAGTGAGAGCTGGTATGCTGCTTCGGGCAGATGGGACTCGTTAGCCTGGAAAGGCAGCCCATCTAGGGAAGGAAAACCCGAATTCAAGCCTCTGCTGTCTTGTGGCTAAACCCACTCATGGGAAAAACTTCGGGAGTCAACCCTGAGGAAAAATACGGAGTCGGAGTCCCTAAGGCAGTTTGCAGCTGTTTACAGCTACATTCTGGCAACTCCTGCGACGACACTGGTGCCAAGCGTATCGGCGCCTGCCCTTCCCTTGGATCACATCGTGGCGTGGAGAGGGTGGATTTGCAGCATGGGCAACAGCTGATCCTCCAATACTGCCCAGGCCTGTGCCCTGGAGAGGACACTCCAGCATCGCCTTGGCGATGGCTCAACACGGGAAGTGACAGTTACCGGTGATAAGCCTACCACTCAATTGGCGTAGAGTAAGGCGCCAGGGTTGCTTCCGTCGGTGGGAAAAATCATCCGATTTCATAGGACAGCTACCGCCCGCCTCAAGCTGGGCAGCCCCCAGCCAATAAGGTGCTGTCCCGCCACGGTCCGCCTGCTCCACTGGGTGCGTGGGGCTTAGGCCACAATCCAATAAGCGGATCGTCAACCCATGCACCAGGCAAAAGAAAACAAACACAGAGCCACCCAGCTCTCAAACTGGGCACATGGAATGTAAGGACCATGACACCGGGTCTCTCGGAAGATCTACTGGAAGTGAACGACGCCCGCAAGACAGCTGTGATCAACAATGAACTGCGCAGACTCCAGATGGACATAGTCGCCCTGCAGGAGACACGTCTGCCGGCAACTGGCAGCATACGGGAGAAGGACTTTACCTTCTACTGGCAGGGTAAACCACAAGAAGAGGTAAGGGAGCATGGCGTTGGTTTTGCCATCAGGAACAGGTTGTTAGGGTCCATAGTACCGCCTATGGAGGGGTCTTCAAGGATCATCAAACTTCAGCTTCATACAGCAGTAGGAATGGTCAGCCTCATCAATGCCTATGCACCAACATTGACCTCCTCTACCGAAGCGAAGGACAAGTTCTATGATGACCTTGGCCTAGCTCTCAGAGACATACCTCACCAAGAGCCAGTCTTCCTCCTGGGAGACTTTAATGCAAGAGTTGGTTCTGACCACAGCTCTTGGCCTTCCTGCCTGGGCCAGTTTGGATTTGGGAAGATGAATGAGAGTGGGCAGCGCCTCCTGGAGTTCTGCTGCCGTCATGATCTCTGCATCACCAATTCCTTCTTCGACACCAAGCCCCAGCATAAGGTTTCCTGGAGACATCCCAGGTCTAAGCATTGGCACCAACTCGACCTGGTGCTTACGGGGCGTAACAATCTGAGAAATGTCAAACTGACCCGCAGCTTCCAGAGCGCAGATTGCGACACCGACCACTCTCTCGTCGTTTGCAGAGTAAAGTTCCAGCCCCGGAAAATCCACAGAGCAAAGAAGGAGGGAAGACCACGCATTAACGTAAACAAGACCCGTGACCTTCACAAGGTGGAGGAATTCACTGCAGCGCTGGTAAATGCCCTTCCTGTACCACCCTGCGATAGCGCAAGTGAGAGGTGGTTACATCTCAGGGGCACTATTTTCAACACTGCCATGTCCACCTTCGGTAAGAGACAGAACAAATCAGCAGACTGGTTCGAGGCCAGTGCAGAGGAACTGTTACCCCTCATAGAGGAAAAGAGACGAGCTCTCTCATCCTACAAGAACCTGCCCTCAAGAAGGAACCTACAGGCCCTCCGTATGTCCCGCAGTAGAGTTCAACAAACTGCGAGGCGTTGTGCTAACGATTACTGGCTTCGACTCTGTTCCAGCATCCAGACTGCAGCCACTGTCGGCAACATAAGAGGCATGTACGAAGGAATCAAACAGGCAACAGGCCCTACACAAAACCGGACGGCTCCTCTAAAGTCTGCCACTGGAGAGATCATTAAAGACCGTGATCAACAGATGAATCGCTGGGTGGAACATTACTCCGAACTCTACTCCAGAGAGAACTTGGTCAGCGTAGAGGCTTTGGATGCAATTGAATGCCTGCCCATCATGGAAGAACTTGATCTTGAACCAACTGTGGAAGAAGTTGAGAAAGCGCTGGATTCACTTTCCTCAGGGAAGGCCCCAGGAGACGACGGGATTCCGCCTGAAGTTCTCAAGTGCGCTCGTGGAACACTTAAATCTGTGCTTCATGAACTTCTGTGCCAGTGCTGGAGGGAGGGCTCGGTCCCACAAGACATGAGAGATGCAAACATCATCACTCTCTACAAAAATAAAGGTGACAGAAGCGATGTAAACAACTATCGCGGCATCTCCCTCCTCAGCGTCGTTGGCAAACTATTCGCTAGGGTCGTTTTGGTCAGGCTTCAGATTCTTGCCGAAAGAGTGTACCCCGAGTCACAGTGTGGTTTCCGAGCAGAGAAGTCGACCACTGACATGGTGTTCTCCCTGAGAAAGCTTCAAGAAAAGTGCAGGGAGCAGAGAAAAGCCTTNTTTGCTCCTCTGGCTTCTAACCTTCTAACCTTCTAACCTTCTAACCTTCTAGCCTTAAAACGCCTTTTAACCCTAAACTAAGACAGTACTCTAGTCTCTGTTCGGAATTCAATCTCGTCAAACGTGTCATTTAGCTTATCTTCCTTATTTGTATGGTCTTCCTAAAGCTCAAAAAGTTGGCATTCCTCTTCGCTCTATCATTTCTTCAAGAGACACTGTCGGCTCTCCTCTTACTTCCTGTCATGCCAAAACTCTCATTCCTTATCTTGGTATCTGTTCCCCTGCTCTCCTTCTACACTATCATGGCTTCAATGAAAGATTACGCCTGTATTTCTTCTGGATGATGCTTAGTCTTGATGTTCAGTCTTACTGATTATCCTTTCTTGATTCTCTAGCTGAACTATTTTCCTCTTTCCTTAGTCAGGCGACTGAGGGTTCTCTTTGTCTCTCGCTGACTACTGACGTCTTCCTCGAACTAAAGAGACTGTGTTGAATCTAACTAAATTTTTTCAAAGGTAAACATATATCTCAATCTTTCTTGGCTGCTATGGGTTTTGCTCTCTTTCTCCTGTTCTTAGCAATCTCTATTTGGAGTAATTTGAAACTTCTCTCTCTCTCTGGATTCTTTATGTTGATGATACTTTTTATCTCAGGCTTCATGACCCGAATCTTTTCAAGCCTTAACTTCCATCACTCTTCTTCACGGCAAGCTTCAGTGACCCTCCGTTTCTTGATTCTAAAATTTATTTTCTTTACAAGTCTTTCTCTCGCTTAGAATATCCCATACATTTTTTCAACTCTGCCTATGCACATGCTAAAAAAAACTTTCGTTTTAAACCTGCTTCTAACACTATAAACACTGCTGTGTTTGAACTCCAAGATGTGTTTGAACACATATGAACTCAAGACTCTCAATAATACCCATCGTCCTCCTGATACGGAACTCACTTTAGAACACTACCCCACTTCGTAGTAGTCTGGTTCACACTGCTCCTCCTGCTTCCAGTGCTGCTGGTGTCTACGCTATTTCCTGCTCGTCTGATCCCCTCCAATACTTTAGTGAAACTGGCCGTACACTGAATATCAGGCTTAAGGAGCACAAATGAGGTGTTAAGTCTGCATGTACAAACAACGCTTTCTTCTGTCATGTTACGGACTCTTAATCATCCTATAGACACCACCGACTCCATCATGTCGAATCGGTTCTTATACAAAATATGAATTTTAGTCCTGGCTTTGTTGGTATCGACTTTTCCCTTTCTAAGTTCATATTTTAAATGTTTCAACCTTCTTAACAACGTGATCTGACTTATCCTTAACCCCTCCACCATCCCTTTCCTTTCTTTCTCTTAAGTTGTAATTTATTTGTCTCTATTTCAACTTTCTTCTTCGCCTGTTGGCCTGTCGTTCTATTATTCACTTCAGTCTTATTTCTTCAATTCTGTCTTATTCCTTTACTTTTACCTTTCTCTCTTTTTTACTTTTTTCTTTTATTTCTAGTTTTTCTTCATACTTCTTCCTAATTCCCATAATTCAAACCTATTTATATACTTTACTTTATTCAAATACATCAACCTACTCCTTACTAATGCTTTACATCTTATCTTACTCTTTAATCTGCTGCCTATCACCTCACCCTTTCTTACCATGACCTCACTCTCTCTTACCATGACCTCACTCTCTTACCATGACCTCACTCTCTTACCATGTCCTCACTCTCTCTTACCATGACCTCACTCTCTTACCATGACCTCACTCTCTTACCATGACCTCACTCTCTCTTACCATGACCTCACTCTCTCTTACCATGACCTCACTCTCTTACCATGACCTCACTCTCTTACCATGACCTCACTCTCTTACCATGACCTCACTGACAATTCCCTCCCTCCCACTCCTCCAACATTATACGCCTTGATAGTCGTCACCAGGTCTTCATTATCATACGTGTGGAGTTAGGTGTCTGAGCCTCAGCCCCGTTACTGTAACTTGCTGCCTGAAGAAACTTTGTCTTCAACTCAACTTTACTTCCAATGCTTCTATGTATTTTTTTATGTGTGGCGGGGGGGGGGGCGTTGGGGGGTTAGATAGAGGGGGAGGGATAGCGGGTGCTAGTCTGCATTATTGTTTTGTCCATTCATTATTTGTTACACTAAATAATTCTTCTGTTGCACAGGAATCTTAAGTCGTAAATCTGAGAGAAATCCTCCCTTGGAAAACCCGGTAAACCCGCTCGTAAATTGTTGTTGGTAGCGTGTCACCTGGAAGACTACACCCTGATCCCTTCCTGGCTCCTGCCTCCAGCCTGCGGCCCTGGTCTGCCCCAGTGTCTGCTGGCTGGACTGCCCCAGTGTCTGCTGGCTGGTCTGCCCCCAGTGTCTGCTGCCTGGTCTGCCCCCAGTGTCTGCTGGCTGGTTTACCCCAGTGACTGCTGCCTGGTCATCCCCAGTGTCTGCTGGCTGGACTGCCCCAGTGTACTCACCTAGTTGTACTCACCTAGTTTTGATTGCGGGGGTTGAGCTCTGGCTCTTTGGTCCCGCCTCTCAACCGTCAATCAACAGGTGTACAGGTTCCTGAGCCTATTGGGCTCTATCATATCTACACTTGAAACTGTGTATGGAGTCAGCCTTCACCACAACGCTTCCTAATGCATTCCATTTGTCAACCACTCTGACACTAAAAAAGTTCTTTCTAATATCTCTGTGGCTCATTTGGGCACTCAGTTTCCACCTGTGTCCCTTAGTGCGTGTGCCCCTTGTGTCTTTATCAACCCTGTCGATTCCACTGAGAATCTTGAATGTGGTGATCATGTCCCCCCTAACTCTTCTGTCTTCCAACGAAGTGAGGTTTAATTCCCGTAGTCTCTCATCGTAGCTCATACCTCTCAGCTCGGGTACTAGTCTGGTGGCAAACCTTTGAACCTTTTCCAGTTTAGTCTTATGCTTGACTAGATATGGACTCCATGCTGGAGCCGCATACTCCAGGATTGGTCTGACATATGTGGTATATAATGTTCTGAAAGATTCCTTACACAAGTTTCTAAAGGCCGTTCTTATGTTAGCCAACCTGGCATATGCTGCTGATGTTATCCTCTTGATATGAGCTTCAGGGGACAGGTCTGGCGTGATATCAACCCCCAGGTCTTTCTCTCTCTCTGACTCTTGAAGTATTTCATCTCCCAAATGATACCTTGTATCTGGTCTCCTGCTTCCTACCCCTATCTTCATTACATTACATTTGCTTGGGTTAAACTCTAACAGCCATTTGTTCGACCATTCCTGCAGCTTGTCCAGGTCTTCTTGAAGCCTCAAGCTGTCCTCCTCTGTCTTAATCCTTCTCATAATTTTGGCGTCGTCAGCAAACATTGAGAGGAATGAGTCTATACCCTCTGGGAGATCATTTACGTATATCAGAAACAGGATAGGTCCAAGTACAGAGCCCTGTGGGACTCCACTGGTGACTTCACGCCAGTCTGAGGTCTCACCCCTCACTGTAACTCTCTGTTTCCTATTGCTTAGGTACTCCCTTATCCACTGGAGCGCCCTACCTGTTACTCCTGCCTGTTTCTCCAGCTTATGCATCAACCTTTTATGGGGTACTGTGTCAAAGGCTTTCCGACAGTCCAAAAAAATGCAGTCCGCCCACCCTTCTCTTTCTTGCTTAATTCTTGTCACCTGATCGTAGAATTCTATCAAGCCTGTAAGGCAAGATTTACCCTCCCTGAACCCATGTTGATGGGTTGTCACGAAGTCTCTTCTCTCCAGATGTGTTACTAGGTTTTTTCTCACAATCTTCTCCATCACCTTGCATGGTATACAAGTTAAGGACACTGGCCTGTAGTTCAGTGCCTCTTGTCTGTCACCCTTTTTGTATATTGGTACTACATTAGCAGTCTTCCATATTTCTGGTAGGTCCCCCGTTTCCAGTGACTTACTATACACTATGGAGAGTGGTAAGCAAAGTGCTCCTGCACACTCTTTCAATACCCATGGCGAGATTCCATCCGGCCCAACAGCTTTTCTCACATCCAGCTCCAATAGGTGCTTTTTGACCTCATCTCTTGTAATTTCGAACCTATCCAAGGTCACCTGGTTTGCTGCCACCTCTCCCAGCGCCGTGATATCTCCCTGTTCTATTGTAAAGACCTCCTGGAACCTTTTGTTGAGTTCTTCACACACCTCTTTGTCATTCTCTGTGTACCTGTCCTCGCCCACCCTAAGTTTCATCACCTGTTCCTTCACTGTTTTCTTCCTCCTGATGTGACTGTGTAGTAGCTTTGGTTCAGTCTTGGCTTTATTAGCTATATCATTTTCATACCTTTTCTCAGCTGCTCTTCTCACACTGACATACTCGTTCCTGGTTCTCTGGTATCTCTCTCTACTTTCTGGTGTTCTGTTATTACGGAAGTTCCTCCATGCCCTTTTGTTCAGCTCCTTTGCTTTCATACATTCCCTATTAAACCACGGATTCTTCCTTTGCTTCTCTGTTTTTTCCTGTCGGGCTGGGACAAACCTGCTTACAGCCTCCTGACATTTTTGGGTGACATAGTCCATCATGTCTTGTACGGACTTGGTTCCGAGTTCTGTGTCCCAATGTATATCCCATAGGAATTTATTCATCTCCTCATAGTTTCCCTTTCGGTACGCCAACCCTTTGGTTCCCAGTTCTTTTTTGGGGGTGATAATTCCTAGCTCAACCAGGTACTCAAAGCTCAATACACTATGATCACTCATTCCCAATGGGGCTTCCAACTTAACTTCCCTTATATCCGACTCATTTAGGGTAAATATCAGATCAAGCAAGGCTGGTTCATCCCCTCCTCTCATTCTTGTCGGTCCCTTGACGTGTTGACTTAGAAAGTTTCTTGTTGCCACATCCAGCAGCTTAGCTCTCTATGTGTCTGGGCCTCCATGTGGGTCTCTGTTCCCCCAATCTATCTTCCCATGGTTGAAGTCTCCCATGATTAGAAGTCTGGATCCGTTCCTGCTAGCCACAGAAGCTGCTCTCTCTATTATATTGATGGTGGCCATGTTGTTTCTATCATATTCCTGTCTGGGTCTTCTGTCATTCGGTGGGGGGTTATATATGACTACTATTATAATTTTCTGTCCTCCAGTTGCTATGGTGCCTGATATGTAGTCACTGAAACCTTCACAGTTCTGAATTACCATCTCTTCGAAACTCCAACCTTCTCTTAGTAGCAAAGCCACACCACCTCCTCCTCTCCCTTCTCTCTCTTTCCTCACTACATAGTAGCCCTGTGGAAACACTGCATTTGTTATGACTTTCGTTAGCTTGTTTCTGTGAGTGCTATTATGTCTGGGTTTTCTTTTAGTGCCCATTCTCCAAGTTCACTAGTTTTATTTGTAATCCCATCTATGTTAGTGTACATCGCCTTGAAGCTCACTTTCTTCTGTTCATTTTCATGTCCCTTTCTTGGTGAGTATTCTGCTGGTGTGGGAAGCTTTTCCGTGGGTGAGAGGATCTGTGAGGTGGTTTGCACGGTCTCAGAGGATTTTGGGGTGGGGGGTGGGGGTTTAAGGGAAGGGGGACAGGTAGGGTGTGGGTTAAGGAGATAGGGGGACATGGAGGACGTGGAGGACATGGGGGACATGTCTGCTGGCTGGTGTGCCTCAGTGTCTGCTGCTGGTCTGCCCAAGTGTCTGCTGGGTGGTCTGCCCCTGTGTCTGCTGCTGGTCTGCCCTAGTGTCTGCTGCCTGATCTGGCCCCAGTGTCTGCTGGCTGGTCTGCCCCAGTGTCTGCTGCCTGGTTTGCCCCAGTGTCTGGTGCCTGGTCTGCCCTAGTGTCTGCTGGCTGGTCTGCCCCAGTGTCTGGTGCCTGGTCTGCCCCAGTGTCTGCTAGCTGGTCTGCCCTAGTGTCTGCTGCCTGGTCTGCCTCAGTGTCTGCTGCCTGGTCTGTCCCAGTGTCTGCTGCCTGGTCTGCCCCAGTGTCTGCTGCATGGTTGGCCCCAGTGTCTGCTGGCTAGTCTGCCCCAGAGTTTGCTGCCTGGTCTGCCCCAGTGTCTGCTACCTGGTCTGCCCCAATGTCTGCTGCCTGGTATGCCCCAGTGTCTGCTGGCTGGTCTGTCCCAGTGTCTGCAGCCTGGTCTGCCCCCAGTGTCTGCTGGCTGGTCTGCCCTAGTGTCTGCTGCCTGATCTGCCCCCAGTGTCTGCTGGCTGGTCTGATCCAGTGTCTGCTGGCTGGTCTGCCCCAGTGTCTGCTGGCTGGTCTGCCCCAGTGTCTGCTGGCTGGTCTGCCCCAGTGTCTGCTGCTTGGTCTGCTGCCTGGACTGCTCCAGTGTCTGCTGCCTGGTCTGCCCCAGTGTCTGCTGCCTGGTCTATCCCAGTGTCTGCTGGCTGGTCTGCCTCAGTGTCTGCTGCCTGGTCTGCATCAGTGTCTGCTGGCTGGTCTTCCCCAGTGTCTGCTGCCTGGTCTGCCCCAGTGTCTGCTGCCTGATCTGCCCCAGTGTCTGCTGGCTGGTCTGCCCCAGTGTCTGTTTGCTGGTCTGCCCCATTGTCTGCTGCCTGGTCTGCCCCTGTGTCTGCTGCCTGGACTGCCCCAGTGTCTGCCCCAGTGTCTGCTGCCTGGTCTATCCCAGTGTCTGCTGGCTGGTCTGCCTCAGTGTCTGATGCCTGGTCTGCCCCAGTGTCTGCTGGCTGGTCTGCCCCAGTGTCTGCTGCCTGGTTTGCCCCAGTGTCTGGTGCCTGGTCTGCCCTATTGTCTGCTGGCTGGTCTGCCCCAGTGTCTGGTGCCTGGTCTCCCCCAGTGTCTGCTGGCTGGTCTGCCCTAGTGTCTGCTGCCTGATCTGGCCCCAGTGTCTGCTGCCTGGTTTGCCCCAGTGTCTGCTAGCTGGTCTGCCCTAGTTCTGCTGCCTGGTCTGTCGCAGTGTCTGCTGCCTGGTCTGCCCCAGTGTCTGCTGCCTGGTTTGCCCCAGTGTCTGCTGGCTGGTCTGCCCCAGAGTCTGCTGCCTGGTCTGTCCCAGTGTGTGCTACCTGGTCTGCCCCAATGTCTGCTGCCTGGTATGCCCCAGTGTCTGCTGGCTGGTCTGTCCCAGTGTCTGCAGCCTGGTCTGCCCCCAGTGTCTGCTGGCTGGTCTGCCCTAGTGTCTGCTGCCTGATCTGCCCCCAGTGTCTGCTGGCTTGTCTGATCCTGTGTCTGCTGGCTGGTCTGCCCCAGTGTCTGCTGGCTGGTCTGCCCCAGTGTCTGCTGCCTGGTCTGTCCCAGTGTCTGCTGGATGGTCTGCCCAGTGTCTGCTGCTTGGTCTGCCCCAGTGTCTGCTGCCTGGTCTGCCCCAGTGTCTGCTGCCTGGTCTATTCCAGTGTCTGCTGGCTGGTCTGCCTCAGTGTCTGCTGCCTGGTCTGCCCCAGTGTCTGCTGGCTGGTCTGCCCCAGTGTCTGCTGCCTGGTCTGCCCCAGTGTCTGCTGCCTGATCTGCCCCAGTGTCTGCTGGCTGGTCTGCCCCAGTGTCTGCTTGCTGGTCTGCCCCAGTGTCTGCTGCCTGGTCTGCCCCAGTGTCTGCTGCCTGGTCTGCCCCAGTGTCTGCTGCCTGATCTGTCCCAGTGTCTGCTGCCTGGTCTGCCCCAGTGTCTTCTGCCTGGTTTGCCCCAGTGTCTGCTGGCTGGTCTGCCCCAGAGTCTACTGCCTAATCTGCCCCAGTGTCTGCTGGCTTTTCTGCATCAGTGTCTGCTGCCTGGTCTGCTCAGTGTCTGCTGCCTGGTCTTCCTCAGTGTCTGCTAGCTTGCTTCGACCACTGCTTCTGGTCTGAACTAGAATTCCAGGCTTGAACCAATGCTTGTGTCTGAACTAGAATATTCTTGTATAGTACCAATGTCTGCTGACTTGCTTTGACCAATACTTCAGATTTGGACAAGTATTACTGGTCTGGACCAGTTTTGCTAGCTTGTACCAATGCTTCTGATCTGGACCAGTGTTGCTGGATTGTACCAATGTTTACAGTCTGGACCAGTGTTGCTGGATTGTACCAATGTTTACGGTCTGGACCAGTGTTGCTGGATTGTACCAATGTTTACAGTCTGGACCAGTGTTGCTGGATTGTTCCAATGTTTACAGTCTAGACCAGTGTTGCAGGATTGTACCAATGTTTACAGTCTGGACCAGTGTTGCAGGATTGTACCAATGTTTACAGTCTGGACCAGTGTTGCTGGATTGTACCAATGTTTACGGTCTGGACCAGTGTTGCTAGCTTGTACCAATGCTTCTGATCTGGACCAGTGTTGCTGGATTGTACCAATGTTTACAGTCTGGACCAGTGTTGCTGGATTGTACCAATGTTTACGGTCTGGACCAGTGTTGCTGGATTGTACCAATGTTTACGGTCTGGACCAGTGTTGCTGGATTGTACCAATGTTTACAGTCTGGACCAGTGTTGCTGGATTGTACCAATGTTTACAGTCTGGACCAGTGTTGCTGGATTGTACCAATGTTTACAGTCTGGACCAGTGTTGCTGGATTGTACCAATGTTTACAGTCTGGACCAGTGTTGCTGGATTGTACCAATGTTTACGGTCTGGACCAGTGTTGCTGGATTGTACCAATGTTTACGGTCTGGACCAGTGTTGCTGGATTGTACCAATGTTTACAGTCTGGACCAGTGTTGCTGGATTGTACCAATGTTTACAGTCTGGACCAGTGTTGCTGGATTGTACCAATGTTTACAGTCTGGACCAGTGTTGCTGGATTGTACCAATGTTTACGGTCTGGACCAGTGTTGCTGGATTGTACCAATGTTTACGGTCTGGACCAGTGTTGCTGGATTGTACCAATGTTTACAGTCTGGACCAGTGTTGCTGGATGGTGCCAACGCTTCTGCTCTGAACCCGTTTTGTTGGATTTTACGAATGCTACTTGCTTAGCCTTCCATTCCATCTGCCTAATTCCCTACCTAACATTTTCTCTCACTTCATAGCTCCTCCCAATTCTCTCTCCATCCTTCCCTCCCTCCTTCCCATTCTCTCTCTCTCAGTGGGCAAAAGATGCTCGAGCAACATACAAGCAACGTCATCGACGTTTGATTAACGTTGATTCAACATCAGCTATATATCTATTTTAATTAAAACTCTACGGGCAATTAGACCTACATTTCTAATTGGTAAAAGTGTAATTGGTAAGTGTGTAGTAATGTGACGGCGTCACACTCAGGCTGGGCGGCGCCACACTCAGGCTGGGCGGCGCCACACTCAGGCTGGGCGGCGCCACACTCAGGCTGGGAGGCGCCACACTTAGGCTGGGCGGCGCCACACTCAGGCTGGGCGGCGCCACACTCAGGCTGGGCGGCGCCACACTCAGGCTGGGCGGCGCCACACTCAGGCTGGGCGGCGCCATACTCAGACTGGGAGGCGTCACACTCAGGCTTGACGGCGTCACACTCAGACTGGGCGGCGCCATACTCAGACTGGGCGGCGTCACACTCAGGCTTGACGGCGTCACACTCAGGCTGGGCGGCGCCATACTCAGACTGGGCGGCGTCACACTCAGGCTGGGCGGCGCCATACTCAGGCTGGGCGGCGTCACGCTCAGGCTGGGCGGCGCCATACTCAGGCTGGGCGGCATCACGCTCAAGCTGGGCGGCGCCACACTCAGGCTGGGCGGCGCCACACTCAGGCTTGGCGGCGCCATACTCAGGCTGGGCGACGCCACACTCAGGCTGGGCGGCATCACACTCAGGCTGGGCGGCGCCATACTCAGGCTGGGCGGCATCACACTCAGGCTGGGCGGCGCCATACTCAGACTGGGCGGCGCCACACTCAGGCTGGGCGGCGCCATACTCAGACTGGGCGGCGTCACACTCAGGCTTGGCGGTGCCACACTCAGGCTGGGCGGCGCCACACTCAAGCTGGGCGGCGCCACACTCAGGCTGGGCGGCGCCACACTCAGGCTTGGCGGCGTCACACTCAAGCTGGGCGACGCCACACTCAGGCTGGGCCGCATCACGCTCAGGCTGGGCGGCGCCATACTCAGGCTGGGCGGCGCCATACTCAGACTGGGCGGCATCACGCTAGGCTGGGCGGCGCCATACTCAGGCTGGCGGCGCCATACTCAGGCTTGGGCGGCATCACGCTCAGGCTGGGCGGCGCCAACTCAGGCTTGGCGGCGTCATACTCAGACTGGGCGGTATCACGCTCAGGCTGGGCGGCGCCACACTCCGGCTTGGCGGCGCCATACTCAGACTGGGCGGCATCACACTCAGGCTGGGCGGCGCCACACTCCGGCTTGGCGGCGCCATA
>WNGS01001407.1:18206-31118 GCA_020271785.1 Procambarus virginalis | reverse complement strand
TCTCTCTCTATTTCTCACTCTTATTTCGTGTTAGAACATCCGGTATTTCATTCACATTTTGTTGGACGTCTGGTGGCTTATCTCACTTTGTGTGAGACACCTGGTGGACTTCTCTCACCTTATTCGAGACGCCTGGAATCTTCTCTCACCTTGTCTGGGACACATAGTGACCTCTCACCTTGTTCGGGACACATAGTGACCTCTCACCTGTCTGGGACACATAGTGACCTCTCACCTTGTCTGGGACACATAGTGACCTCTCACCTTGTCTGGGACACATAGTGACCTCTCACCTTGTCTGGGACACATAGTGACCTCTCACTTTGTCTGGGACGCATAGTGACCTCTCTCATAGAGTGATGCATAAAGTAGAGGTCACTGGTGTTTCAACACAGCTGGCAGTGATCTTGTGCACTTGTATGGCGCCGCATAAGAAACCAGAAGCTTAACAATTCAGAAGAACAACTTTCTTTCTTGCAGTGTCAAAATAGTTTGGTTTAAAATGTTGCCTAGACACGCAAGCCACACATCTGGAAATATAAAAGGATTTTCTTAACGTTCGTCAACTACAACACGTTCGGTCGCCTTCGTTGTGATGTGTGAAATCTCGTGTATTCCATCGTTTCCGACACTGCTCACCTCTCCTTCCCACCACTTCTCCACGTTACCCAGCAAACATCGCCGTCAAAGTTCCAACAGTCATTGGCCTAATTTATCTTTCTCTCTGACAAATCTCTCTCTCTCTCTATGCTTCCAACCTTCATTCTCTCTCTCTCTATGTTACCAGCCTCTCCTCTCTCTCTATGTTAACAACCTTTCTTCCCTCTTTGTTACCACCTCTCCTCTCTCTCTCTCTCTCTTTCTCTCTCTTTCTCTCCTCTCTCTCTCTCTCTCTCTCTCTCTCTCTCTCTCTCTCTCTCTATGTTACCAACCTCTCTTCTCTCTCTAAGGACCAGCAAGAGCTACTTGATCTTGGTCTCTCTGTTTTTACATCGTCTGGCCCTCGGTGTGGCATTGATCTCATTAGTTTCTTTGATCTGTTTCAAAACTCTAACTCTGGTTCTCTATCTTTCTTCCGGAGAGCCTTAATTCCCGCTCTTGACTGTCAGTTTTCTAGCAACATCGCCACCTTCCACATCGCTCTCAGTTTATCCTTGCCTTCCTGAACGCTAACAACTGAATTATTATCCTTTCTTCAGACAAACGGTATACGGGTGGGTGACCTTGACCATGTGGACTATCACAAGAAGACTGAAGTTTTGTTCTCTGACGCCCACACATTTGCTCCTCTGGCTTCTAACCTTTTGGATCGCCTTAAACGCCTTTTAACCCTAAACTAAGACAGTACTCTAGTCTCTGTTCGGAATTCAATCTCGTCAAACGTGTCATTTGGCTTATTTTCCTTATTTGTATGGTCTTCCTAAAACTCAAAAGTTGGCATTCCTCTTCGCTCTATCATTTCTTCAAGAGACACTGTCGGCTCTCCTCTTACTTCCTGTCATGCCAAAACTCTGATTCCTTATCTTGGTATCTGTTCCCCTGCTCTCCTTCTACACTATCATGGCTTCATTGAAAGATTACGCCTGTATTTCTTCTGGATGATGCTTAGTCTTGATGTTGAGTCTTACTGATTATCCTTTCTTGATTCTCTAGCTGTACTATTTTCCTCTTTCCTTAGTCAGGCGACTGAGGGTTCTCTTTGTCTCTCGCTGACTACTGACGTCTTCCTCGATCTAAAGAGACTGTGTTGAATCTAACTAATTTTTTTCAAAGGTAAACATATATCTCAATCTTTCTTGGCTGCTATGGGTTTTCCTCTCTTTCTCCTGTTCTTAGCAATCTCTATTTGGAGTAATTTGAAACTTCTCTCACTCTCTGGATTCTTTATGTTGATGATACTTTTTATCTCAGGCTTCATGACCCGAATCTTTTCAAGCCTTAACTTCCATCACTCTTCTTCACGGCAAGCTTCAGTGACCCTCCGTTTCTTGATTCTAAAATTTATTTTCTTTACAAGTCTTTCTCTCGCTTAGAATATCCCATACATTTTTTCAACTCTGCCTATTCACATGCTAAAAAAAAACTTTCGTTTTAAACCTGCTTCTAACACTATAAACACTGCTGTGTTTGAACTCAAAGATGTGTTTGAACACATATGAACTCAAGACTCTCAATAATACCCATCGTCCTCCTGATACGGAACTCACTTTAGAACACTACCCCACTTCGTAGTAGTCTGGTTCACACTGCTCCTCCTGCTTCCAGTGCTGCTGGTGTCTACGCTATTTCCTGCTCGTCTGGTCCTCTCCAATACTTTAGTGAAACTGGCCGTACACTGAATATCAGGCTTAAGGAGCACAAATGAGGTGTTAAGTCTGCATGTACAAACAACGCTTTCTTCTGTCATGTTACGGACTCTTAATCATCCTATAGACACCACCGACTCCATCATGTCGAATCGGTTCTTATACACAATATGAATTTTAGTCCTGGCTTTGTTGGTATCGACTTTTCCCTTTCTAAGTTCATACTTTAAATGTTTCAACCTTCTTAACAAACGTGATCTGACTTATCCTTAACCCCTCCACCCTCCCTTTCCTTTCTTTCTCTTAGATGTAATTTATTTGTCTCTATTTCAACTTTCTTCTTCGCCTGTTGGCCTGTCGTTCTATTATTCACTTCAGTCTTATTTCTTCAATTCTGTCTTATTCCTTTACTTTTACCTTTCTCTCTTTTTACTTTTTTCTTTTATTTCTAGTTTTTCTTCATACTTCTTCCTAATTCCCATACTTCAAACCTATTTATATACTTTACTTTATTCAAATACATCAACCTACTCCTTACTAATGCTTTACATCTTATCTTACTCTTTAATCTGCTGCCTATCACCTCACTCTTTCTTACCATGACCTCACTCTTACCATGACCTCACTCTTACCATGACCTCACTCTTACCATGACCTCACTCTTACCATGACCTCATTCTCTTACCATGACCTCACTCTCTTACCATGACCTCACACTCTTACCATGACCTCACACTCTTACCATGACCTCACACTCTTACCATGACCTCACTCTCTTACCATGACCTCACACTCTTACCATGACCTCACTCTCTTACCATGACCTCACACTCTTACCATGACCTCACTTTTACCATGACCTCACACTCTTACCATGACCTCACTCTCTTACCATGACCTCACTCTCTTACCATGACCTCACACTCTTACCGTGACCTCACACTCTTACCATGACCTCACACTCTTACCATGACCTCACACTCTTACCATGACCTCACTTTTACCATGACCTCACACTCTTACCATGACCTCACACTCTTACCATGACCTCACACTCTTACCATGACCTCACACTCTTACCATGACCTCACACTCTTACCATGACCTCACACTCTTACCATGACCTCACACTCTTACCATGACCTCACACTCTTACCATGACCTCACACTCTTACCGTGACCTCACACTCTTACCATGACCTCACACTCTTACCATGACCTCACACTCTTACCATGACCTCACACTCTTACCATGACCTCACACTCTTACCATGACCTCACACTCTTACCATGACCTCACACTCTTACCATGACCTCACACTCTTACCATGACCTCACTCTCTTACCATGACCTCACACTCTTACCATGACCTCACTCTCTTACCATGACCTCACTCTTACCATGACCTCACTCTTACCATGACCTCACTCTCTTACCATGACCTCTCACTCTTACCATGACCTCACTCTCTTACCATGACCTCACTCTTACCATGACCTCACTCTTACCATGACCTCTCACTCTTACCATGACCTCACACTCTTACCATGACCTCACACTCTTACCATGACCTCACACTCTTACCATGACCTCACTCTCTTACCATGACCTCACTCTTACCATGACCTCACTCTTACCATGACCTCACTCTCTTACCATGACCTCACTCTCTTACCATGACCTCACTCTCTCTTACCATGACCTCACACTCTTACCATGACCTCACTCTCTTACCATGACCTCACTCTCTTACCATGACCTCACTCTACCATGACCCACTGACAATTCCCTCCCTCCCACTCCTCCAACATTATACACCTTGATAGTCGTCGCCAGGTCTTCATTATCATACGTGTGGAGTTAGGTGTCTGAGCCTCAGCCCCGTTACTGTAACTTGCTGCCTGAAGAAAGCTTTGTCTTCAACTCATCTTTACTTCCAATGCTTCTATGTATTTTTTTATGTGTGGCGGGGGGGGGGGGTAGGCGTTGGGGGGTTAGATAGAGGGGGAGGGATAGCGGGTGCTAGTCTGCATTATTGTTTTGTCCATTCATTATTTGTTACACTAAATAATTCTTCTGATGCACAGGAATCTTAAGTCGTAAATCTGAGAGAAATCCTCCCTTGGAAAACCCGGTAAACCCGCTCGTAAATTGTTGTTGGTAGCGTGTCACCTGGAGGACTACACCCTGATCCCTTCCTGGCTCCTGCCTCCAGCCTGCGGCCCTGGTCTGCCCCAGTGTCTGCTGGCTGGTCTGCCCCAGTGTCTGCTGGCTGGTCTGCCCCCAGTGTCTGCTGCCTGGTCTGCCCCAGTGTCTGCTGGCTGTCTGCTCCAGTGTCTGCTGCCTGGTCTGCTCCAGTGTTTGCTGGCTGGTCTGCCCCCAGTGTCTGCTGCCTGGTCTGCCCCAGTGTCTGCTGGCTGGTTTACCCCAGTGACTGCTGCCTGGTCATCCCCAGTGTCTGCTGGGCTGGACTGCCCCAGTGTACTCACCTAGTTGTACTCACCTAGTTTTGATTGCGGGGGTTGAGCTCTGGCTCTTTGGTCCCGCCTCTCAACCGTCAATCAACAGGTGTACAGGTTCCTGAGCCTATTGGGCTCTATCATATCTACACTTGAAACTGTGTATGGAGTCAGCCTCCACCACATCGCTTCCTAATGCATTCCATTTGTCAACCACTCTGACACTAAAAAAGTTCTTTCTAATATCTCTGTGGCTCATTTGGGCACTCAGTTTCCACCTGTGTCCCCTAGTGCGTGTGCCCCTTGTGTTAAACAGCCTGTCTTTATCAACCCTGTCGATTCCCCTGAGAATTTTGAATGTGGTGATCATGTCCCCCCTAACTCTTCTGTCTTCCAACGAAGTGAGGTTTAATTCCCGTAGTCTCTCCTCGTAGCTCATACCTCTCAGCTCGGGTACTAGCCTGGTGGCAAACTTTGAACCTTTTCCAGTTTAGTCTTATGCTTGACTAGATAGGACTCCATGCTGGAGCCGCATACTCCAGGATTGGTCTGACATATGTGGTATATAATGTTCTGAAAGATTCCTTACACAAGTTTCTAAAGGCCGTTCTTATGTTAGCCAACCTGGCATATGCTGCTGATGTTATCCTCTTGATATGAGCTTCAGGGGACAGATCTGGCGTGATATCAACCCCCAGGTCTTTCTCTCTCTCTGACTCTTGAAGTATTTCATCTCCCAAATGATACCTTGTATCTGGTCTCCTGCTTCCTACCCCTATCTTCATTACATTACATTTGCTTGGGTTAAACTCTAACAACCATTTGTTCGACCATTCCTTCAGCTTGTCCAGGTCTTCTTGAAGCCTCAAGCTGTCCTCCTCTGTCTTAATCCTTCTCATAATTTTGGCGTCGTCAGCAAACATTGAGAGGAATGAGTCTATACCTCTGGGAGATCATTTACGTATATCAGAAACAGGATAGGTCCAAGTACAGAGCCCTGTGGGACTCCACTGGTGACTTCACGCCAGTCTGAGGTCTCACCCCTCACTGTAACTCTCTGCTTCCTATTGCTTAGGTACTCCCTTATCCACTGGAGCGCCCTACCATTTACTCCTGCCTGTTTCTCCAGCTTATGCATCAACCTTTTATGGGTTACTGTGTCAAAGGCTTTCCGACAGTCCAAAAAAATGCAGTCCGCCCACCCTTCTCTTTCTTGCTTAATTTTTGTCACCTGATCGTATAATTCTATCAAGCCTGTAAGGCAAGATTTACCCTCCCTGAACCCATGTTGATGGGTTGTCACGAAGTCTCTTCTCTCCAGATGTGTTACTAGGTTTTTTCTCACAATCTTCTCCATCACCTTGCATGGTATACAAGTTAAGGACACTGGCCTGTAGTTCAGTGCCTCTTGTCTGTCACCCTTTTTGTATACTGGTACTATATTAGCAGTCTTCCATATTTCTGGTTGGTCCCCCGTTTCCAGTGACTTACTATACACTATGGAGAGTGGTAAGCAAAGTGCTCCTGCACACTCTTTCAATACCCATGGCGAGATTCCATCCGGCCCAACAGCTTTTCTCACATCCAGCTCCAATAGGTGCTTTTTGACCTCATCTCTTGTAATTTCGAACCTATCCAAGGTCACCTGGTTTGCTGCCACCTCTTCTAGCGCCGTGACATCTCCCTGTTCTATTGTAAAGACCTCCTGGAACCTTTTGTGAGTTCTTCACACACCTCTTTGTCATTCTCTGTGTACCTGTCCTCGCCCACCCTAAGTTTCATCACCTGTTCCTTCACTGTTTTCTTCCTCCTGATGTGACTGTGTAGTAGCTTTGGTTCAGTCTTGGCTTTATTAGCTATATCATTTTCATACCTTTTCTCAGCTGCTCTTCTCACACTGACATACTCGTTCCTGGTTCTCTGGTATCTCTCTCTACTTTCTGGTGTTCTGTTATTACGGAAGTTCCTCCATGCCCTTTTGTTCAGCTCCTTTGCTTTCATACATTCCCTATTAAACCACGGATTCTTCCTTTGCTTCTCTGTTTTTTCCTGTCGGGCTGGGACAAACCTGCTTACAGCCTCCTGAATTTTTGGGTGACATAGTCCATCATGTCTTGTACGGACTTGGTTCCGAGTTCTGTGTCCCAATGTATATCCCATAGGAATTTATTCATCTCCTCATAGTTTCCCTTTCGGTACGCCAACCCTTTGGTTCCCAGTTCTTTTTTGGGGGTGATAATTCCTAGCTCAACCAGGTACTCAAAGCTCAATACACTATGATCACTCATTCCCAATGGGGCTTCCAACTTAACTTCCCTTATATCCGACTCATTTAGGGTAAATATCAGATCAAGCAAGGCTGGTCCATCCCCTCCTCTCATTCTTGTCGGTCCCTTGACGTGTTGACTTAGAAAGTTTCTTGTTGCCACATCCAGCAGCTTAGATCTCTATGTGTCTGGGCCTCCATGTGGGTCTCTGTTCCCCCAATCTATCTTCCCATAGTTGAAGTCTCCCATGATTAGAAGTCTGGATCCGTTCCTGCTAGCCACAGAAGCTGCTCTCTCTATTATATTGATGGTGGCCATGTTGTTTCTATCATATTCCTGTCTGGGTCTTCTGTCATTCGGTGGGGGGTTATATATGACTACTATTATAATTTTTTGTCCTCCAGTTGCTATGGTGCCTGATATGTAGTCACTGAAACCTTCACAGTTCTGAATTACCATCTCTTCGAAACTCCAACCTTCTCTTAGTAGCAAAGCCACACCACATTTTCCTCTCCCTTCTCTCTCTTTCCTTACTACATAGTAGCCCTGTGGAAACACTGCATTTGTTATGACTTTCGTTAGCTTGTTTCTGTGAGTGCTATTATGTCTGGGTTTTCTTTTAGTGCCCACTCTCCAAGTTCACTAGTTTTATTTGTAATCCCATCTATGTTAGTGTACATCGCCTTGAAGCTCACTTTCTTCTGTTCATTTTCATGTCCCTTTCTTGGTGAGTATTCTGCTGGTGTGGGAAGCTGTTCCGTAGGTGAGAGGATCTGTGAGGTGGTTTGCACGGTCTCGGAGAATTTTGGGGTGGGGGGTGGGGGTTTAAGGGAAGGGGGGACAGGTAGGGTGTGGGTTAAGGAGATAGGGGGGACATGGAGGACGTGGAGGACATGGGGGACATGTCTGCTGGCTGGTGTGCCTCAGTGTCTGCTGCTGGTCTGCCCAATCGTCTGCTGGGTGGTCTGCCCCTGTGTCTGCTGGCTGGTCTGCCCTAGTGTCTGCTGCCTGATCTGGCCCCAGTGTCTGCTGGCTGGTCTGCCCCAGTGTCTGCTGCCTGGTTTGCCCCAGTGTCTGGTGCCTGGTCTGCCCTAGTGTCTGCTGGCTGGTCTGCCCCAGTGTCTGGTGCCTGGTCTGCCCCAAGTGTCTGCTAGCTGGTCTGCCCTAGTGTCTGCTGCCTGGTCTGCCTCAGTGTCTGCTGCCTGGTCTGTCCCAGTGTATGCTGCCTGGTCTGCCCCAGTGTCTGCTGCCTAGTTTGCCCCAGTGTCTGCTGGCTAGTCTGCCCCAGAGTCTGCTGCCTGGTCTGCCCCAGTGTCTGCTACCTGGTCTGCCCCAATGTCTGCTGCCTGGTATGCCCCAGTGTCTGCTGGCTGGTCTGTCCCAGTGTCTGCAGCCTGGTCTGCTCCCAGTGTCTGCTGGCTGGTCTGCCCTAGTGTCTGCTGCTTGATCTGCCCCCAGTGTCTGCTGACTGATCTGATCCAGTGTCTGCTGGCTGGTCTGCCCCAGTGTCTGCTAGCTGGTCTGCCCCAGTGTCTGCTGGCTGGTCTGCCCCAGTGTCTGCTGCTTGGTCTGCTGCCTGGACTGCTCCAGTGTCTGCTGCCTGGTCTGCCCCAGTGTCTGCTGCCTGGTCTATCCCAGTGTCTGCTGGCTGGTCTGCCTCAGTGTCTGCTGCCTGGTCTGCATCAGTGTCTGCTGGCTGGTCTGCCCCAGTGTCTGCTGCCTGGTCTGCCCCAGTGTCTGCTGCCTGATCTGCCCCAGTGTCTGCTGGCTGGTCTGCCCCAGTGTCTGTTTGCTGGTCTGCCCCATTGTCTGCTGCCTGGTCTGCCCCAGTGTCTGCTGCCTGGTCTGCCCCAGCGTCTGCCCCAGTGTCTGCTGCCTGGTCTATCCCAGTGTCTGCTGGCTGGTCTGCCTCAGTGTCTGATGCCTGGTCTGCCCCAGTGTCTGCTGGCTGGTCTGCCCCAGTGTCTGCTGCCTGGTTTGCCCAGTGTCTGGTGCCTGGTCTGCCCATTGTCTGCTGGCTGGTCTGCCCCAGTGTCTGGTGCCTGGTCTGCCCCAGTGTCTGCTGGCTGGTCTGCCCTAGTGTCTGCTGCCTGATCTGTCCCTAGTGTCTGCTGCCTGGTTTGCCCCAGTGTCTGCTAGCTGGTCTGCCCTAGTGTCAGCTGCCTGGTCTGTCCCAGTGTCTGCTGCCTGGTCTGCCCCAGTGTCTGCTGCCTGGTTTGCCCCAGTGTCTGCTGGCTGGTCTGCCCCAGAGTCTGCTGCCTGGTCTGCCCAGTGTCTGCTACCTGGTCTGCCCCAATGTCTGCTGCCTGGTATGCCCCAGTGTCTGCTGGCTGGTCTGTCCCTGTGTCTGCAGCCTGGTCTGCCCCCAGTGTCTGCTGGCTGGTCTGCCCTAGTGTCTGCTGCCTGATCTGCCCCCAGTGTCTGCTGGCTTGTCTGATCCAGTGTCTGCTGGCTGGTCTGCCCCAGTGTCTGCTGGCTGGTCTGCCCCAGTGTCTGCTGACTGGTCTGCCCCAGTGTCTGCTGCTTGGTCTGCCCCAGTGTCTGCTGCCTGGTCTGCCCCAGTGTCTGCTGCCTGGTCTATCCCAGTGTCTGCTGGCTGGTCTCCCTCAGTGTCTGCTGCCTTGTCTGCCCCAGTGTTTGCTGGCTGGTCTGCCCCAGTGTCTGCTGCCTGGTCTGCCCAGTGTCTGCTGGCTGGTCTGCCCCAGTGTCTGCTGGCTGGTCTGCCCCAGTGTCTGCTAGCTGGTCTGCCCCAGTGTCTGCTGCCTGGTCTGCCCCAGTGTCTGCTGGCTGGTCTGTCCCAGTGTCTGCTGCCGGTCTGCCCCCAGTGTCTGCTGGCTGGTCTGCCCTAGTGTCTGCTGCCTGATCTGCCCCAGTGTCTGCTGGCTTGTCTGCCCCAGTGTCTGCTGGCTGGTCTGCCCCAGTGTCTGCTGGCTGGTCTGCCCCAGTGTCTGCTGACTGGTCTGCCCAGTGTCTGCTGCTTGGTCTGCCCCAGTGTCTGCTGCCTGGACTGCTCAGTGTCTGCTGCCTGGTCTGCCCCAGTGTCTGCTGCCTGGTCTATCCCAGTGTCTGATGGCTGGTCTGCCTCAGTGTCTGCTGCCTGTCTGCCCCAGTGTTTGCTGGCTGGTCTGCCCAGTGTCTGCTGCCTGGTCTGCCCCAGTGTCTGCTGCCTGATCTGCCCCAGTGTCTGCTACTGGTCTGCCCCATTGTCTGTTTGCTGGTCTGCCCCAGTGTCTGCTGCCTGGTCTGCCCAGTGTCTGCTGCCTGGTCTGCCCCAGTGTCTGCTGCCTGGTCTATCCCAGTGTCTGCTGGCTGGTCTGCCTCAGTGTCTGCTGGCTGGTCTGCCCCAGTGTCTGCTAGCTGGTCTGCCCTAGTGTCTGCTGCCTGGTCTGCCCCAGTGTCTGCTGCCTGGTCTGTCCCAGTGTCTGCTCTTAGTCTGCCCNAACAATGTTACACCACAACAATAACAATGCAACACTCGCCACAACAGTGTTACACCACAACAATAACAATACAACACTCACCACAACAATAACAATACAACACTCGCCACAACAGTGTTACACCACAACAATAACAATACAACACTCGCCACAACAGTGTTACACCACAACAATAACAATACAACACTCACCACAACAATAACAATACAACACTCGCCACAACAGTGTTACACCACAACAATAACAATACAACACTCGCCACAACAGTATTACACCACAACAATAACAATACAACACTCACCACAACAGTGTTACACCACAACAATAACAATACAACACTCGCCACAACAGTGTTACACCACAACAATAACAATACAACACTCACCACAACAGTGTTACACCACAACAATAACAATACAACACTCGCCACAACAGTGTTACACCACAACAATAACAATACAACACTCACCACAACAATAACAATACAACACTCGCCACAACAATAACAATACAACACTCACCACAACAATAACAATACAACACTCGCCACAACAATAACAATACAACACTCACCACAACAATAACAATACAACACTCACCACAACAATAACAATACAACACTCACCACAACAATAACAATACAACACTCGCCACAACAGTGTTACACCACAACAATAACAATACAACACTCACCACAACAGTGTTACACCACAACAATAACAATACAACACTCGCCACAACAGTATTACACCACAACAATAACAATACAACACTCACCACAACAGTGTTACACCACAACAATAACAATACAACACTCGCCACAACAGTGTTACACCACAACAATAACAATACAACACTCACCACAACAATAACAATACAACACTCGCCACAACAGTGTTACACCACAACAATAACAATACAACACTCGTCACAACAGTATTACACCACAACAATAACAATACAACACTCGCCACAACAGTGTTACACCACAACAATAACAATACAACACTCACCACAACAGTGTTACACCACAACAATAACAATACAACACTCGCCACAACAGTGTTACACCACAACAATAACAATACAACACTCACCACAACAATAACAATACAACACTCGCCACAACAATAACAATACAACACTCACCACAACAATAACAATACAACACTCGCCACAACAGTGTTACACCACAACAATAACAATACAACACTCGCCACAACAGTATTACACCACAACAATAACAATACAACACTCGCCACAACAGTGTTACACCACAACAATAACAATACAACACTCACCACAACAGTGTTACACCACAACAATAACAATACAACACACACCACAACAGTGTTACACCACAACAATAACAATACACCATAAGAGGGCAGCTCTGCCGCCGGGGCCTGCTCCAGTAAGACAGCAAGGTGGGGGGGGGGGGGGGGGACGGAAATGTTCTTGAGATGAAAGACTTAGGTGGATCGTTAGTGAGCAGCGGTTGGCTCATTCCATCAGCGGCTTTAATGGCCAATTATAACGACTGAGTTAGCCATTTAACCAGGCGTGCTACCAGTGGTGGAGCCAGGTAGTTGAGAGCCTCTACACCTGAGTGGCCGCCAGCTCAACCAACCGGTAATTAGTTCCTTCAGCCTTGATAATACTCATATTTATTACCCGGGTTTAACGCGTGTCAAGTTACGATGTGTACTACACGCTGAGGACATTATATGGAAAATGATCTTTGTTCAAGCTCATGATTAAGTCTGGTTGCTCTAATGGCAGCTGGTGTGTTGAGTGAGGGGAACACACAAGGTGAGCCTTCTGGGACCTGCCTCTTCCAGCTCATCTTCACAACAATGTCGAATCAAAAAAGTTTTAAGACATATATTATTAAGATTATGAAAATCTATTTCGCTGATCATATGCAGCTGACTTTCATAATAAAGTACTACAAACAACTGCACATTTTACACTAAAAATGCATAAGGCATTTGATCGAATCACCGGAATTCACTCCAGCTATCCCAGTAATAAGATATTCACAGATGTAACTTCTAAGTCTAAGTAATATATATTGTAAAGAATTTAATTACAGTAATTTCAAGTTAAGTTGTTTTGGGATTTTCACTTAGCAAAATAATATGAGTAAATAATGTGGTAAATAATTCACTTACGTAATTAATTAGGTGTGAGGAAGAGCTTGGGGGAAGGTTGTGAGGCAGAGCTTGGGAGGAAGGTTGTGAAGCAGTGCTCTCGGGGAAGGTTGTGGGGCAGAGCGTGGGAAGGTTGCGAGGCAGATCTTAGGGGGAAAGTTGTGAGACAGTACTTAGAGGAAGATTGTGAAGCAGAGCTTAGGGAGGGTTATGAGGCAGAGCTTGGGGAAAGTTGTGAAGCAGAGCTTGTGGGATAGTTGTGAGGTAGAGCTTGATGGAAGGTTGT
>WNGS01001407.1:0-10563 GCA_020271785.1 Procambarus virginalis | reverse complement strand
GCTGCATGAGCCGCTGCTTCACACCCATGGGGAATGCCAAACCCAAGCTGTTTGGCTTCAGCATGTCGGCTGCTGCCTGCTAACTGCTCTAGCAGCAGCCTTAGCGACGAGACGCCGAAGTGAATTGCCCACACTATCGGTCTGATTCCTCCATCGTTTTTCCTCAGGGCACAGAGGGTAGCGCCAAAAAAGAGAGGCTATGGTCTCTGGTATGTTGCCAGCTAGACATGTGTTGGCGAATCTATTTAGTCCACCAGGAGGCCCTTTGCAATGTCTCCCATGCAGGGTTGAGCATTTGTTTGATGTGGTTGGGTTTTAGTCCTGTGAACCACCTGCTGATCCTGGTGGGAAGGATAAAGGCTGCTTTATGCACCATGGATTCGAGCACACACAAGGGTTCTGCTCTGGTGACACCGACTATGGGAACACCGTCGTCACGAGGAGCTCTGGATGGGTGTTTTTTCCCTCAGCTTGTGCTGTATTGGCATCCCTGTGGCAACTGTGTCTTCACTGGTGATGACTCTGATTGCCCCTATTGTGTTGCCTTCTATTTTTCTTGCTGACTGTTGCTCTCATTTTGGATGCCTCGGTCTGCTGTTGATACCTTTCCTGCAGTGAGTTTTTTGGCACGGGTAGGGAGGGTGGCCTGGTGTCCTCTCTAGGAAAACTATTTATAGCCATAATGACTGAGGAAGCTAGAGATTTGTCTCTCCTTGCAGGGACAGCTAGGCATATGTTTCCAAACAGGAGAAGGTTGCGCCATGCTTGGAGGGTTCCGGGGGAGTCGTTGACCTTTTTCAAGAGGCTGGATAGTTTGGCTGCTGCCTGGGGGCCGGGCAGCTTTGGGGATGTGCTGCAAGGTTCCAACCGTGTTGCTTTGATGACTTCTAGTAGATTCTCAGTCGATATGAAGCTGTTGGGTGTTTTCCCTGACTGCTGGAGTGGGGCCTTGATTGATACCCTCTTTGGGAGGGCGCCACATACCCGGACAATTGGTTCCGTTGAGAGCATGCTTGCGCACATCCCGTTACCCTTGAGTCTCCACACCTTGTCGCACACTTGGCATGTGCCATACCTGTCGTCGCTTGATGGCTTCTCTTGGCTGAGGGAAGCCTGGCTGTCAGACGTGACCTACGACATCGGCGGGCGCTGGGCGGACGCTGGCGGGCGCTGGGTGGGTGCTGGGCGGCCGCTGGGTGGGTGCTGGGCGGACGAAGCGTGAGGGGGTGGACACAGGAAGGTGACGGTCGCGGTTTGCTGTGGGGCAGGGGGGGGGGGCTCGTGGTTGGGTGACAGTACACACTAGTGGGTATGGGGAGGGGGGGGGGTCAGAGGGTGACACTAACACGTTTGTATAATTTTGTGATATATCACTGCACAATATCATACACTCATACACACACACGCATTATATATATATATATATAATATCTATATATATATATATATATATTATATATATATATATATATATATATATATATATATATATATATATATATATATATACATGCCATACCCAACTGCCCCAGGAGAGTATAATGCTTGCCGTGTTACTCTCCACCTGGGAAGGAGAGGGTGCACTCAGTGGGCAGCCAGGCGTCATCACATCTAGGCATGGCACATGTCGCACCTGACACACAGCCTCTTTCCAGCCAAGAAGATGAACTCCCAAGAGGAAACTGTCAAGTGTGTGACAGACGGTATCGTCTCAATTCAAATGGAACTGTCCGCTATCATACTGTCAATTCAGGTGGTTGTCTAGGGTCTAGGCGCCTGCCCCGGGGCAGCGACGATGGACAACCTGCTGCAGGAGCGAGGAACAATACCTCCCTCAACTTCATTTCAGCAAATAATCTGCTTGAAGCAGTCAAAGCGACGTCCACCAGGACCTTGCCCCACATCCCCAAGGCTGCCCGTCACCAAGCAGCAGCCAAACTCACCAGTCTGCTGACAAAGGTCAACAATGCTCCCAGAATCTCTGCATCGTGGCACAATCTCCTTCTATTTGGGAATGCATGCCTAGCATTACCGCCCAGGAGAGACAAGTCATTAGCAACCTCTGTAATCAGGGCACTTAATGAATTCCCCAGAGCAGACAACCTGGTCCGCCTCCCCCCTCGTGCCAAGAACACCAGCCGCAGGACGACCAACAATAACTCATCTGAGAACCACAAAATGAGAGCACAGATCACCAGGAAAATAGAAGAGGGCAATACCACAGGTGCCATCAGAATCATGACCAGCGATGACACTATTGCCCCCAGGAACGCCACGACAGCAGAGGCTCTTCAAGACAAACACCCACGCAGAGCCCCGACAGCAGCAGGGATCCCCAGGAAAACAATGCTGGCATAGAACCCTTGACTGTTCGAGAATCTGAGGTGTACAAAGCAGCCATGTCTTTCCCAACAGGTTCAGCAGGGGGCTTTACAGGTCTAAGACCCCAGCACATCAAACAAATGCTGAACCCGGTGCTTGGAGATGCTGCAAAGGACCTTCTAGTGGAGCTTACCAGATTCTCCAACATGTGTTTGGCTGGCGGCATCCCTGAGGATATCAGGCCTGTCTTTTATGGAGCAGCACTCTGTGCTCTAAAGAAGAAGGATAGGGGTATCAGGCCCATTGCCGTTGGCAACACCCTCCGACGCCTCGTAGCTAAGGCTGCAGTGAGATCTATCAGCCAGGAAGCAGCCACCTTGCTGAAACCTCATCAGCTCGGGTTTGGGATTCCCCTAGGTTGTGAAGCTGCAGCACACGCAGCGCGGGCTTACATTGCTGATCTCTCGGACCAGAAGGCACTAGTAAAGCTTGACTTCAAAAATGCTTTCAATCAAGTCAGACGAGACGCTGTCCTCAGGGCTGTACACAACCATTTCCGTCCCCTTTACCCGTTCATCCGATCGTGCTACAGTGGGGACTCTAAGCTTCTTTTTGGGGAGCATGAAATAAACTCCTGTGAAGGTGTCCAACAAGGTGACCCCTTAGCACCCCTCCTTTTCTGCCTAGCTATCAAAGAGGTCACTGATAGTCTGACAAGCGAGCTAAACATCTGGTACCTGGATGATGGCACTCTCGCTGGAACCCCAGAAACCATTTTGGAGGATATAAGGAAAATCCAGGAGCAGGGAGCAGCCTTGGGCCTCATTCTCAATGCATCCAAGTGTGAAATAATCTCCCACAACCCAGACATCACTGGGCAAATACAAAATGTTCTTCCAGACATTCTCATTGTCGAGCCACCGGACTGCACTCTCCTGGGTGCCCCCATTGGCCCACGAGCAATCGAGGAGGTCCTGGCTGCAAAAATCACTGATCTAAAGAGAATGCTGGACAGGATTGACAAGATTGATGCCCATGATGCTCTCTTTCTCCTCACAAGATGCCTGTCTCTCCCTAAGTTGACCTACTTTCTGAGATGTTCTCCATCCTACAGCAGCCCTAAGTTAAATGTGTATGACACCCTTCTAAGGTCCATGCTGGTGAAAGTCCTGAACCTGCCATTGGACGACTCTCAGTGGGAGCAAGCAACCCTTCCTGTAAGACATGGCGGCCTTGGTGTCCGCACAGCCTCCCAAATTGCTCTACCAGCCTTCCTTTCCTCCTCCCACGCATCGCACGACCTCGTCAGAGATATCTTACCTGCAACCTTGAGAGATTCAGCAGGAATACACGATCCTGCTTTCACTGAATGTTCAAATCAGTGGGATGTTCTGGCAGCCCCAGCAACCATTATAGAGCCAACAAAACAACACAAACAGTCCGGCTGGGACCACCCTCTAGTGGAAAAAGTAGCTGATGCCATGCTCAGCGCCGCAACATCAGACAAGGAGAAAGCCCGCCTCAGAGCAGTGCATGCCCCCCATGCAGGAGACTTCCTCCTGGCAGTACCCATGTCAGCAATGGGCACGCGCCTAGATCCAGAATCCCTTCATGTAGCAGTGGCCCTTCGCCTTGGTGCCCCAATTCACACTGAATACAAGTGTATTTGCAACAGGGTGGAAGCTGTATTGACATGAACGGCGTAGCTATGGCCACAGAGGTAGCACACTCCAGTGTTTTATGCGAAGCGTCCACTCGTCCACACGACGTACCCTGCTCTTTCTTGATCCTCACACCACGTCTCATACCCAGGCTCTCTGCCGGAGATGTTTAATCCTCGTCGCCACCGTAATGGTTGTTGTAAGAGAAACGATCTTCGTCCACATGGTTTTATTCTCCGTCAGTAACAGTAACAAAACAATAATCAGGTACATGAAATACCATTAACAAGATCATAAACAAAAGAGCATCTGCTCTAAACATGATACCTCTAACATCTGTAGTACTCAATCCCAACAACGCTAGCCTCCGAAGGGAGGCGACACATATAAGTACTTTCAGGAAAAACAACAGAGTAGCCCACACCGTCCGCAGACTTAGACCCATCGGTGAAGATGGAAATAGAGTGGGAGTGCGAAGAAAAGTGCTCAAGGAAGAGGCTTTTCAGAATTGTAGGAGGGGTAAAGGCTTTAGTAATACAAGTCAAGGACGTACAAAACTTGGGAAGGGAGACTCTCCACGGAGACAAGGAAGGAACAATATGAGTAGAAGCATTAGAAATATGAACAGAAAGAGAATCCTGTAAGCGAGATAACCGGACAGAAAGTGGGAGACGATGAAGAGGAACTGAAGCTACAGGAGAAGGAAAAGTCAAAGCACGAAAGAGGCAAGAAGAAGGATGTTGTAAGGACCGCGCAAGATAGCGAAGACAGTAGCGATCATGGCGGTCCTGAAGAGAGAGAAAGCCAGTGTCAACATACAAACTGAGGGCGGGAGTCGAACGAAAGGCACCAGAGCTGAGACGCAACCCAGTATGGTGCAAAGCATCAAGACAGCGAAGAGTAGGAGGGGAAGCAGAAGAGTATGCAGGGCAACCATAATCAAGTTTAGACAAGACGAGAGAGGAGTGCAAATAGAGGAGCGTGCGCCTATCCGCTCCCCAAGAAGTATGGGACAAAACCTTAAGGAGGTTAAGGGCCTTAAAGCATTCAACTCGGAGGTAAGAGATATGGGCTGACCAAGACAAACGCGTGTCAAAGACTATCCCCAAAAGCTTTGCGGAATCCCTGTACACAATGGGATGACCATAAAGCGACAAAGAGCGACGGAGGACAACATGCTTCCAAGTAAAAGTCATAGCACAACTCTTAGATGCAGAGAACTTGAATCCATGACCGGTTGCCCAAGACGACACGGCATCAATCGCAAGTTGAAGCCGCCGTTGAAGGAGAGGTGAATCATCACCCCGACAACAAAGGATAAGATCATCAACATAGAGAACAGAGAAGACGCCAGAAGGAAGAGAGGAAAGAAGACCATTGAGGGCAACTAGAAAAAGAGTAGTACTCAGAACACTAGCCTGGGGTACACCCTTATACTGGTGAAAAGGGGCAGAGAGAGCAGTACCAAGTCGCACACGAAAGGAACGACGAGAGAGGAAGCTCTGGAGGAAGAGAGGGAGGTTGCCACGAAGGGCAAAAAAATGAAGTTGAGACAGAATATGATACCGCCAGGTAGTGTCGTAAGCCTTTTCCAGGTTAAAAAGGACGGCAACAACGGAGGTCTTCGCAGCAAAAGCAGTACGAATATAGACCTCCAAGTTCAATAGGACATCAGTTGTGCTTCGGCACTTGCGAAAACCAAATTGAGAAGGGGAGAGGTGGTGATAGTGTTCTAAGAACCACATCAAACAAACGTTAACCATACGTTCAAAGAGCTTGCAGACACAACTTGTGAGGGCAATAAGGCGGACGTCCTTGGGGGATGACCCGAGAGACCCTGGTTTCCGAACAGGGAGGACAACAGCATCGAGCCAGTCTTCAGGGACTGACGAAGACTCCCAGACCCGATTGTACAGACTCAGTAAATACAGAGACGTGCACGGAGGGAGATGGCGAAGCATTTCATAATGAATGCCATCGGAGCCCGCTGCCATAGAACCGCAAAGGGCTAGGGCAGATTGAAGCTCAGAGAAAAAGAAGGTATCATTATAGGGAAGGTGAAGATAAGTACAGAAATTTAAAGGATGAGATTCAAGAAGAGGCTTACGAAGAAGGAAGGATTGGGGGAGATGAGAACCAGAACTAACAGAGAGAAATGGGAACCCAGTTCGGTGCAACCTGCAACGGGTCCGCCACAAGAGCACCATGGAGGCGAAGGACCGGTGAGACATCGGGAACGAACTTACCCGCAATCTTGCGGATACGCTTCCAGACCAGTGGGAGAGGAGTTTCGGACGTAACGGTGGAGACATAAGATGCCCAGCAAGCACGTTTAGCCGCACGGATGGTCTTACGGGCCACCGCACTCGCCTTCCGAAAAAAAAAGACTCAACCGTCTGCCAGCGGCGATGTCTCTTCCAGGCTGCACACTTACAGCGGACAGCCCGAGCACAGTCCATATTCCACCAGGGAACGCACTTCCGCGTTCCCCGAGAGGAAGAGCGAGGAATAGAGTGGAGGGCAGCGTCAAAGACAGTGTCATGAAAAAGAAGGAGGGCGCGAGGGAGAGGCAGAACGGAGAGGTCGGAAATAGTAGCACGGAGAGTAAAGAGGCGCCAGTCAGCCTCGGCAAACCGCCACCTAGGGAAGGAGAGAGGAGGGCGAAAAGAGAAAAAAGTAACAAGGATAGGAAAATGGTCACTGCCATGGAGGTCATCAAGGACCTGCCACCCGAAATCTAAGGAAAGGGATGACGAGCACAGAGAAAGATCGAGACAAGAAAGGGAGCGAGTCCGAGAGTCCAATGAGTGGGCTCACCAGAATTAAGAAGGGACAGGGAAGAAGAGAGGATGAAAGGTTCAAGGAGGCGACCCGGGTGTTTGTCAGCACATCACCCCAAAGGGCATGACGACAATTGAAATCACCCAGCAGGAGCACAGGCTCCGGCAAGGAGTCTAGGAGGTGTTAAGATCGGGAAGAGAAAGTGGGACAGTGGGGGGGAGATAAATGGAACAAACCGTGTACCATCTACGCACAAAGACACGGGCGGCAGAACAGTGGAGAGGCGAGGAAAAAAGTAAGGGGACAAAGGGAACATCGGAGCGAATCAAGAGAGCAGAAGAATTATGGGGGGGGGAGAGAAAAGAATAGCCACGGAAGCGACCAGGACGAGCACCAAGCATCGGCTCCTGGAGACAGACACAAAGGGGCGAAAACTGTGAAATGAGAAGTTGGAGGTCAAGGAAATTGGCGTAAAATCCACGGATGTTCCATTGAAGAAAAGACATCAGCAAAGAGAGAGAGGAGAGTAACAGAGAGCAAAGAGAAAAAAGGTGAAGAAGGAACACAGCACGCTAAAAAAGCACAGAGTCAGGATCAGGGTCAGCGAAGTCAGGGTTAGGGGGCATGGGTAAACTGAGTAAAGAAGGAGGGAAAGAGCGGGAGGACAGACCAGAGGTGGACGAGCAGGGTCTGGAGGAGGAAGGGGGAAGAAAGAGGGGGAGCGCACCTCAGCAAGGGCAGTAACCGAGATGGAACTGGGGGCTAAAGAAACCCCCACAGTAGGAACAGGGGGCTCCACCACCGAAGCGGGAGGGAAGGAACGATAGAATCAGAGATAGGGGGTGAAGAAGAAAGCGAAGCCTTCTTACCGACAGGGGAGGAGGAAGGAGAGGAGCCAGGTTTCCGCTTCTGACTCAAAGATACAGGCGTCCCAGCAGCAATGTACTGGGCAACAGACTCCAGCGTCTCGATAGGAGAAGAAGAGCGAGAGCGAACAACACAACCATCAGGAGAGCGATGGACGTCGGCCCGCACAGTCAGGCGGCGTGGAGAGCAAGAGACGGAGGAGAATGACGGGAAGGAGGACTAGAGGGAGAGGAAAAAGAAGACACAGGAGACGTGACAGACTGGGTAGAAAGAAGGGGAGCCCTAGACAGAGAACCAGGAGGGGGACCCTTCGGACAGAACGGAGGGAAACAGGGGAGGGTGGTGGTGGGCGTGTCCGGGTCTAAGGCTCGGAAACGGTTGTGAGACTGAGGAAGGCGGAAGGACGAGGAGAGGAAGAGCGCACCACGCGAGCATAGGAGACACCAGCGAAAGAGGGGAGACGATGAACTTGGCGCCGAGCCTCAGGAAAAGACAAACGGTCGGTGCTTCAAGTTGAGGACAGCCGCCTCAAGTTTGTAACGAATACACGCACGGGAGAAGGTAGGGTGGGCCTCACCGCAATTGAGGCAGCGGGCCTGGGGAGAAGTGCACTCCAACTTAGAGTGACCCTCGCTTCCACACAGGGGACAGAGAGAGACAGACTAGAGCATTTGAGGGTACCATGCCCAAACCTCCAGCACTTACGCAGAGCCGAGGAGATGAATATACTCCTGAACGGAGCATCTGGCACCAGCAAGAATGACAGAGGGCGGAAGGGTCCTACCATCAAAGGTAACCTTCACAACCCGAAGAGGCAGACGGCGATGACCACGAGGGGGACGAGTAAATGTATCCACCTGGAGGACAGAATGACCCTGGGCCTCGAGGATATGCTTGATATCCTCGTGGCAGTCCTTGAGATCCCTAACACCGTCGCAACATGGTGCGGGAGGAGAACAGTGCCAACACTGGCATTCAACCGAGCGTTCTTCGAGACCCGAACAGGGTCTCGCCAAGGCAGGATAAGGCGGCCAAGCGGGTGGCCGCATCCTGAGAAGGAGCAGCAACGACACGGGTACCAAGACGAGTGGGGTTGAAGGTGACAGAGGCATCCACGGAATCGACAAGATGCCTATGAAGGAAAAATCGTCAGGAGGAGTTGAATCCAAAGGTTGGAGGTCAAAGTACTTAGTCCATGTAGCAGGACCAAACAAAGCATGGAACGAAGTAGGATGGGAAGGAGCATACGAGAGCGGCCGTGGCGGGGACGGCGATGAGAACCCTTAGAGAGAGACGGGTCGAAAGGTGCAGTAGTCACAAGAAGAGATGGAGCCGTGCAAGGGGACGAGACGGTCACCACAGCAGGCTTGGGCTCGACCCAACCACAGAGGAGGGAGGGGAGCAGGGAGGAAGAGTCCGGTCTGGGCCTAAACCGGGTCCTGTAGCGGAGGCTACAGATCCGGTCTTCCAGGACGGTCCGACTCAGGGCCTGGTCGCCCACCCCATGAGCCTGGGTAAGAGAAGTCAAGTCGTCATCCATACAGCAACCAATCAAAGGGATGGGACCCGGAACCAAGGGATACCACCTACCAGGGCAGCCAGGGAGGCCGAGCGCGGGCCAGTGCAGGAAGGGTGGTCGTCCCCAGCGGTGCTCCCCCTTTTCAACAGGGGAGTCCTACTACTTCGTTCATTCTCCACACTGGTGCTAAGACCCCAGTCCCCTATCGCCCAGCCTGGACACCCAACCATCCACTCAGGGCGGCCTCTCACAGGCGACCCCTCCAGCGGGTGGTCCGATGGCTCACAAGGCCCTACATGGTGCCCTTCAGCACGTACACACCCAAAGAGGGGGCAGGAGAGGGGGCACAGGCACCCACACCGGTCCCAGGGAGGTGTACGTGAGCCCCTCACCACGGCAAGGAGGCACCACGGAGGGGTCACGACCGGACAAAAACTTGATGATGGTAGCCGACGCTATTTAGCCCATCAGCCCGCCGGCACTCTGATGGTAAGCTTGGGCATAGCATTTTATCAAATCACCTCATTCTTTGGGGCACTTCATTCTTTGGGTTTCCTTCTACATTCTTCCTATGTAGAAGGAAACAAACATAGAATAACATAGGAGAAACATAGTGTAGAAACATAGGAGTTTCTTCACTAAGGATACAAACATAAGAATGTTCCTCAATGCCAATAGCGACTGCCCAGACAGGTACAAGAGGAGTGTTGTGTACGCTTACGTCGACTGTGCTCTCAGCCACAGTCTGGATGGAAGCAAGTCGATGAAGAACTTTGTAGGGTAAGGCAGGTCCTAATCAACAACGGCTTCTCTAATGGTTTTGTTGAAGCCATCATAAAAAGAAAGGTAAAATGCCATGCAAGCTCTGAATAGTCAACTAACACAATACATGTACCCACTACTAAACTATTTTACAGGAACTTCTTTTCGACAGCTCATAAAATGGAGAAAAGGGTCCTGAAAGATATTGTTGATAGGAACGTTATCCCTACAGAAAAAAAACAGAAAATACAATTGACGATTTCTGAAAATACAATTCGACACAGTTCTCTAAATCCCAGGTACCTATAACATTTGCTAGAGAAACAGTTGCATCAGGGAAAGGAACTCTGCCCATTGTGTTGGACTGGAAACGAACCCGAACCTCTTAGGACAACGAACCCAGAGCGCAGTCCATTGAGCTGTGTATGTGCTTACCTACCTATTCAGTGGTTCTGGCTGGTGTGGATGACATGGTGTCAACTTTCCTCCCGCGAGTGACAGACGGCTGTAGCTAATTATACACCTTCAACATTTGGGTGAGGTTAGTCTTCACTCTCCCGACTGATAATGTATATTCAACTACTCTCACGCTAATTAATTGCCAACTCAGATAACACGCTATGAGGCTCTTCTTGCTTTCGGGGATAGTGG
>WNGS01001406.1:0-20125 GCA_020271785.1 Procambarus virginalis | reverse complement strand
GATAGGTTTAATAGGATATATTCGATTACTTTAGTACACTATTTTCTGTATGTTATGGTAGCGCAAGAAGACTGGGTTGGGGGAGGGGCTAGGGTTTCTGCGTTTTAGTACACCTTATTTTGTAAGTTGTGGCAAATCAGTTGAACGTGATTTCTGTGCCTGTTGGTTTGATCATCAACGTAGAAGACAAGCTGCTGTGTTTCAGCAACCCTTGTGTTACGTCGGTTACCTTATGGTAACCAACGTACCTAATGCATCCTACCATGAAAAGTTGCGACTCGCACAAATTCACGTTTTCTATGTAGTAGTTGGTTAGGTTAGGTTAGGTGAGTTGACTGGGATTTGTGTGTTTCTGGTAAAGTTAAGACGTTGGATTTTATACATTGTGGCAAATCATGAGAACTATAACTGCCTAATGTCATCTGTGTTAACGATAGATACTGATAAAATATACATGTTGAACATATCAACATGTATATATCATATATCAACATGTATATATCATGGGGTCTGGGGTTGGGGTTGGTATTGAGTTGCCTGGGGTTGAGGTAGGTGTGGGGCTACCTGGTAATGGGGGTGGTATAGGGCGGCCTGGGTTTGTTTGTGGGTATGGGATGTCGTAGGTTTGGGGTGGGGGCTGGGGTTGGGGTTGGTATTGGGTTGCCTGGGGTTGATGTAGAAGTGGAGAGGCTTAGGGTTGTGGTTAGTGGGAGGCGGCCAAAGGTTGTGGTTGTTGGGGGTTGGCCTGGGGTTGAGGGTTGTATAGGACTACCTGGGGTTGGGGCTGGTGTGTGGGGCGGCCTGGGGTTGTGGTTGGTGGGGGGGGGCAGCCTGGGTTGAGATGGGTGGGTGTTATAGGTGTGGTAGTAGTGGTGGGGTAGTATGAGGCTGATGTTGATGATGTTAAGGATGATGATGCTTAAATACTTAAAATTCTCATTTTTATATCCGAACTTGAAACAAGATTCATGTTAATGACACGTTTCCAATGAATAATACTGACACCTGAGTCACGCACTTAACTCGCAAATTCGAATTTACACCAACAACTGAGATTCTGCACAAAACTGGACTTAGACGAATTTATCATTCAAATTTGGCGATAATTTGCTTAACTCTGAAAAATGGAGTTAATATTCCCTTACCTTAAAACAATAATTACAATACTGACACATTCTAATGCAAAATAATGACACCTGGAATGCTAACTTAACCCACGAATCCGAATTTATACCAAACTAGCTGTACCCGCCACGCGTTGCTGTGGCTCACTCTGGTTAAATGGAAAAGAAAGAAAAGAGAAAATGCACGTTTCTAACATATTTAATTTCACAATGCTTGTGGGTATACAATATTTTTTCTTGTTCCACTGTCTGTGAAATAGAGTGATTGCTGACTCTAGAACACCCAACATATAATTGTCCACGTGAGAAGCAAACCGTGTCTAGATCTAAACCGCTCAATTCTAAAGATTGGCCCTAATCTTTGTTGATAGTGATTGCAAACGCCAATCGAATTGTGAATTACATTCTCTTAAATTGAAATAGTAAATCCGTTGATATCATAGGAATGTGAGGAATGAGGACATCTTCACCTTTGAAAGGTCCTGTCAAGATTGATGCTTCTATGACGTTGCTGAATAATTTTTTACTGCAAGCCGCGTGCCTTTGCTAATCTTTCGCTGGTTGATATTTCGTAACATGATAATTGGCAGGCCGATTTCTAATTGCAGTACGTGCGGTGGTATCCCTGGCAGATCGAGTGAATCAAAATATTATGTTGGATAATTAACCGTTTCGTCTGCTTCCACCACAGTGTCGACGGACTGGTATGTGACTCCCTTGCTTTGTATGTTAGACTGAATAATATCGTTAAAAGCTTAGACGTCTTTATTCTTGGCCGCAAAAACAGTTCGTTCACTCAGGCAATCGTGATTCTTATTATTGGTATGAATATTGGGAAATACTTTTTCAACCAATTCTTCGTTTGATGTCACTAAATTGTAGAAGTTATGAGGCACCTGGCGCCACAAAGTAGGAGTATTTCAGGCAAGCATTTATTTCGTCCGCTGATGTCGATCGAGGAATCACAGGTAATGTTTGTATAAAATCTCCTGCAAGCAATATTAATGCGTTCCCAAATGGTCTGATGTTTCCATGCAAATCTTGCAATGATCGATTAAGAGCCTCGAGCCATTTTTTGTGGGCCATTGTGCATTTATCCCAAACAATAAGTTTACATTTCTGCAATACTTTTCCCATGCCGGGTGCTTCAGAAATGTTGCACGTGGGAGTTTCAATGAACTGCATGTTCAATGGCAATTTCGAAGCCGAAGTAGCAGTTCTTCCATCTGGTAGCAATGTCGCCGCTATTCCGGACGATGCAAGAACTAAGGTTAGGACATTTTGGGATCGAAATCAATCTAATTAGAAAGGTTTTACAGTTCCTCCTGGCGCATCTAAGAAGATTCCTCCAAACCCGTTATTGACAGTTTGAATTATTTGATCGTAAATGCCTTTTCGATCAAGCGTTAGCTTAAGAACATTTGATTGCACATACGATAAAAGATCATCAGTGTTGTAATTTTGTTCACGACGCAATTCTACAGTGAACGAAGCAGCAGCAGATCGATTTGGTGATGGCATTCCCAATTAATTGAGAACTTTGTTCGCGATTTCTAAGGACAAATCTTCAATCATTATCAACACTTCGTTGTAGATTTCTGCTGTGAAATTCATGTTCTTATTTGAATTTTCCTTGGGTATTTGGCAGACAATATCTTCAGCCATGTGTGATTGGTGTTTCTCCCATACTCTGTTGGAGATGAAGGAAAGCCGGTGGTCAATATGATTGCAAACAATGCACGAATTTGATTTGGATGTGACGTGTTAGACGTGTCATTAATGCATACATCCCAGTGTCAATCGTTCTCCAATAAATTCAGAGATTAACGTGCACTACGGAAAGTGGCATGTGTTATGCCGCTGACAAACCTCAATTGCTGGAAAGACGTTGGACTGGGCACATTTACCAACAGCATGCGAAGAAAGAAGCATTCATCTTCATTGTAATGCACAGTGAACAGTCTGCCCATCGTAGTTTGTTTGAATATGCCAGGTTGTCCGTCGACTCGCTCTCCTCGTTTACGTCGTTTAAATGATTTTCTACTGGCATTCCATGTGTAATACGTAGGTACTTCCGAATACAGCAATGTTTTCGCAAACGCGTCATTTTGACATAACGTGAAGAAAGCAGTTAACGTTGTAGCCGGTGGATTCATAGCTGTTGCACATTTGCAGCTGTGAAATAAACGTGATGTCCATTTTCTTGTTTTCAAAACAAAAACAAAAAATACTAACAAAATATTTCAATTCAATGCCGATCAATCGACACAGCTCAATTTCACCACCAATTGCACTGAAAAATAAGAACATTTAAAAAACCGAATAAAATACAATGAAAAAAGAAACAAATAAGCTATACCCACAAAATGAATGATATGGTAAACAACACAGCTCAATTCCAATGCAATTTGACACAAATATTTAAATCAAAATGAAAATAAATAAAAATCTATGAAAATTCAAATATATCAATGCAATCAGAAACATTGAAATTGAATCATAACATATCATGTATATCGTATATTGTTCTTACGTGCAACAGATTGCGCTGTTTTAAGAAAGTGCATGTTTTTACCTGTCACAGGTGTGGCATCTAAATAGTAGGTATATCAGACATGCACGTATTTGAAAGGAACGTTGTGTCAAAATTTCAAAGCAATCAGTGAAGAACTTTTGGAGATTACAGAGTGTGTTGCTCATACCTCCTTCAGATTGTGCTGTTTTTTTTTTAACATGTTTTTTCCTATCACAGTTGAGGCATGTATATAGTAGGTATATTAAAAACACTCGCTTATTTAAATACATTGTTGTGTCAAGATTTCAAGCAATCAGTAAAGAGGTTTCGAAGATTTTCCTCACTTGAAAAACACCGAAAAACACAGCTTTAAAAAAAGCATGTTTTTCCAGCACAGACGTGACATCTATATAATATGTATATAAAAACCTGCTCGGATGCAAATGGAACGTTGTGTGAAAATTTCAAGGCAATCGGTGAAGAACTTTCAGAGATTAGTGATTTTGAACACACGAACATTTCCATTATTATTTATATAAATAATACGAAAAATGTCCAAGTGGACTTAGAAATTTTCCACTACACGATTTTCTTAAGACTTTTTCAACAAGTTCTTTACCATGTTTTCCAACAAATCACTGTATCACTTACCACCAAAAATCACTCACCATACAAATAATGAACATAACATCAGTAGAATTAAGCCCAGACAAGTAATCCAACACTCAGGCAAAACTTTACTCTGACTTAAACTATATTTTCAGAGGGGATTCAGAAAATTGACTAAGAGACAGATTATTTCCCAGGGGCACACATAGCACACGGTAATACTCATAATAACAGGGGCCCTTAAATTGAGGGAAACACTCCTAATATGGGGGGAATTACTTAAATTGGGGAAATACTTAATAATATATAGACAATTTACTAATTTTAACTAAGGAATCACTCGAATTAATCCTATAATCATCCCTACTGGCTCGCCTTATTGCCCCTAGTCTAGGTGGCCACAACAACCAAGATTCATATGGAACAGCACACTGCATTTGGCAACGGTTAGACTAGATGCGAATCAACTTATCGACTAAGTGTGTGTGATCGTTAATCGTCGGTTCGTTGATAAGTAGTTTACTAGTTCATCCCCTGATAGCCGCGACCATCTTCATGAGTTTTCCGTTTTTCGCAGCGATTTGGGTCGCCTCTATGCTCTCAAACAAATCCCGTGGCATCCCACAGATAAATCCACCCAGACAGCCCAGAAATGAGACTGTTGTTGAGAATATGGTAGTTCCCAACACCTCTGAACCAATTTAAATGGGTCGAGTAAATACCCAGTCCAATCAGCTCAAAGCAGTTCCCTTACCCTGGCTAAATCTTAACTGCCTAATCTTAATATACTGTCCTTATACCCTATTCTTAAGCAGGCGATGAGTCACAATAACGTGGCTAAATTATATTGACCAGACCAGACACTAGAAGGTGAAGGGACGACGACGTTTCGGTCCGTCCTGGACCATTCTCAAGTCGATCATCAAGTCATTCTCTCATCGACTTGAGAATGATCCAGGACGGACCGAATCGTCGTCGTCCCTTCACCTTCTAGTGTGTGGTCTGGTCAACACCCTATTCTTAATGCTACCAGCCCCTCACGACGTCCAGAGATCGCCTACACCACTCAATCGCTACAGTTGTGGTATTACCGTCGAAACTCTAGCTCGTGGGCTCCCGGCTGACCTCTTAAACCCCTACACTTGATGACTGCATGGCAAGACGCGTGGACCTTCAGCAGTTCTTAAAAGAATTGTTGAAAACACCGCTGAGCACCATATTAATGGTTCTGGACTCGTAACCTTTAGCTTTTGATAACCTAGGTACCACAACACAAGAACGCTGTACTTCTCATCAACAAGCAAACTCTGAGAGACTATACTGCTGCCACCACATAACCCGAAAGTTTCTGTAATCACGCTAATTGACTGCGAGAAAGGACCAGTCAATTACAAAATAATATCCAAAGAATGTGATTCCCCAATTATTGAACAATAGAAGCGACATTTACTATAAATGTGGCTTAACTAAATTACCAAGGGAGCATATTTTGAATCGATAAGGATACTTACAAGAGTACATGGGCCTATAGTACAAACGCACAGGATCTGAATGATCCGAAATAAATAAAATATAAAATGGGGGGGGGGGGGGGGAATTCCACTAAACACCATAAAATTGATCACAAGTTTTTTACACAAAGTTTTATAAAAAGAACACTTCCTAACTGAAATCTATTCCTAACTAGAGGCACTGATTTTAGGACTTATTTAAATGGACGTTACTCACAGACTTTACCTAAAAATACCCAAGAGCCGGCTAGATGTTCAGCCTGCCTCTAGGGAGAGAGTCTTCCTTGTTCTTCCTGCTGCTCACACACACTGATTACTACTGCTCTCACAAACTGTGAAGCTGTTGGGTATCTGGGGCTTTGACTCAAATATGCAATTATTTAATTAAGAAAATTAATATAAATCGAAGGACCACCCACTTTTGAGAAAAGAGGGAAAACAAATAAAAGTGATTATAAGACTGACACTTTAGAACCAGTGCCTATGTATGTTAAATTATTTAACAATCACTTAAAGAGAATGATTGGACTGTATTAATAATTAATTAAAGTTAAAAGCCTCAAATATTAACATTGGGGGGTATTTCTAGAAATTCATATATATCTAGGAACCAGTGTGATTCATCACCAGTTCATTACTGAGGTTAGTAAATTAAATTGAATATGGAATGAATTAGGTAATAGTAATTACAGGCGAATGTGCCTCAGGATACTACAATAATATAGAATAATATTACTAAAATAAAGGGTTAGTAATATTGATCTCATTAGAAGATCATTAAAGTATCTATATTGGTTAGTATCTCTACAATAACAATTAACAGCAAAGCCTTGAAATTAAGTGAGGTGAAATAAGTTGCCACACTCCACTGACGACGTATTGCGTCGGACAAATTGTTGCAGGTGAAGGTGGGGAAGCCTAGCACCTCGGTTGACGTGGACCCGGGAGCTGAAAGGCAATTACAATGTAGAACTCTTCTACGTAACTAACTACAGATACATACGGAGTTCTTCCTAAAATATCTATCACTGCAGAATTTTTCTGCAAACATTAATATAATATATTCCTATATAAATTGCTAGAAATAATTATTGCTAGAGAGGAGACGTACTGGATTTTTGTTGTAATGGCTCAGCCTAATGACAACTTCCCTAAAATATAACATGTGATCACAGTGTTACAAGAAAGGTTATTACTAGTTGCCGGGGCCAAGTGTCTATTGATGTAGGAACGATTCCAGGTCCCTCTTTTTTTTTTTTTTAAATAAGCCGTGAAAAGACGTCAATTATGGGCTGGAGAATTGATTAGTTCCTTGGACACTGCCGTGATGTGCCTAAATTAACGTGGCACCGCTCTCGTGGTTGTAGGAGCAAAAATTAAAGATACTACGCAAATTCCTTGCAATGGCGCTTCTCTCTTGCACGTTGATAAAACGCCACTAATATGGTGCCGTCCACACAAGTGGCGTCTCCTTCCTCCCCCAACCTTGGCTGCAATACGCATGCGCAGCCCGCTCTAAGTATTCTCGTGTTTAAAGTATTCTCTTTTACTTATAATTAATCAGGGAAGTAAGGACTGGTGACAAGTGCTTATGTCACTAATAAATGTATTAAGGAGCAATATATTTTTGCACAATGCAAGTCAGTTATTAAGACTGAATTAAATAATATTATATAAATCGTTTTATACTATAATAATTTCCATTGCCGTTATTAATACACCTAAATGAACTAATTCAGTAAGCAATAATATGCTATGTAAATAATCAACTAAATAAACGATTATCCTTAGTATGGGAATGTAATTAACTAAACTGTGTTTAGATGCAAGTAAATGTGGAGAGATTCATGTTTTAGCCCGTCGTTCCTCACGTCGTCACTCTCACGTGGAAGAATTTGGCAAATATATTGCTTCGTAATGGAAACATTAATTGAATTATTTCTACATATTAGCAGTGTTAGTAACTACTATAGGTTAATACAATAATGATGTATTATAATACAAGAAATGTGTATTATAATACAAGAAATGATGTATTAGTGTTGGAAAATTTCCAACAGAAGCTGACCTCGGCTGGGTGCCAAACTAATTTTCAAACATAATTAACGAAACCTAATCATGTATTGGTCACTGAAGGTGACTTATTCATTTTTCCAGAACAAATGAAAAAATACTTAGATAATTGAGCAAGTTTATTTATAAATTACATATTGAATAGCCTGAATTATTTCTAATTTAATGAATTACAACAAGTTGGTCGATAGCCATTTGTCACCATGGAGGCTGCTACTGGGTCGAGAGGGGTCATGCGTCTAACCTTGAAACTAGTTCTTATATTAAATGACTCATATGCCTGTAGACAAGTAAGAGTGGTCGACTCTTTTTACTTAAATGATGTTAAATTAACATAAGTACTTAACAAAAGAAGTTATTAACGACAATTACTTTAATACCTGAATTTCTCTAACTTGATGAATTAAACTCCAAGTTAAGCTGTAGCAGTCAGACAAATCGCCCCCAGCCCTACTCCCCTAGGGAAAACCTTTCCTGGAACCCAGGTCAAAAGTACCATCTCACTGCATGCTTTGCATACAAAGTGTATCCCACATTTAGTCAACGCTATAGCCTTCTATATAAACAGCTGATCTGTTACAATATCATCACATATCACGTTTTGTCTGTCACGTGTATTATCATAAGATAATATAAGTTATACTGAAGACATATATCATCAATAATTCCCAGATGATAGTATAAGCTATACAGAAGTTGTATTATCATATTGCTCCACGAATATAGGATAATTTATAAAGAGGGTATATATTTTTTTTTTTTTTGAGATATATACAAGAGTTGTTACATTCTTGTACAGCCACTAGTACGCGTGGCGTTTCGGGCAGGTCCCTGGAATACGATCCCCTGCCGCGAAGAATCGTTTTTTCATCCAAGTACACATTTTACTGTTGCGTTAAACAGAGGCTACAGTTATGGAATTGCGCCCAGTAAATCCTCCCCGGCTAGGATACGAACCCATGACATAGCGCTCGCGGAACGCCAGGCGAGTGTCTTACCACTACACCGCAGAGACTGCATATCATCATATAGCTCCCAAAAGATTGTGTAAGTTATACTGAGAGCTGTTATGACCCCGAGTAGCCTCGTGAAATGAGTCTACCAGATGAGAGTTATTCTGTTTATCTGGCAGAAATTAAGACGTCAGAGGAAGAAAAATATATAATAAACGTAAGTGAGCAATTTACGAGTCCAGGCAGAGGATGAGAATCTTACAAATGTTAGTGGGAATAGGACGTAGACAGTTTGTCATGTTATGTGATGCTAGCGGACATCGTAACACCACTTGAGTTACAGCTGTCATCAGAGGACGGGCTCGCCATAGCCCGTGCTACTCGGAACTTTTTGTTCCAAGTAGCGAATCTTAAACAACAAACATGTCATCAGAGATGGTTGAATGTCGTGATCTCCTGGAAGAAGAAAGAAATATTATTTATTCACCGCTACCACAAGGTGGTAAGGTAAAGTGAAGGCACAAGGTAAAGTGAAGGCTACTTGTTTTCAAGTGTGAGGAAGCTGTAGGGGTCTTTGTCCACCATCTTTTGGTGAGAGAAAGTTATTAGAGGTGACTTGGAACTGGAGAGTGGTCGCTCCTTTGTGGAAATCTGATATGAGTACTCTTTCAAGAGGAAGGAAGTAAGCAGGCATTTCTGTGTGAAGCCTGCCAGGCGACTTTGTGAGCTCAACTCAGGACAGGAAGAAGTTTTGTGAAGCAGTCCTAGAGTAATTTTGTGGGCAATCTGAGTGGCACTCACTCAGATAGTATAAGTTATTCCAAAGGTATATCGACATATAGCTCCTAGAAGATAGTATATGTTATACAGAAGATATATAATCCAAATAGCTCCCAGAAGACAGAATAAGTTATACTAAAGATGTATCATCATATAGATCCCATAAGATAGTATGTTGTACTGAAGATGTGGGCCTGACACTGATGGATAGGGTAAGAACTGACCAAATCCATGAAACGCTCAACATGAAGCCAATGAACATCAGGCTCAGCTACCTGGCCAGAAGACAGCTGTACCGTATGAAGAATATGTATATTCCAGACCCCGAAGATCCTACGTAGCAGAAAATACCACCAGCGACTACGAGAGCCACGAACCACCACACAGAACCAGAAGAATCACTCTCCAACAAAAAGTGATCAGACACATCCACGATGAGGCCTTCCCAACACCTCAAATACTAAGCGGCTTGCCAGACGACCCTGATGAGTGGCCCATCCCGGACCCATCTACACCAAATGAAGAATAAAGGAAATAAATAAATAAATAAATAAAATACAAAAAAATATAATATAAACAAATAAACTACTACAAAAAAAATAAAACCAAAAAACCATTTGTCGTGATATCAGAGGTGTAACTAACCTGATGTTGTTAAGATTAACCTCCCTCAGCCAACTCCATCGGCTCTAGTGCTTTAGGACACCAACAAGGTCACAAACACTAGCCCCCCCCCCAGTCAATGTACTAACAACCCAACATAACACATACACAAACAAACGACACATACACATATGTCAACCCATGGTGGACAGGCCACCGAACTTTCAATCCTCCTCTCTCTCTACACCCGCATCCTCTTCCTGAATTTCATCTCCCCATCCTCTACCTCCCCCCATCCTTTCCAAGCCCTTTGGACATCAAAGCGAAAGTGTATTGTCATATAGCTACAGAGGATAGCATATGTTATAATGAAGATGTATCTTCATACAGCTCTCTGAAGTAGCTTAAGTTATATCATCTTATAGCTCCCAGAAGATAGAATTAGTTATACCGAAGATGAATCATCATATAGTTCCTAGAAGATAGTATATGTTATACTGAAGACATATAATCATTTAGCTCCCAGAAGATAGAATAAATTATACTGAAAATATATCAACANCATGGTGTATGTGATCAGGTGTGTAGTGAACCACGGTGTATGTGATCAGGTGTGTAGTGAACCGTGGTGTATGTGATCAGGTGTGTAGTGAACCATGGTGTATGTGATCAGGTGTGTAGTGAACCACGGTGTATGTGATCAGGTGGTAGTGAACCGTGGTGTATGTGATCAGGTGTGTAGTGAACCACGGTGTATGTGATCAGGTGTGTAGTGAACCGTGGTGTATGTGATCAGGTGTGTAGTGAACCATGGTGTATGTGATCAGGTGTGTAGTGAACCACGGTGTATGTGATCAGGTGTGTTGTGAACCACGGTGTATGTGATCAGGTGTGTAGTGAACCACGGTGTATGTGATTAGGTGTGTAGTGAACCACGGTGTATGTAATCAGGTCTGTAATGAAACCACGGTGTATGTCATCAGGTGGTGTAGTGAACACGGTGTGTATGTCATCAGGTGTGTAGTGAACCACGGTGTATGTCATCAGGTGTGTAGTGAACCACGGTGTATGTCATCAGGTGTGTAGTGAACCACGGGAAGAGAACATAAAACACAATAATAAACAATTCTCTTTAATAACACTAAGAAACAAATTGAAATAAAGGCAAAATCTTGGCTTAATGGGTGCAGAACAACAAGTGGAAAAATAACTGAACATAAAACTGAATTACGTTAAAGGGAGGAGAAGTGACATAAAATAACAAGTAAAATAATAGTAGTGCTGGGAATATATGTGCTAGCTATAAACCTCTATTTGATCACACAAGGTGGGTCAAGTAGGTGTTCACAGCACGAGCACAAGAATATTCTGGTGAGAGAATGGCTGGCCGGTCCTGACAATGGCTAGCGAGGAATATGATTGGCGTGGAGCTGGAGTGAGTGGTGTGTTGGTTAGCGGCCAATGAGAACGCAGGGCGTCCAGTAACAAGCAGTTTGTCTGGGATGTAGCCGTCGGCGCGACCAGGTGTGCAGAAGTGGGGGGAAGGAGGGAGTTGCAGGTGTGTGTGGCTGTCTTGATATATACGTTAAGCCACTATAAAACGTATCTTGCATATTGTTGAGAACGTGACGATGGGAAGATATAGCAGGGCTCAATCTATGGATAGAGATTATCGTCATAATATATATATATATATTGTGACGGTAACGTGTTGGAAATGGTGGTCGGCAGTCTTCCAAATAGCAGATGTCAATCCTGGGCCACATACATGTAAGTTATAAAAAAAAGGAAAAAAAAAGAGTGACTGCTTGTCTGATAATCTGTGGTAAGGTAAGATACACGAAAACACCAATATAAAAAATGCACTTTACTTAATCTAGAAAACAAAATAAAATAAAGACAATCCTTGGCATTTAAAATAATGTAAAAGTAAAACACATAAAAATATATATACAAACTGAAACGGGGGTGAACTGGTTACGTAACAGGAATACAAGATAAATGGTGCTGGGAATATATGCGCAAGCTATCAACCTCTATTTGATCACACAAGGTGGGTCAAGTAGGTGTTTCACAGCAAGAGCACTAGATATATTCTGACTGGAGAACTGCTGGCGGTCCTGACATTGGCTTGCGAGGAATGTGATTGGCGTGGAGCTGGAGTGGTGTGTTGTTGAAAGGCCAATGAGAATGCAGGACGGCCGCAAGTCGGTAGTTTGGCTGGGAGTAGCGCAGTTGGCGGGTCGACCAGGTGTGCAGGAGTGGGGGGAGGGGAAGTTTGCAGTTGCGTGTGGCTGTCTTGATGTATACGTTTATGCCACTGAAAACGTATCTTGAATATTGGGTTGGACATGACGCTAGAAGAAGGAGCAGCTCAATCTCTGGGAAGAGATTATCATCACAATAATATAGATATATATATATTATATATAATATATATATATATTTATATATATATATAGATATATATATATATATAGATATATATATATATATATATATATAATATATATATATATATAGGAAGGGAGTACCACCTCTGGCTGGAAGAAGGGGACCCATAGCCTCGGAGGAAACCACACATAACGCATTAGAGGGAATGTTTAGGTCCCCTCCAATACTGTTTTTGCTTTATTATGTATTTAAAGGTTACATGATATACAATTGTTAATACAAAGAGTGCTTAAAGGTTATGGATCTCTTGAAGCTCCTCCGGTTACGGACAGGAACCGAGAATACAGCAGGCGTTTTCCTTCTGGATCGCCACACTGAGGCGCTGAAACAAAAAACTGGCAGCTCTTGGGTCTCTGGTGACATCAAAGAGCTTGGAGCCCAATTCCTTGAGAAATCCCAAGGCACTCTTTCCCCAGGGGCCATGCGTTTCAGACGCTATGGGAACAAAGGTGTATCAACCTTCCAATCGCCTGTATTTGGCTGATTTTGCTATTTCCCTGTGCTATTTCCCTGCCCCACCTGCTTGATCAACTCCGAGGTGTACATAGGTGTCAGCCAGGGTGGATACACATGTGTAGTCCCACACCAACTGTCTACCCTCCTTCCAGGAGTATATGGTGATGCCATCAGGGCGAAGTGCGGGGAAATCCGGGTTTTGGACCCCTAGGATACGAGGTTCTCTCTCCACTGGGCACTGAGCTGAGACGAGGTTTCTCTTGATGATATCATTGACCTCGTTGTGTCTTGCATGCCATCCCTTTGTGCTTTCACAATGCAATCAATGCAGTCCATATTGGTCTACTTTCACCCTGTTGCAAATACACTTGTATTCAGTGTGAATTGGGGCACATTGCTACACGAAGGGATTCTGGACCTAGACGTGTGCCCATTGCCGACATGGGTACTGCCAGGAGGAAGTCTCCTGCATGGGGAGCACGCACTGCTCTGAGGCAGGCTTTCTCCTTATCTGATGTTGCGGCGCTGAGCATGGCATCTGCTATTTTTTCTGCTAATGGGTTGTCCCAGCTGGACTGCTTGTGTTTTTTTGTTGGTTCTATGATGGGTGCTGGGGCTGCAAGAGCATCCCACTGATTTGAACATTCAGTGAAAGCAGGATCGTGTATTCCTGCTGAATCACTCAGGAATTCAGGTAGGATATCTCTTATGAGATCGTGCGATGCGTGGGAGGAGGAAAGGAAGGCTGGTAGGGCAATCTGGGAGGCTGTGCGGACACCAAGGCCGCCGAGTCTAACAGGAAGGGTTGCTTGCTCCCACTGCAAGTCGTCCAATGTCAGGTTCAGGACTTTCTCCAGCATGGACCTCAGAAGGGTGTCATAAACATTTAATTTAGGGGTGTTGTAGGATGGAGAACACCTCAGAATGTAAGTCCACTTAGGGAGAGATAGGCATCTTGTGAGGAGATGTATATATATATTTATATATATGATGCATCATATATATTTATATATATATATATATATGTGTGCACAAACTTGCCTAAACTCGCAAGTGAAGTTAACACAACTTTAGACACAACCCACCAGGTAGACTCGAACCCAGACAGCACAGTTACTTACACAACTAGCATAGCTGGTATGCCTTAACCCACTACACCAAACTCAGACCCTTAAAAGGAATTAAAATTTCAAGGCTTTTCCCTTATCAACTCCACTTCCCAAGGGCACCAGAGAGGTGAGAGGTCACTTACATTTTTCATCAAGCCCCTTGCTTATATGAGAGAACTCGTCTATATTTTGCACACAAACTTGCCTAAACTCACAAGTGAAGTTAACACAACTTTAGACACTACTCACCTGGTAGACTCGAACCCAGACAGCACAGTTTCTCACACAACTGGCATAACTAGTACGCCTTAACCCACTACACCAAACTCAGACCCTTAAAAGGAATTAAAATTTCAGGGCATTTCCCTTAACATCTCCACTCCCCAAGGGCACCAGAGAGGTGATAACGACATGGTGAGCAGTTTCCAGCTCAACATCGTAGATGTCCACGACCGGGATACAGAGCATGTCACACATGACAAGCTCCACTACAGGGTACCCCGCATGTCCAGTAAACTCCTAGCCCACAGAGTTTGCTCACACAACAGGGGGAAGATGGCCTTCCATCGCAAACACGCCACGTCCATTCCAACCAGGAGGGAACAGCAGGGAGGGTAGAGACACCCACACCCCCTGCCAACCAAAGCGGTAAACACCACAACTACCGGAGAGGCCAGGCGACACGTCCTCACCTCACTGCTGCTAGGGCGCAACTCCTCAAAATACAAATGGTACATTAACAGTTAAAGAATGATCACAGCATATCCAGTCGTAACTGGTGTATGCTGGGTTATAACAGTCTCCTCTCAAGATGTAGTGACCACTGTGGGTGTACTAAGGTCTCTATATCTGGCAGAGTGTGTACTCACAGGATGTAGTGACTACTGTTAGTGTACTAGGGTCACCATGTTTGGCAGGGTGTGGGTACTCCCAGGATGTAGTGACCACTGTGGGTGTACTAGGGTCACCATGTTTGGCAGGGTGTGGGTACTCCCAGGATGTAGTGACCACTGTGGGTGTACTAGGGTCACCATGTTTGGCAGGGTGTGGGTACTCCCAGGATGTAGTGTCCACTGTGAGTGTACTAAGGTCACCATATCTGGCAGGGTGTGGGTACTCCCAGGATGTAGTGACCACTGTGGGTGTACTAAGGTCACCATATCTGGCAGGGTGTGGGTACTCCCAGGATGTAGTGTCCACTGTGGGTGTACTAAGGTCACCATATCTGGCAGGGTGAGTGTACTCCCAGGATGTAGTGACCACTGTGGGTGTACTAAGGTCACCATATCTGGCAGGGTGAGTGTACTCCCAGGATGTAGTGACCACTGTGAGTGTACTAAGGTCACCATATCTGGCAGGGTGTGGGTACTCCCAGGATGTAGTGACCACTGTGGGTGTACTAAGGTCACCATATCTGGCAGGGTGTGGGTACTCCCAGGATGTAGTGACCACTGTGGGTGTACTAAGGTCACCATATCTGGCAGGGTGTGGGTACTCCCAGGATGTAGTGACCACTGTGGGTGTACTAGGGTCACCATGTCTGGCAGGGTGTGGGTACTCCCAGGATGTAGTGACCACTGTGGGTGTACTAAGGTCACCATATCTGGCAGGGTGTGGGTACTCCCAGGATGTAGTGACCACTGTGGGTGTACAAAGGTTACCATATTTGGCAGGGTGAGTGTACTCTCAGGAAGAGTAGTGATGCTGACGTTCGTGGCCGCCGGCGTGCTCTTCCTTCTTGGCTTCTACCCAGCGCTTCCTCACTACCACAACCTCGGACTCTTCACCAAACATGCAGTGTTTAAGTTACCTCGTCCGGTTGCAAGCCTCCCTCAACCGGTCACACTGTTCGGTCGCCAGATGTCTGGATTCTTTGACGATTCAGAGATGAAAGGTGAGTCTGAGTGCTTTTGTCATGTTATACTACACAAGAATATATCCCTGCAAACACACAACAAAATTGTCTCTATTTTCCGATTGTTATAACGTTTTTATGACGTATTTGAACGTTGTTATAACTTGTTATATTGTTGTTACAACTTGTTAGGTTGTAAAACTTGTTTGGACGCTGTAGCAACGTCGTAATTTCGCCGTATGTTTGGCAGGAAATTAAGAGGCATTGCAGCAGACCATGCAAGGCGGGTCCCGTATAATGAACCTATTCTCACCCGTGTACCCCTTACCAACCCATTCTCACCCATGTACCTTTACCAACCCATTCTCACCCATGTACCTTAACCAACCCATTCTCACCCATGGACCTTTACTAACCCATTCTCACCCATGGACCTTTACAAACCCATTCTCACCCACGTACCTTTCCCAACCCATTCTCACCCATGAACCTTTCCCAACCCATTCTCACCGATGTACCTTTCCCAACCCATTCTCACCCAGGTACCTTTACTAACCCATTCTCACCCATATACCTTTACTAACCCATTCTCACCCACGTACCTTTCCCAACCCATTCTCACCCACGTACCTTTCCCAACCCATTCTCACCCATGAACCTTTCCCAACCCATTCTCACCCATGAACCTTTCCCAACCCATTCTCACCCATGAACCTTTCCCAACCCATTCTCACCCATGGACCTTTACTAACCCATTCTCACCCACGTACCTTTCCCAACCCATGTTCCAATAAAGAGAGTACTTATAGTAACTATATGGTCGAGAGTACCCAAAATGTAGTGATGGACCACCATAAGTTTACTTGTTGTACATTTAATTATATAGAATCTGCAAAAAATAAAGCTGAAAACTTATCTTAATATTCCTAGTCCTAGTACTGCACATACATGTACTAGATTAAGCCTAAGATAGCACATACTTGGATTGCTAGAAGAGGTTAGTTTAGGTTAGTTAGGTTCTATATTTATGTTGGGCTTAAAACAGGTTTCCTTTTGGTCAAATTCAGTAATTCAGTAGTAAAGTTTTTGGTCTTCCATCAGTACATGTTGTTACTTTCTACAAGTAGTTACTATAACTACAATCATTTTAGGAGGATGGGCTGACCTATCCAATTGTAACACTTAAAACTACTTGTCTCAATAAGCCAACCCGTTCTCTCAGTGGTTTCAATAAGGTCCGAATGGACATATTACAAAAGACTGAATTTGTATTTTGCATGGTGTGGCAAATCAAGATAAAAGGCTAAGCTGACAGCTTATTGCACTCATTCACAATGCTATTTCCAAATTAATACTTCCCTATTCCCTAAAAAACCTAGTTACCCAGATTGTACTATTCTGGAGGATCGTGATCTATATGATAAGTTTCAATCCCATGTTAATGCTGCATTTGTTTTTCCTCGCAACTTGGAAGCCTCGATCACATCCCTTTTGGCTATGATGTGTGATAATAATGTTTTCTACCCCTGTCCTCTCAACACATACATCGCATTTTGTACATTATTTACCAAACGTGTAAAATAAGAGGTACTTTGACAAATAGTCGTTCTCAAAACATCCATTTTTCTATGCATTGGATGATTAGGATAGGTTAGATTAGGTTAGGGTTGGTTAGGTCTAGGTTAGGTGGTTAGTTTAAATTTGGCTGGTTATATTAGGATAGGTTAGATTAGGTTAGGTTAGTTTTGGTTAGTTTAGTTTAGGTTAGGTGAGGTTGGTTAGATTAGGTTATATTAGTATGGTAGGTTAGATTTGGTTAGGTTAGTTCATTAGGTTGGTTAGGTTAAGTTAGGTTAGGTTGGTTAGGTTAGGTAAGGTAGCTTAGGTTAGACTGATTAAATTGGGTTTGGTTAGATTATGTAGGTTAAGTTGGTTAGGTTAGGTTAGTTTAGGTTAGGCTAATTTAAGGTTTAGGCTAGGTTAGTTTAGATTTCTGTTAGGTGTACGTTAGTTAGGTTTAATTACGTTGGTTAGGTAAGGTTAGGTTGTGTTTAGGTTAGGTTAGGTTTGTTAGGTGTAGGTTTGTCTAGGTAGGTTTGGTTAGTTAGGTTAGGTTAGTTGGTTGGTTGGGTTAAGTTCGTTCGGTTATGTTTGCGGGTTAGGGTTGATCAGTGTTAGGGTTAGGGGTAATTAGGTTGATATTAGGTTAGTCTAGGTCTGGTTAGGTTAGGCTTCGCTGGTTAGTCTAGGTTAGGTTAATATATATATACTGTTCATGTTAGGTTATGCGTAGGCTTGGTTAAGTTTGGGTTAGGTGTACGGTTTGGCTAGCTAGTTACATTTCGTTAGGGTTGGAGTGGTCTCTGGTTAAGGTAAGGTTAAGGTAGGTTAGGGCTAGTGTATAGTTGGATAGGTTAAGTTAGGTGGTTAGGTTAGGATAGTTACGGGTTTGTTTAGAGTTGGTTAGTTAGGTTATGGATGGTTATATTAGGGTTACACTTACTTACTGTCCTACATTAGCATATAGGTCAGGGGTAGATTAATGTGGTATATATCTGCTAGGTTCTGGTCTAGGGATAGGCTAGTGCTAGGATAGTTGGATTAGATAGGTTGAGTCTTGGTCGTCAGGTTAGGTATAGTTCAGATTGGTTAGTGGTTAGGTTAGGTGTGGTTAGGTTCGGTAAGATAGGTGGTTAGGTTAGTTAGTGTTAGGAATGGTGTACGTTAGCGTTAGGTTAGTGTATATCTATAGCTTAGGTTAGGGTAAGTTGGAGAGTTGGTTAGGTAAGGCTAGGTTGAATAGGTTAGGTTAGGCTTGGCTGGATCGGTTAGGTTAGCTGGGTCGATTGAGAGTCCGCTCTTCTTCACACACATACCAGTAAATATGACGCTCAAATGCATGTCACGAACGGGACAAATAACGAAGTTCTAATAAATCACAGTGGCTAAGCAAACAAATCCCTTTTTCTATGTGTGATCGATAGGTTTAATAGGATATATTCGATTACTTTAGTACACTATTTTCATGTATGTGTATGGTAGCGCATAGAATGACTGGGTTGGGCGAGCAGGGGCCTAGGGTTTCTGCTGTTTTAGCTACAGCCTTATTTTTGTACAGGTTGTGGCAAACTCACGATTGACGTGATATGTCTGTGCCTTGTATGGTTTGATCATCAACGTAGAGACAAGCTGCTGTTGTTTTCGAGCAACCCTGTGTGTATCGTGTTCGGTTACCTTATAGTAACCAACGTACCTAATGCATCCTACCATGAGAAGTTACGACTCGCACAAATTCACGTTTCTAATGTAGTATTGTGATTAGGTTAGGTTAGGAGTGAGTTGACTGGGATTCTGTGGTCGGTTTACATGGTACAGTTATAGACGTTCCGATTTTATACATTGTGGCAAATCATACAACTATACACTGCTAATGTCATCTGTCGTTACACGATAGATACTGATAAATAACATGTTGCAACATATCAACATGTATTATATCATATATCAACATGTATATACCCTGGGGTTGGGGGCTGGTATTGGGTTGCCTGGGGTTGAGGTAGATGTGGGGCGGCCTGGGGTTGGGGGTTGGTATTTGGTTGCCTGGGGTTGAGGTAGGTGCGGGGCAGCCTGGGGTTGGGGGTTGGCATTGGGTTGTCTGGGATTGAGGGTAGGTGTGGGGCTACCTGGGGATGGGGGTGGTATAGGGCGGCCTGGGTTTGTTGTGGGTATGGGATGTCGTAGGTTTGGGGTGGGGGCTGGGGTTGGTATTGGGTTGCCTGGGGTTGATGTAGAAGTGGAGAGGCTTAGGGGTTGTGGTTAGTTGGGGGGCGGCCAAAGGTTGTGGTTGTTGGGGGGCTGGCCTGGGGTTGGGGGTTGTATAGGACTACCTGGGGTTGGGGCTGGTTGTTGGGGCTGGCCTGGGGTTGTGGTTGGTGGGGGGGGGGCAGCCTGGGGTTGAGATGGGTGGGTGTTATAGGGTGGTAGTAGTGGTGGGTAGTATGAGGCTGATGTTGATGTTAAGGATGATGATGCTAAAATACTTAAAATTCTCATTTTTATATCCGAACTTGAAACAAGATT
>WNGS01001405.1:81398-92421 GCA_020271785.1 Procambarus virginalis | reverse complement strand
ATGATCCATAGATGTGTGGCTCCTCTTGCATGATAGTATGATGATAGATGGAATTGCTGGTGTCAATTTCACTTTGCCTCAGATCTACAAGATCTTGTTGAAGTTCTCGGTGTACTGCTGCTCTCAGATTGCTCATTGACAATCCAAGGTTACACTCAACGGCTCCTTTAAAGGCAGATTCTTTGGCTAACTTTGGCCCATTAATCAGATGTAATTTATGCCATACATAGAAAATACAGCACTTACACACCAAATATGCCATTTATGAACAAAATATATTATTTACACTCAAAATATACCATCACACAAAATATGTCATTTATAGACAAAATATGACATTTACATACAAAATATGTCAGTTGCACACAAAAATATATAATTTACACAATATTGCATGTACACTCAGAGTATGACATTTACACAAAGTATGGTATGTACACAAAAATATCAAAATGCTTATGCATTAGACAATCAAAAATGCGCATTCACTAAAATTACACAATTTCACAAACATAATTTTCCCAAAATACCCACACATTGTCTCATAAAAATACTCTTACACCATGAAGATCTATTTTTTCAGATTACAGAGCTTACACAAAATACACAATTTGCACACAAAAATACAGTTGCACCAGATCCACTTCAACAAATTAAAAACACAACTAGCATAAATGCACTATTAGCACAAAATTATTATAAAACATGGACAATTATTACACAAATTGAGTAATTATTATACATCTTTGCGCAACTAATACAAGCAAACTTGCTATATAATTATTCAACTTGCACAATGACAATCAATACAAAAAGGCGTAAATGAACAATTCGTCTACATGCAATTACACAACATGCGCAATTAAAAACAACTTTCGCAAATATTACACATCTTTCATAATTATTGCACAAATACATATCCAGCAAAAATACGTACAATACATAACTACCCCAAATATGAAAATACACAACTATCATAAATTCACGATTTACACAAATACAATTACGACATTTGCACAACTAATACACAACATGCGCAAAAAAATATAATCAATACACAACTTACCCAAAATATGAACAATACAAAACTAGCGCATATTCATTAAATACACAACTACACAATTTTCACAAAAACACACATACAAAAAATTATACAATTAATACACAACTTGCACAAAACAATACACAATATATAGAAATATAATCAGTATATAATTTCAATAATCATACAACTTATGCAAAATACTTAATCTGCACAATTAATACACAAGTATATTAATTGTGCTATATATGTAGAAACACAACCAACCAGATCAAACAGTACACAATTTGCATGATATTTTTCTTGAGATATTTAGGACATTAATTATAATATGCTGACTTTAACCAACTCCCCAAAAGTCAGAATTTCACATGTAAAAATGGTATATATGACTTCCTATGAGCTCAATACAAAACACATTCATTTTCTGGTGATCCAGAGAACTGGATCACCACTACAATTTTCTCCCCATTGCTTCTGAGACACTCGGCGCCTGGGGTAAAAGTGCTACCAGGTTTTTAAGGAACTGGGTTCTAGGCTCATTGAAACAACAAGGGACCCTAGAGCTGCCAGCTTTCTTTTCCAGCGCCTCAGCGTAGCGATACAGAGGGGAAATGCGCACTGCATTCAGGGTTCCTGCCCGCCATCTGAGGAGCTGGAGGAACTCGACAACCTATGATAACCATCTTTGTACCCTATATGTAACTCATTTTTTGCAACAAAGTTCAAATAAAACAAATATATATGTGTTCATACAAAAGATTGGGGGTGGTAGGAGACGATAATATCAGTGTTCAGTGAGAAACCACAAGGTCTCCTCTGAATACTTTTTATTTTCTTCTCCGAGGCTATGGGTCCCCACATTGGCACCAGAAGTGGTACCCTCACAAACTATTATATATATATATATATATATATATATATATATATATATATATATATATATATATATATATATATATATATATATATATATATATATATATATATATATATATATATATATATATATATATATATATATATATATATATATGAATGAAAACTCACACCCCAGAAGTGATTCGAACCCATACTCCCAGGAGCAACGCAACTGGTATGTACACGGACGCCTTAAACCACTTGACCATCACGACCGGACATAAGGAAGTGATAGCCTGAGCTATTTGAACCACTTCCCCGCCGGCACCTGGATGGTTATCTTGGGCATAGCATTTTATCAAATCACCTCATTTTTTGGGGGGGGAGGGGCAACACGTGAGGAACACAAATGCGAACAAGCCTGAAGAACAAGCCTCACAGCTGTGCAGGCTCCCCATGCAGGGGACTTCCTTTTGGCAGTCCCTATGTCTGCGACAGGCACACGTCTTGATCCGCAGGAGCTCCGTATTGCAGTCGCTCTCCGCCTTGCTGCCCCTATCCACACTGTTCATAGGTGTATTTGCGGCGAGGCAGATGCTGACGAATATGGATTGCATGGCCTGCACTGTGGAAAATCTGGTGGTTGGCACACTAGACACGACGAAGTCAACGACATCATTAAAAGAAGCCTTGCCTCTGCTCAGTGTGCAGCGGAGCGAGAGCCCCGCAACCTTCTGAACCGTGACTCTGTTAGCTTTGCCGGCCTACCAGACGGAATCACACTGCATCCGTGGAAGGGTGGCAGACGGTTGGCATGGGACTATACTTGCGTATCCACCCTGGCAGCCACATACATCAACCTCTCTGCCGGCACAGCAGGAGCCGCGGCGACACACAGAGAGAGACAAGTCAGCCAAGTACAGGCAATTAGATCATCGGTACAACTTCGTTCCAATAGGGTCTGAGACCCTAGGCCCATGGGGAGAGAGTGCAAGAAGGTTTCTTAAGGATCTTGGTTCCAAGCTCATTGACACCACAAGGGACCCTAGAGCGGCAAGTTTTCTCTTTCAGCGCCTCAGTGTCGCGATCCAGAGGGGAAATGCTCGCTGCATCCTCGGTTCCTGCCCGACGTCGGAGGAGTTCGAGGAAATCTACAGACTCTAGGAAGCGAACTTTTTTTGTGTCCTCTTAATGTTCATTTATTGTATACAATCAGATATGTAACTGTATAACCTTGCATAATAAAGTGTACACCATAAAAAAAGGGTGGTGGTAGGAGAAGCGAACACTCTTATGTATTCAGAGTTAAATGGCACGTTTTTCCCTGAATGCTCTTTGTTCCTTTCTCTGAGGCTGTGGGTCCCTATAATTGCACCAGAGATGGTACCCCCTATATATATATATATATATATATATATATATATATATATATATATATATATATATATATATATATATATATATATATATATATATAACCATATATATATTTCAGGGTACCAACTCTGGTGCCAATGTGGGGACCCATAGCCTCGGAGAAGAAAATAAAACGTATTCAGAGGAGACCTTGTGGTTTCTCACTGAACACTAATATTTTCTTCTCCTACCACCCCCATTCTTTTGAATGTACACATATATATATTTGCTTTATTTGAACTTTGTTTCAAAAAAGGAGTTACATATAGGTTACAAAGATGGTTATCATAGGTTGTCGAGTTCCTCCAGCTCCTCAGATGGTGGGCAGGAACCCTGGATGCAGTGCGCATTTCCCCTCTGTATCGCCACGCTGAGGCGCTGGAAAAGAAAGCTGGCAGCTCTAGGGTCCCTTGTTGTTTCAATGAGCCTTGAACCCAGTTCCTTCAAAAAACTGGTAGCACTTTTACCCCAGGCGCCGAGTGTCTCAGAAGCAATGGGGACAAAATTATAGTGGTGATCCAGTTCTCTATACTTACGGGATTTGGCTGTTTCCCTGTGGGTGGCAGCGCCACCTGGTTGTGCAACACTGAGGTCAATGTAGGTGTTAGCCAGGGTTGATACGCACGTGTAGTCCCATACCAACTGCTTGCCATTCTTCCAGGGGTTCACTGTGATACCATCCGGGCGACCAATAAGAGCATCAGAGTTACGGGGCGTTAGGTAACGGGGCTCTCTTTCAGCTGGGCATCCAGCTGTGGTGAGGCTCCTCTTGATGATGTCGTTAACTTCACTGTGCCTCGAGTGCCATCCTCCTGTGCTTTGGCAGAGTAGGCCATGGTGGCCGTACCTATCAGCCACCACCTCGCCGCAAATATCTGGTGTGGATTGGGGCAGCAAGGCGGAGGGCCACAGCAATTCGGAGGGCGTGTGGTGTGAGATGCGTACCAGTTGCCGACATTGGGGTTGCTAACAGGAAATCCCCTGCATGTGGGGCTGCTACTGCTGTGAGGCGAGCAATGTCGTGTTGTGTTGTTGCAGCACCCAGGCACTCTGCAGCAACTTGGTCTACAATGGGGCCATCCCAGCTGGATTGCTTGTGGGCTTTTGGGGATGGTGGTTGAGGTGATGGGCCTGCACGAGAGGCCCACTCTGTGGCACAGCGTGTAAAATTGGGATCATGTACACCTGCCAGCTGATGTAAGTGGGCAGGTAGAATTTCCTTCACAAGGTCGTCGGATGCTGATAAGGAGGACAGGAAGGCTGGAACAGCGATTTGCGTTGCTGTTCGAACTCCGAGGCCCCCAAGTCTTACGGGAAGAGAGGCTTGTTTCCACTGTAGGTCATCAAGAGAGAGGTTAAGGGCTTTTTCTAGCATTGATTTCAGTAACCGGTCATACTCACTTAGTTTTTGGCTACTGTAAGATGGTGAACACCTCAGAAAGTAGGTTAACCTGGGGAGGGACAGACATCTGGTGATGAGGTAGAGTGCATCATGAGCATCAATATCCTCAATCCTCCCATCCATCCTCTTAAGGTCGGCGATTTTCTTATCAAGGACCTCATCGATGGCTTTCAACCCCAGGGGAGCTCCTAGGAGTGTGCTGTCTTCAGGTTTAGTTTTATGGATGTTTGGCAGAAGACCCTCTATTCTCTCTACGATGCCCTGGTTGGAACATATTATTTCACATTTAGAAGGGTTCAGGGTGAGGCCTAAAACTGCACCTTGCTCCTGGATTTTTCTGATGTCCTCCAGGAGGGAGTCTTGGGAACCAGCTAGGGTACCATCATCCAAGAACCAGATGTTAAGCTCGCTGGACAGGACCTCTGTGACTTGTTTGATGACTAAGCAGAAAAGGAGAGGAGCAAGGGGGTCACCCTGTTGGACGCCTTCCCGCGAGTCAATTTCATGTTCGCCAAAAAGTAGCTTAAGATCCATACTGTAGCATGAATGTACGAAAGGGTAGAGGGAAGGGAAATGACTATGAACCGCACGGAGTACAGCATCCCTCCGCACCAAATTGAAGGCATTTTTGAAATCTAGCTTGATAAGGGCCTTTTCGTCTGTGATGTTGGCGATGAAGGCTCGAGCTGCATGGGCTGCCGCCTCACACCCTTGTGGAATGCCAAACCCGAGCTGTTTTGGCTTCAGCATGTTGGCCGCTGCATCACTAACTGTTCTTGCAGCTGCCTTTGCGACGAGACGCCGGAGAGAATTGCCCACAGCTATTGGCCTGATCCCTCCATCCTTTTTCTTTAGAGCACAGAGAGATGCTCCAAAAAAATAGGTCTTATGGACGCTGGTATGTTGCCAGCTAGACATGTGTTGGTGAATCTGGTTAGTTCCACCAAGAGGTTCTTTGCAATGTCACCCAGTGCAGGGTTGAGCATTTGCTTGAGGTGGTTGGGTTTTAGTCCTGTGAACCCACCTGCTGATCCTGTTGGGAAGGACATGGCTGCTTTATGGACCACAGATTCAGCCACCCAGAGAGGTTCTGCTCCGGTAGCCCCCACTTGTACAATGTCGTCCTCACGCGGAGCCCTGGCAGGGTGTTTCTCCCTTAGGGCTTGAGCTGTTGCGGCATCTCTGTCGGCAATTGAGTCCTTACTGGTGATGACTCTTATTGCGCCAATAGTGTTTCCTTATTCTATTTTCTTGGTGACTGATGTTCTGATTTTTGATGTCTCGGATATGGCACTGTTGCTCTTCCTGCCGTGGGTGTTTCTCGCGCGAGTGGGAAGGCGCACCTGGTTGTCCTCCCTGGGAAAATCATTTATAGCTTTGATGACTGAGCCAGCTAAGGTTTTGTCTCTCCTTGCAGGGGTGGCTAGACATATGTTGCCAAACAGATCGAGGTTGTGCCATGCTTGGGTCATTCCAAGAGAGTCGTTGACCTTTCTCAGGAGGGCAGATAATTTGGCTGCTGCATGGGGGCGGGCTGCTTTAGGGATGTGTTGCAAGGTTCTGGCTGATGTTGCTTTGATAGCCTCTAATAAATTTTCTGTGGGAATGAAGGTCTGGGAGGTGTTTTGCCTGACGGGCGGTGTGGGCTGTTGATTGGTGTTCTCCCTGGGAGGGCGCCCAGAACCCAAACACCTGGCTCTGTTGTGGTAATGATTGCGCACATTACCGTCACTCAACCGGATAAAGCATACCTTGTCACACGTCTGACATCTGCCTTGTCTACCCCTGCTTGATGGCTCATCTTGGCTTGGAGAAGCCTGGCTGTCTGTTGAGAGCTGCGACATGGGCGGGCGCTGGGCGGGAGGGTGGACGGCGGGTAAAGACTGGAGGGTGGGCTGCGGTTGGAGGCTGGGGGGATGATCAGCTGGCCGTGGCACGTACTACTCAGATGAGTGGTAATACATATACCACCTGTATACAAAGTGTGAGTATACACCCACTACACAATATGTGGGTATACATTGGGTGGGTGGGTGGCGTAGACACACATGGGAGCCTCCCAGGTTCTATGGGCGGGTGGCAAGGTGGCCTCGTGGGTGGGGAGGCAACGTGGTGGGGTGGGGAAGGAGGGGGAGAGCAGGTACTTCCAGGCCTGGCCGCTGGGTGGGGGCGGGGGTCAGGGCGACACTAACACTGGTATAATTCCCTGTATATCACTGCACAATGATGAATGAATCATACACTTGTAATCTGACTCACTGCACGTGTGATGTACTCACAATATGATAGATATGTTGCGCCAATTATCGCTGACAACGTAACTTGTTCAACAAAACTTTCACAAAAGAAACACACAAAACACTATTTGCCCCAAAAAATGAGGTGATTTGATAAAATGCTATGCCCAAGATAACCATCCAGGTGCCGGCGGGGAAGTGGTTCATATAGCTCAGGCTATCACTTCCTTATGTCCGGTCGTGATGGTCAAGTGGTTTAAGGCATCCCTGTACATACCAGTTGCGTTGCTCCTGGGAGTATGGGTTCGAGTCACTTCTGGGGTGTGAGTTTTCAGTTGTATCTAGTCCTGGGGACCATTCAGGCTTGTTTGCATTTGTGTTCCTCACGTGTTGCCCCAAAAAATGAGGTGATTTGATAAAATGCTATGCCCAAGATAACCATCCAGGTGCCGGCGGGGAAGTGGTTCATATAGCTCAGGCTATCACTTCCTTATGTCCGGTCGTGATGGTCAAGTGGTTTAAGGCATCCCTGTACATACCAGTTGCGTTGCTCCTGGGAGTATGGGTTCGAGTCACTTCTGGGGTGTGAGTTTTCAGTTGTATCTAGTCCTGGGGACCATTCAGGCTTGTTTGCATTTGTGTTCCTCACGTGTTGCCCCAAAAAATGAGGTGATTTGATAAAATGCTATGCCCAAGATAACCATCCAGGTGCCGGCGGGGAAGTGGTTCATATAGCTCAGGCTATCACTTCCTTATGTCCGGTCGTGATGGTCAAGTGGTTTAAGGCATCCCTGTACATACCAGTTGCGTTGCTCCTGGGAGTATGGGTTCGAGTCACTTCTGGGGTGTGAGTTTTCAGTTGTATCTAGTCCTGGGGACCATTCAGGCTTGTTTGCATTTGTGTTCCTCACGTGTTGCCCCAAAAATGAGGTGATTTGATAAAATGCTATGCCCAAGATAACCATCCAGGTGCCGGCGGGGAAGTGGTTCATATAGCTCAGGCTATCACTTCCTTATGTCCGGTCGTGATGGTCAAGTGGTTTAAGGCATCCCTGTACATACCAGTTGCGTTGCTCCTGGGAGTATGGGTTCGAGTCACTTCTGGGGTGTGAGTTTTCAGTTGTATCTAGTCCTGGGGACCATTCAGGCTTGTTTGCATTTGTGTTCCTCACGTGTTGCCCCAAAAAATGAGGTGATTTGATAAAATGCTATGCCCAAGATAACCATCCAGGTGCCGGCGGGGAAGTGGTTCATATAGCTCAGGCTATCACTTCCTTATGTCCGGTCGTGATGGTCAAGTGGTTTAAGGCATCCCTGTACATACCAGTTGCGTTGCTCCTGGGAGTATGGGTTCGAGTCACTTCTGGGGTGTGAGTTTTCAGTTGTATCTAGTCCTGGGGACCATTCAGGCTTGTTTGCATTTGTGTTCCTCACGTGTTGCCCCAAAAAATGAGGTGATTTGATAAAATGCTATGCCCAAGATAACCATCCAGGTGCCGGCGGGGAAGTGGTTCATATAGCTCAGGCTATCACTTCCTTATGTCCGGTCGTGATGGTCAAGTGGTTTAAGGCATCCCTGTACATACCAGTTGCGTTGCTCCTGGGAGTATGGGTTCGAGTCACTTCTGGGGTGTGAGTTTTCAGTTGTATCTAGTCCTGGGGACCATTCAGGCTTGTTTGCATTTGTGTTCCTCACGTGTTGCCCCAAAAAATGAGGTGATTTGATAAAATGCTATGCCCAAGATAACCATCCAGGTGCCGGCGGGGAAGTGGTTCATATAGCTCAGGCTATCACTTCCTTATGTCCGGTCGTGATGGTCAAGTGGTTTAAGGCATCCCTGTACATACCAGTTGCGTTGCTCCTGGGAGTATGGGTTCGAGTCACTTCTGGGGTGTGAGTTTTCAGTTGTATCTAGTCCTGGGGACCATTCAGGCTTGTTTGCATTTGTGTTCCTCACGTGTTGCCCCAAAAATGAGGTGATTTGATAAAATGCTATGCCCAAGATAACCATCCAGGTGCCGGCGGGGAAGTGGTTCATATAGCTCAGGCTATCACTTCCTTATGTCCGGTCGTGATGGTCAAGTGGTTTAAGGCATCCCTGTACATACCAGTTGCGTTGCTCCTGGGAGTATGGGTTCGAGTCACTTCTGGGGTGTGAGTTTTCAGTTATATATATATATATATATATATATATATATATATATATATATATATATATATATATATATATATATATATATACCTCACCTAGCATATCCAAACCTAGATTTGGTTAAAGTTGGCAAAATTTAACCTATGCTACCTAAATTCGACATAATTTAAGACAATTTCCACCAAATATGCCCAAATGTTGTGTATCATAGCACCGCCAAAGCCCATTTTTACCCACATTTTCTCTTATTCCATCCAACCCTTACACCACCTCACCTAACCTAACCTAGCACATCCAAACATGTATTTGGTTAAAGTCGGCGAAATTTAAGCTATTCAACATAAATTCGACCTAATTTAAGACAATTTCCACAAATATACCCAAAAATGTCTTGCAACATAGCACAGCCAAAGCCCATTTTAGCCAAGATTTCACCTATTCCAACCTACCCTAGACAAACTCACCTGACATATCCAAAGCTAGATTTGATTCAAGTTGGCAAAATTTAAGCCTTTCCCACCTAAATTCAACCTAATTTAAGACAATTTCTATCAAATATACACAATATTTTTTGTTACATAGCACAGCCAAAGACCATTTTAGCCGAGTTTCCACTTATTCTAACCTGCCCTACACAACCGTACCTAACCTATCCTAACATATACAAAGCTAGATTTCATTAAAAGTTGGTGAAATTTATGCTGTCCAACCTAATTTAAGACATTTTCCACAAATATACACAAAAATATTTTGTAACATAGCACAACCAAAGACCATTTTAGCCAAGTTTTTCACTTATTCAAACCTATCCTTACATATACAAAGCTAAATTTCATTAAAAGTTGGTGAAATTTATGCTGTCCAACCTAAATTCAACCTAATTTAAGACAATTTCCACAAATATATTGTGATGGAAGAAAAGAAGTGTAGGTGTTCGGCAGTCCTCCTAATGGCTGGTGTCAATGCCAATCACATTTACAAAAAAAAAAGTTGACTGCGTGGCTGTTGCCTCCCGTGGTAAAGTAAGGGAAAACATGCAAAACAAATCGTATGAACAATGAAACTTTAATTAACTTGAAAACAAAGATGAACAAAGACAATCCCTTGGCTATGTACAGTGCAAACAAACAAGATTATGAAGTCAAAAAATAACATAAAATAAAACAGTGGTTACGTTACTCTACAATGAATAAAGACAAAAAATGAGTTAACAGGTGCTGAGAATATTTGCTGGCTAAACGAGTGTCGGATAGATATAAAGATATAGAAATAAAATCCGACACATATATATATATATGTGTCGGATAGAAAGAGATATAATTCACTAAAACTATTCAATTACCATTTACCCAATGTTCCTTATCCTAACCCATAACCAGGGGGGCTTAGACCCCCTTTACCTAGAAATTATACTATAAATTTAAGGTGGGAATATATTTTCACATATAAACCTAACATTCCCTAATTCACCCCTATAATGTTTAATTGTCCCTATACTATAATTTCGAGGTAAGGGAGGTCTAAACCCCTGGTTATGGGTTAGGATAAGGAACATTGGGTAAATAATAATTGAATAGTTTTAGTGAGTTATATCCCTTACTAACTAAGGTTAGGGTTAAGGATGGTTATGTTGAACTGATGTAGAGAAAATTCCCATTATTAGCATATTTTCCATTAACCCCCCCAGGTAATAGAGGTTAGGTTAAGGATGGTTATATTGATGTGAAAAAAATGCTACGAATATGTTACAATATTGAACTAAGATCCGTGTATCAGAGGTTAGGTCCAGGGCAATTGGGTTGATGCATAAACAACACTTTCCTTCCATATTTACGATAAATTTGAAGTTAGATAAAGAGAGGTTAGGTCTAGGGTGGTTGGGTTGATGCATAAACAACACTTTCCTCCCATA
>WNGS01001405.1:37078-61422 GCA_020271785.1 Procambarus virginalis | reverse complement strand
GCTGTACCAACTGCTGACAACTGCTGTGTTGCTGTGAGTGGAACAACACATGTACACAAGGGCTAGGTAAGAAAGCAGTTGCTGCTGTATTGTGCACTGCTGTGAACTTTTGCATTAAAATGCTTGTGTGCTTTGCAAAATTAAAGTAATTACAGTGATTCTTGACTAACATATACAGTGCAGTAAGTGTTTAATATTCTGAGGACATTTTAAGTGATAAGTTTACATTTATTCAGTAAAATGGCAAATATACCTCAGTTCCTGCATTTGATCCTGACTGTGACCAGACAAACCTGTCACAGAGGTGGACAAATGGCTTAAAAGGTTTGAAAATTTGTTGATAGTTTCTGACATCAAAAGTGCTGAAAGAAAGCGTGCCTTTCTACTTCATTATGCAGGTGATAGAGTTTGTGACATCTTTGATACACTGAAAGACACTGGTGGTGCCAAAGATTATGACACTGCCAAGCCAAATTAACTGAGCACTTCAAACCAAGGAAAATACTGCTATGGAAATTATGCATTTCAGGAGAGAAAACAACTCTCTAATGAAACTGTGATCAATACCATACACGTCTGCAGGGTTTAGCAGCCATTGTGAGTTTGCTGATGTTGACAAAGAAATCAAACAGCAAATAATTGAAACATGCACATCTACACGTCTCCGTCGAAGAGCTCTAGAACTTGTTGATGATGAAAGTTCTCTTACCAAGATACTGGATATGGCTCGTCGAATGGAAGATGCTGCACGTGATGCTCGTGTCATGGAGTGCAGTGCCAACAACGGTTCTGCACTGTTACTAACAGTGATGAGGTATGTAAGGTTCAGGGAGGACACCATGATCATAGAAGATATCATGCCAAACCTAACAGAATTGAGCCGAGAACCACATCACAACTGGAGTCATGGAACAAGACTCAAGCAGTCACAACGACTCACATCAGAGGTTGTCAACAATAAATGTTACAATTGTGGAGGAGACTACCCACACCAAGATAATGTTTGTCCTGCACAAGGTAAGAAGTGCTATGAGTGTAGAAAACTAGGTCATTTTGGTGCTATGTGTCGTTCCGCACTAAAGAAACCACAATCAATAAATAAAAGCAATGTACGAGGATCAGGTCATAGGAGTCGAGGTGGCAAACACAATATTGCACCTCATATCAAGAATGTTAATAATATACAAGACAACATTTCATTACAACCAGTCTCAGATGACAGTGAATGTGATTACATTTATGGAGTACAAGCAATCACAGAATGGAATGATCTTCCAAACAACCCAGAGACTATAGTATACATTGCTGGTATTTGTCTCAAAGTTCTCATTGACACTGGATCAAACATTGACACCATTGCTGAGTGCCACTATGAAAAATTTAAAAAACAGTTCCAAAGCTTGAAAACTATAATGGCAAAGCCACTGCCTATGCTTCAAAGGTAGCCTTACCAGTGATTGGAACTTTCACTGCAGAGATTAAGTCAAAGAGTGCAATGCTCATTACTACATTCCATGTTGTTAGGAATGCAAAGGAGTCTTACTCAGTTACAAGACTTCAACCAAATTGGGGCTACTTCAGCTTTCTAATGCTGTAGCAGTGGAATCTGCAAACAATGTTGATGCTATTGTTGCTGAATTTTCTGATCGATTTAAATCCATAGGTTGTTATACTGATAGCAAAGTACATCTGCATATCAACCCAGATGTAATTCCAGTTGCCCAACCACATCGCCGACAACCATTCCATACTCGCAAGAAAGTCGATGCCGAACTGGATAGGCTGATAGAACTAGATATCATTGAACCGGTAACAGGCCCAACACCATGGGTAAGCCCAATTGTCACTCCACCGAAGCCGAAGAATCCAGATGAGATACGCATTTGTGTAGACATGCGTGTTCCCAACAAGGCAATAATGCGTGAACGCCATCCTACACCCACTGTAGATGATATGATACCGCTTGAATGGTGCAACTGTATTTAGCAAGTTAGATTTAAACAAGGGCTATCATCAGCTTGAACTTGATGATGAGAGTCGATTCATCACAACGTTTACGACACATCGAGGTCTGTATAGGTACAAGCGCCTGAGTTTTGGTATTAACAGTGCTGCTGAAGTATTCCAGCACATCATCAGCCAGGTATTGCAAGATATACCTAATGCTGACAACATGTCTGATGACATCATTGTTTATGGCCGTACCCAAGCTGAACATGACAAAGCTCTTCGTGCAACATTGCAACGCTTACGAGAAAAGAATTTGACGCTAAGCCGAGCAAAGTGTGAGTTCAATCAACATAAAATTGAATTCTTTGGACATGTACTTAGTGACAAAGGTCTGTCTCCAGATCCTAAGAAAGTTGCAGATATCAAGAATGCTGCACCTCCTTCAACATCCACTGAAGTACATAGTTTTCTGGGAATGGCAAACTACTGTTCTCGCTTCATTCCAGATTTTGCTACCATTACGAAGCCTCTACGTGAGCTCCTGAAGAAAATGCACCATGGTACTGGAGCGATATCGAGCAAAATGCATTTGATGCTGTGAAAGATGCACTAGTAGAAAATGCGACTGCTGCGTACTTTGGTCCATCAATGGACACTGAGTTAACGGTGGATGCTAGTCCTGTTGGTTTAGGTGCTGTGTTAGCCCAACACAAACCTGGTCAACCAGATTCCAGAGTAGTAATTGCCTACGCCAGCCGTTCTCTCACAGATGTTGAGCAACGATACAGTCAGACAGAGAAGGAAGCTCTTGCTCTTGTATGGGGCTGTGAACACTTCAATGTGTATCTGCTTGGTGCACCCTTCATCACGATAGTCACTGACCACAAACCGTTGAAGACCATCTTCAATAATCCAAAGTCCAAACCGCCAGCTCGCATTGAGAGATGGGCTCTTCGTCTGCAACCATACAACTTTACGGTGAAATACAAGCCGGATGCAGGCAATCCCGCTGATTACATCAGTCGACATCCTGCCAACAGTTTCATCATCACCAAGCACCAGCAAGTTGCCGAGGAATAGGTACACTCTGTAACCTGTGATGCAATCCCCTAAGGCTCTCACTCTTGATGAAATCCGTACTGCAACCCTAGAGGACCCAACTCTGCAAGCAACAGTGGATGCATTGACTAAGAAAAAGTTTCCACGCATCCCACCCTCGGGAGTTGACCAAGATGCATTCAATGCACTTGAACGCATCCAGACAGAATTAAGTGTTACGCAACAACGCGACACCGTGCTGCGAGGTACTCGTATCGTCATTCCAGCTGTTCTCTAGCAACGTGCTCTGAAGCTTGCACATCAAGGACACCAAGGTCTTGTAAGGACCAAACAGCTGCTACGAGAAAAGGTGTGGTTTCCTGGCATTGATCGTCAAGCAAAGGATATGCATGATGCCTGTGTCCCTTTCCAAGCTGCAGTGGATACTTCAAGACCAACACCTCTACAACCTTCACCACTACCTGCTGCACCATGGACGGAAGTATCGATGGACTTCTGTGGACCGCTACCAACTGGAGAGTACTTGATGGTAGTCATTGATGATCACTCACGTTATCCAGAAGTAGAAATCATTACTTCCACATCTGCAAAGGCCGTCATCCCGAAACTCGACAAAGATCTTTTCAAACTTTGGCATTCCTGAAGTTGTCAAGACGGACAATGGACCGCCATTCAATGGACAAGACTTCGTCAACTTTGCTGAGCATATTGGATTCAATCATCGCCGTGTGATGCCGCTACATCCTCAAGCAAATGGAGAAGTAGAGAGATTCATGCAACCTCTCATGAAAGCGGTACGCTGTGCTCATGCCGAAGGACGATCCTGGAAATAAGCTATGTATGCTTTTCTCAGGAACTACCGTGCAACACGACATGGAACACTGGGCAAGTCGCCTGGCGAACTTTTATTTGGACGTCCTATGAGAATCACACTACCTTTCATGCCAGCCGAGGTAACGGATAAACGTCTCGCTCAGAAGGATGCACTAGCCAAGGACAAAATGAAAATTGATCATGACCAACGTGCAAAGGAACAATTCATAAAGGTTGGAGATACTGTTCTCGTTAAAAAGAAAAAAGAGGGAAAGCTAGATATGCCGTATGATACAAAACCATATAAAGTGATTAGTGTAAAAGGAACTATGGTAACAGTGAGTAATAGAGATCATAGTATAACACGTAATATGGCTTATTTCAAAGTGATTCCAACTAGTGTAGAAAATGATGAAGTGCAAAGTTGTGCAAAAGAAAAAGAAAAAATGAGTTATAACAAGATAAACAATTCATCAAGGGATATTCTTGTACTTAAGAACTCTCGTCCTAAACGTCATGTTAAACGCCCTACACGATTTGATGATTAATTGTGTTCCCATGTAATGCAAAGTATTTACTTATTATGCTAAACTAAATTTAATATTGTTTGAATAATGCAGATCTCTCATTCAATATTTTGTAACTTTGTATTACAGTTTCTTTTATTTTGTTTAACATTGCATTTGTATTTTTAACATTGAAATCCTTTGTAGTAAAGATTAAGTTGTTTAAATTCTTTGTGTGCTTAATTAATGTTAAATGTATGCAATATCTCTTGATATGTTAATAACTTACTTTGTGTCAATAACTTTGCTTTGCGCTACAAGCATGGTAGATATCCTGTATTCATTCTTTTTAAAGAAAAGGAGGGATATCATGTTCACAGAAAACGGTACCATCCGTTTTCTATGTGCGGCGGCTGAGACGCCAGAGAGAGAGGAAGGAAAAGAGAAGCGTACAGGACGCCCTGCCAAGCTTGGTAGCTACTAGTCATGTAATCGTTTATAAGTATTAAAGTCAGTAACCAAGCAATGGCTTTACATCAACCTTACAACCAAGACTTCCTCAGCTATACACAAACACCACAACCACCAAGCCATTATTCCGTTGGTCGCTCACTATACAAGAGTTCCTACCCACGTTTGTGTGCTTACCTGCCAGACATAAAGTAGTTTTCGATGCCCTCTCCCATTACGTCGCACCTGTTCACGTTGAATACCCTTCATTAGACTTGCAAGATGCAGAACTATCACAACAACAAGACCCAATGTGGGCACTGATCATAAGCTTTCTAATGAACCTGACCACGACTCTTACCGTGAAACTTCCAGTGCCACTCAAGGAAATAATATGCTTAGATTATGTGCTCTACTGCAAGGTTATGCTTGGATCTCCTGCCAGAATGATACACCAACTTGTTATTCCTGTTTTGATAGTTCCTACCGTGTTGAAACTTGTCCATGATGCCCCACACAGTGCGCATCCTGGCAAGGACCGCACCATAAAGCAGGCTCGCCCTGATTACTACTGGCCCAAAATGGCAAAACAGATTGAACATCACGTAGATCAGTGTCTTACCTGCCTGGCTCACAGAGGTCAAGTAGCTGGCCCGAACCCGATTCAGACTTACCCTACAACTAATGCACCTTGGGACCGTGTTTCTGTGGACTTGCTAATGAACTTTGCTGAAACTTCCAGAGAAAATAAACATCTCCTAGTTATGGTAGATAACTTTTCTAGATACTGTGAACTGGTTCCGATACCAAACAAAACTGCAGAAACAATAGCTGGTGTATTTCATGATAACATAATTTGCAAGTATGATCCACCTAGGGGTTATACTCTCTGACAACGGCCCGGAGTTCAACAATCTGTTCTGGAACAACTGCATAAACTGTACAACATCAATAAATGTAATATAATGCCTTACCAACCGGCTAGGAATGGCCTTGCTGAAAGAACAAATAAGAAAGCACTTGGCACACTCAGAGTAACAGTCAATCGGGACAGTCACAAATGGGATGAACTTATGCCAATCGTCCAAAGCTCTATCAACTCCTCTGTCAACTCCTCCATAGGAGACACACCTCACTTTGTGCTTTTTGGGACAGACATGAGATTCCCTAACGCTCTCATATCCTCGCCTCCTGTGCCACTCCACAACTATGATGATTATGTTAAAGTCAAACAATGAGACTCAACTGGTGTTCCAGAGAGTCAAGGAACAACTCTCTAAAGCTACTGACGATTTCACTCGGTTCCAAAACGCTCACGCTAAACCTACGAAAATAGGACCTGGGTCTTTAGTGACGATCTTCAACCAATGAAGAATTGGTCTCATGTACAAGCTGACTGAGAAGTCTCTTGGACCTTACAGAGTTCTTGAGCATATCGTAGGTAACAAGTACAAGCTGGAAAACCTAGCTACAGGTGAACATGTACATGAACATCTCAATCACATAAAATTAGCCCACCTGATTATTGACAATGACAACCCGGTACTTCTCCCTGACAACGTACTGCCTGACCCTACTACCGTGACACCCACACCGGTTGCAGACATGAACCACGGTACGCGACACTTGGTACTCACGCTTACAACCTTCGGTCCAGACCAGCTATTTCGACAGCATACCATCAACAGTCTGAAGTCTCACGCTCGCGTGACTGTGGTGTTCCAGTCTGTAAGGGACAATGGATGTGTTCTGACAGATCCCTACTTCCTGCTTGTCTGTTTATGGCAGAGGATGACTACGTTCGTGACGAACTAGCACCTAATATTTATAGTTTTTATTTCTAGCTGTAAGAATAATGCTTACATTCAAATAACAATCCTTTGGTTCAATATGTATAAAATATACATCATACTCAAGTATCCTTTATTCATAGTTTTAATCTTGTCATGTCTCTTATATTCACTGTTTAAGTCCTCGTGTTTCTGCCACGTCCCAGCACTCCATATTTTAGTAGATTGTCACTTATTCTATGTAATACTATGTTATATATTGTGCCTATGTTAGTGTTTGCCGTTTATAATCTACTTTAACAGATAACACTCTGGCTGAGCATCATGAATTCTTGTGCACAACTTGTGGTCCACTTCCTGTACAGCCTATGACTACTCTACCTCTACCTGCAAATGGACCTCCTGCCTCCAGTATGAACAGCCGTTTAGCTAGTTAGCCAAGATGCTCCATGGATAGTTTAGTTCTAGGATTATTTTTCTGTATTGTACTCTATATTCCAGCATGTCCGAGACTGTGTTGGACGTCTCAAAGCTTGTTTACGGCCACTATAGGTATATCATCCTGTATATAATGTTAGTTAGGTACACCACATAATGTTGATGACCATGAGTTCATCAAGCAGATCGTCGAGATATAATGTTCATCATGCAGATTGTCAAGGACGCCGATGACAGTGTACCGAGTGGTGTTGGATGGTGCACTATTCACACGCGTATTAACCAGAGTTGTTGACAACAGAGTCAGCAGATCTGAATAAAGAGCGTCTTTTCCTTGTGTGTCGTCACTCGAATCTCTCCAACTCCTCTCCTGCAGATCACCCCGGGCAGCAGAGCTGTACACACGCTCGCTCACACGCTCTTAGCTAGTACGTGGCCTGGTATAGAATATATATATTTGATAAATAAAAAAAGAATAAAAGGAAGATGTTTGGTACTCCGATTTTTTCTTGCTACCAAGAAACCTTCGACCGCCCCCCGAACAACAACAACGTTAATTCAACAACAACCTTGTTAACACATCTCCGGGATGATCCAGGGTCACACTCATACACCATGCGCATCTCTGGGATGATCCAGGGTCACACTCGTACACTATGCGCATCTCTGGGATGATCCAGGGTCACACTCGTACACCATGCACAGCTGTCTGGGATGATCCAGGGTCACACTTGTACACCATGCACAGCTGTCTGGGATGATCCAGGGTCACACTCGTACACCATGCACATCTCCGGGATGATCCAGGGTCACACTCGTACACCATGCACATCTCCGGGATAATCCAGGGTCGCACTCGTACACCATGCACATCTCCGGGATGATCCAGGGTCACACTCGTACACCATGCACATCTCCGGGATGATCCAGGTCACACTCGTACACCATGCACATCTCCGGGATGATCCAGGGTCACACTCGTACACCATGCACAGCTGTCTGGGAGTTAGACAGCTGCTATGGGCTGCTTCCTTGGGGGGTTGTATAACAAAAAGGAGGCCTGGTAGAGTACCGGGCTGCGGGGACGTTAAGCCCCGAAATCATCTCAAGACAACCTAACCTCAAGATATGACTCCAAGTCTTTATGGGAACATAAATTAAATATTGAAAATGTGGAATAATTAATTCATCTATAATCAAGAACTTTCTAAAGCTTACAGTAGACTCAATGACTAAGGTCACTATAACGTGTAATGGTTGAATTACTCAGTCACTGAATGGTTCCGCAACTCAGAATATTTTCAAGAACAGATGGTAATATAATATAGGTTGTATAATAACTATTATAAATTAATTAAAAAAATTAAATATTAGCAATTAGGTCATTTAAGATCAAAGAGACTTCGATACTGCAATGAGGTCACTGTCTAGGGTCACTGTGACTAGTAACTATTGAGTTACTGGACATCAACCCATCATTGTATCATCATGATCACCTTAAACTCAAATGATGAGTTGTCTGCACCAAAGCAGAATCAAAGTATTGTTTAAGTTTCAGTTTACATTGCTGAGCAGCGACTCTAGATGGTCTTGGGCTCGGTTGGACAGAATCACTGTCCTCTGAAACTTGTGGTAAAGTTACCTCAGTAGAACATTCATGTTCTGCTAATTCTAGAGGTACTAATTTTTCTAGTGTCTCTAAGGTAGTAGTGCCTCGACACTGAATCTTAAGTATTCGTAATATACCTTGGCGATCAGGATGAACATCGACAATTTTGCCTATAGGCCAATCTGACCTGGGTCCATCACTGTCTACTAGGACTAGATCACCTGGTTTGAGTTGAACTTTGTTGTATGGGCTTGCAGCTCCATAATGATACTCTCTCTTAGAGCAGTGAGATATTCACAAGTCCATACTTCATTCCATTTTTCTATCACTCTCGAAAGATGTTTGTAACGTTTCACTAAGTCACTTGCTCTGACACCTGATTGTTCAGTTCGATCCTCGTCTGCTAGACATATTAGACGACTCAGAAAACTACCATCAATCAGATGAGAGGGACTTAGGGGTTCTCTCTGAGAGAAGTCATCTAAAAAATAGGTTAATGGCCTGTTGTTGACTCGTGCCTCAATTTCTATGACAAGGGTTTGCAATTCGGTAAGGCTAATTTTTTGTCAGTGAAGTGCTTTTCTTAAGCATTTTTTAAGTGCCCACCATGCGCTCATAAAAGCCGCCTTGCCACGGTGCTCGTGGAGATATGAATTTCCGGTGGCACTGTCTCTGCTTGAGCACTGAATGTACCTCTGGATGGTTCCATATTTCTCGTAAGCATGCTTCTCCTGCCACAAAATTAGATCCATTATCTGAGATCATCAGTTTGGGGCAAGATCTGCACACAGCAGACTTGCAAAAGGCTTGGAGAAAGGCTTCTGCACTCATGTCAGAAGTTACTTCTAAGTGTACGCCTCATACGGTTGCACATGTGAAGAGGCAAATATAGGCTTTCATCGGAATTTTATGTAGAGTACCTGTTAAAATAAGTGCTCCTGTGTAATTGACATCTGTGGTCTCAAATGGACGAAGGTGGACAACTCGTTCCTTAGGAAGTGTTGGAGGTCCTGGATAAGTACACAATCGAGCATCATACCTCCTGCAGATGACACAAGACTTAATTAGGGATTTAACAGTTTAGCGACCTTGAGGAAGCCAGAAATTCTGTCTAAGATCAGTGAGAGTATCTAATTCTCTACTGTGTAGTGTAGATAGTAGTAGAACTATGAGTTCATAGTAGTAGCCTATCTCTGGGTAAAGGTTGATAAAGGTAGCCTATCTCTGGGTATTGGTTCTACCTCATAGTAGAACTATGAGTTCAGTTATGATGTGGTGACGTGGTAGAAGCACAGGATTCTTGGCTTCTCAGTCAATTTCTGCATGAAGCAGACGTCCTCCACACCTTAGTATATTATGATTATTGAATCAAATCAAATGCCCAGAGACTTAGTTAATTTATCGGGAAAATGTTCATATTCTCTCCCATAAGTCTCTTGTTGAGCTTGTTTGACCCAGTATTTGATTGGACTGGGAAATTTATGCTTAAATAATCCATATCTTGTTGAGGAAGTCAAATACAATTTCGATGACTCTTAGCAATTTACCTAAGTTGGAATAATGATAAGGATTGATAAAGTTCGAGGGGGTTCTGGATCTACAACAGGGGTAGTGATATTGGTCACAATGACTTGTAGCTTTTGTTTAGGCCACTGACCACTAACTAAGCATTGGGGTCCAGTAAACCACATCTCGGGTTTAACTAATTGTTTTAGAGTTAAACCTCAGGATAAATAGTCAGCTGGATTGTCCTTCGTGGGGACATGTCTCAATTTACAACCAGCAGACAGTTCTCGAATTTCCCTGACTCGCTGACGTTGGGAGTACTGTTGTTGTTTTTTACCCACTGTAAGACCGCTTCATTGTCTGACCACATTACTATCTCGCCAAAGCGAATATTTCTAAGTGATTTGATCAGGCAATGAGCCACTCTTACACCTAATAATAAGGCAGTTAATTCCATTTGGGGTAATGACCTCTTTTTAATTGGGGCTACCTGCGCCTTAGAGGTAAGGAAAAATGATTGTTGAGTGTTGACTAGATAGGCTACTGCGACGCTTTGCCTGAGGCATCATTGAGTTTACTATAATCTGGAATTAATTGCTGCCATTTGTCTTTGTGATCATCTGGCAGTGGTTCATCCCAACCCATATTAATTTGCCAGCACTACTGCATGAAGAGTTTGCCTTTAATTAAAATAGGACTAAGTAGGCCTAAAGGATCAAATGGTTTCCTGACATGTGAGATTAACTTTCTCATGGTTAGGGGTGAATCGATGATTTCCACTGACTTAATAATTAATTCGTCCGTGAAAGTATTCCATTCCATGCCAAGCACTTTCAATTTATTTGGTACTTTATAATTGGGAAATTCTTTCTCGATTATCTGTTTCAATTGTTGATTATTTGAGGCCCACGATTGTAAGGGCATATTGGCTCCTAATAGTTCACGGTTAGCCTCATGATAAATTTCACCAATTTGTTCTCATCATTAGTTGTTTCCTGGAAATTATCGACATACAAGTTGTTGCTAATTTCAGCCGTGTAGGAGCTATTAGATTTCTCCAGATATGTATCCAAAGTGGCTTGGAGTAGAAATGGTAAAGATGTGGCCTTGAACAGGACTGATGCAAACCTATAAGTGATGAAGTCACTATTAGGATCCTGTGGAAACTTTACCCAGAGAAATTTAGTAAAGTCGCGATCTTCCTCTTGTAAGCCTACTCTTAAAAAGGCTTTACTGATGTCAGCCGTATAGGCGAAAATGCTGGAACAAAATCGTAACAAAACATCTTGTAGTCTTTGGGTTAGACTAGGTCCAGTTATAGACAATCATTTAATAACACACTGTCTGCCTTTATTTTGGCACTGCAGTTAAACACAATTTTAATCGGTGTCGTCACTGAATCTTTCATGACAGCATGATGTGGCAAATAATGGCGTAATTTATGGTTGTCTTGGTCAACAACTTCTATAAATTTTTTGGCAAGTTGTTGCTGTATCAATTCATGATAGAGTTGTAATTTGTCAGGCTGCTTCTGTAGCCTAACTAACTGTGATTTTAATTGAGTTGATGCCAAAAACTAATTTTCAGGAAGTTGTGAGTGGTTCAGCTTCATAGGCAATTTTACCCAATATTGGTTATCCTTATAGTTAACCATATCAAGATATTGTTGGTAAGTCCATGTGTCGTCTGGACTAGGTTGATCAGGGACTATACCCAAGGAGTCTAAATCCCATAATTTGTGTACAGGGGGATTAGACTCATCATCCTTGGTTAAGTCTCTGATTTGTAGTGGTGACTGCTCTAGGCCTAGTGATGCCACTATTAAATTATTTTGTTGATTATTGTTAGATTTAGATTTTTGGTGGATCAGCACTGGTCCAGTGAGTAGTTTTCCTCCAGCTGACAGCAACAAATTCATACGTCATTGCCTAGTGCATCCGGTAATAAATCTATAGTAATAGTCAGCTCCAATGAGAATACCCATGTCACTGAGACAGTCTGAATTTATTTTAAATCCACTATCCTAACACTGCTGTGTTTGAGACGTTTGACTGTGTGACCGAGACCTGTAACATACAGATCAGAAGGGATCTTGTCATCGACTATGGCTTGTATTGGGCTGGTGTAGCCTCCTAGACGTACCAGTAATTTGACAACTGGGTAGTCACGAGGTCCACTACTTGTTAGGAATCTATATATACTTAAATTCACTCAGTTCATAGTTTTCAGTTTTAACTGATCAACTAAATGTTGAAAAATAAAGGTCTTTTGCAAACCTTAGTCAAAGAGACCACGAGTGGAAATCCTAGACTCCTTGTTGATTAATTTTAATTGAGTTGTTGAAAGTACACTTATGTTGTACGTACTATGAAAGTATATTGAAAGTACGACTCTGTTGAAAGTACACTTATGTCCTGATGTACTTTACAATACTGTACAGATGTTGATTTAGTGGAATTTTTATAAAAATTCGTTGATCTTGATTGATCAATACCACATAAGGTATAATGATGTTTACCTTTGTTGCACTTATTGCACACACTCAAGGTGACTGTAGGGTCATGAGGACCTATATGCATTTGGTGCATTTGTGTAGTTCTTGGAGACAATGAATCCTAGAACTACAGTCTGGGTAGGTACTACACTTGTAAGTGAGGTGTTCATTATTACAGAACAGACACTTCTTCATCGTAGAAAGAGTTTTAATACTTACACTCACTACTGGGGTTGAGGGGGTTTACTGTATATGTACCAACATTACAAGACTTCCATTTAGGAGATGATTTAGTTAAGCTTGGTTTTACTACAGTAGTTGTAGTACTTTTGGGTTTATGATGAGAATTAGTAGAAGGGTATGAAACACCTTTCCCATCTTGATTAGCTCTTTGTCTCTCGTCTAAGGAGCATAAACCTTCTGTGATCTCAGTCATAGTTAGAGAGGTTTTGTTGTACAAAGTACACAGTTTGTCCAAAGTTTCCCTTGGTAATTTGCATCTTACAACTACTTGTGTCATCCATTCAGCAGTCTGAAGTTGGACTTTGAGGCTTAAAGCCTTGAGTAGAGACTCTAGATCTAACCTAAAGGTTTGAAGAGAATCTGTTGAATTATTAGTGGCTGGTAGACCCAGTAATTCTTGGACTAAAATAGTAATAGTCCTTTCATTGTTGTTATAGTTGCTCTTAAGCAATTTAACAGCTAGGTCATAACCATTACCGGTCAGATTTAAGTTTGAGATTACTTCCAAAGCTTCATCTCGTAATAAACCTTGCAAATAGGTGAACTTGGTTGTTTTGGGAATGTTAGTTTTGGAGCCTATAGCATCCACAAATTTATTCCAGAAGTTATCCCAACTTTCATTCTCACTATCAGAGAATGTGGGTAGACTAATCTGGGGTAATTTGACTTCAGGTTCTTGAAGAGTTGTAGATGTTGTGGTTATTTGATTTTTAGCAATTAGCTTTTTAAAGGGTTGTAGTTTAAGCCGTACATCATTTTTGTACTTGGTTAAATTACTTACAGTGTCATCAAGTTCAGTTTCACCTATTGAAGTTTTGTAAAGTTATGACAAGTATAGATTCATATGTTCTTTAATTTGCACAAATTTACTTTTGGCAACTTGAAGGTAGCTTTCTAGCTCTACATAGTCAACAAGTGACTGTTGAGAGAGATCTTGACATTTGTTAATCTGTCGGGGTCGAGTGACCTTTCAGACCTGTAAGGGTCCTTTTCATTCGACCAGCTGTATCCATCTTGGAGATAAAGGCTGATTGGATGGAATATATAGTTGTTACTAATGTAACTGGGATTTTGACTCATGTGACAGAGCTTAAAATAGTAAAGGACTATTACTACTTTAGTCCAAAAATTACTGGATCTACCAAATCAATAAAAGCCTAATATTCTTGACTAGGCTTCACACTACCTCATTTGGAGGTTTCTTTACCTACATAATAAAGAATAACTAATATTTGAGTAGTACTTGAATGTCACTATTGGAATTCGGCCAGTTAGCTCATCAAAATCACAATTCAATGAGATAGTGGCATTCAGTAGCACTCAAAAAAATACACAAGATAATGGTAAATACACAATAAATGTTTATGGGTCCCCACCCTACTTAGGGTCAGCACAAGTTTAAATAATATGTACACATCAGTATTGTCTTGTACAGGACTAGTTGAAATAATTCCTACATAGGAAATTGACTAAATAATTTAGGCTGCACTCATCCATGCATCAGTACATTTATAGTCTAAAAATATCCTACCTAATACAGGTTGTCATAAATGTAAGTAATGGTGCAGTAAAATGTATAGAACAGTGCTATATTTTTGGGGATTTTTTAAAATTTTGGATATATAGATAATATGTGATATGTGCACTTACAAACAAGTAAAAATTATAAGTATATAAAATTAAGTTTGGCTCGTTAGCCACAACCCTCTATGAAGGTTGATAGTATTGATTAATTTGTTGACCACATGGGTCCTGGACTCTCCTGACAGATGTACACCGTCTGGCGTCAAGCTCTGTTGATATGGTCTAGCCATAAAGTGAATATAAATGGCGTCCGATGTTAAACTTTTTCTCACCCGAAAATTGATATATTTAGCAGAGCACTGATCGTATTCCAGACTTACTCCCCAACAGTTATCACTTCTTAGTTGGTGAGGTTCCACTAATTTGAACACTACAGAGTTGCTAATTAGTTTGAATGAATTGATAATAGTTTTTAAGTGATTAATTATCACTTAAAATTGATAACCAATTGATAATTAACCAATTGACTGGTTGGCGAGTAGGATGAATATCATTACCACCTAAATAAATAATGGTTAGATGGTGAGGCCATTCTAATGCAGGTGTTAATATTGGATTATTACAAAAATTGTGAGCAGTTGCTCCTGGTGACCTAAAATTCTTACCTCGGTGTGAGGTATAGGTCTAAGGGTTGTGGGCAATTGGCTATGTCCCACTAATGCTACTTTATTCATGAAGTATTAGTAGAAATTATTAATAATTATTAATGGGGTTTAGGTTACAATATGGGCAGTCTGCTGACAGCCATAAATAATGAAATATATGTATATATATATAGCATAATAATAATAACACACAATAGTTGGTGTTAGTAAATGATTAGTTATATCTTATCCGGTTCGATAAGGACCAAATTTTATGTCGTGAAGGAAAATTTGACTCATGAATTAGTCTAATTAATGATACATTCGATAGCTATGAAGAACCACCTCTTTTGGTGAAAAAGAGGAAAACTAATTGAGCAGGTATTGAAATTAAATACACGAACTAGTGCCTATGGATTTCAAAATAGTCAATGTAATATGAAACATTTATAAGACTGTATAATCTAATTTAATTAAGAGTCAATGTCACACTAACATAAATTGTGGGTACAGGCACTAAGCAACTACTACGTCACTAGCACTAATAATCTAATGCTGGTTCTTCATCAGAAAAAGTCATTGGTAAAATATTATGTTATTGTATAATGAAATAAATAGATGTAAATTCACATCATTAGATTATAAGGATAAATGGACACGTCAATAAGTATCAAAAGGCAATAAAATTGTTAAATGGAACTGATCTTATTAAAGATCAATAATACACTACTAGTTAGTTCTACAAATGACTAGACAGCTTAGCCGTTTGGAAGTGATAGAAGCACACTTCAAAGGCAACGCGTCACTAGGCATGTCTAGACATGCAGTCTAGAGTCACATGGAAGAAAGGCTTATCTTCTCTCGTGTCGTTCCAATACAGGCTGAAATTACAAAAGATTTGTGAAAACTGTCTACCTCGTGATTAATTTGCATCTGTCTCTAAGTATATGGAGGGTTTAGTCTAAAATGAAACTTACTTCTTATTTAAAGGATGGTCTGCAGGATAACGACAAGCAAGTACATAAATTTGTGATAAAGAGCTCTCTACAACCAAAAATGTGCTACTTAGCCAAGCTGGTGCGTGCCGAAACGATCGTATGTTCATTGTAGGAGTCACTGCGGAACCCAGACACTCGCTGATGCTTCAATGTCCTCTGAATGGTCCACTAAATCGCGTGCTCTGTGCTACCTTGATCGTAAGATGGCCGCCTCACGATGTTCAATGCTGTAGTGTCTGGAATGTCGGCTCTCCTCTCCTCCCTCTACTCCGTCTCATCTACGCATGTGCAAAGCATCCTGTGGTAAAATGGAGAGTTCCTCTCCTAATGATTACTATATTTAGTGAGACAATAAGACTGGGTTTGATAATATAAGGAAGTAATTTTATATATATTCTTGTCATGTAATAAGTAATGTGAACAGAGTTCACATAGACGAGAAATGGAGGGAGAATTTCTTTCCTCCATGATAATCTGTGATAACAGAATATGTTATTAATTTGTGATCTTCAGCTAATAACTCAAATTGAGGTGATCACTGGTTTATAGGATATCAGTCAATGATTCTTAGCACGAATACTGATACGTAATGAGAATAGGATTTAATCCTCTGAAATGTTGATGTTTTCTGTCCTTATGCTAAGTGACTAGATATACCCACGCCGTAGAGTTCAAATATTCAGTAAAATAATTGGCGCAGTAACAAAGTGTTAATATGATTAATCTACAAGTTAGTAATATTAGAAAATTACTATTGTTAATACAAGGATGATTTATCAGAAGATTAAAATGAAAATAAATGCTGGATATTTTCCAACATGGGGTGTATCTCTCTCTCTCTCATTTTAAATAAGAGAGTATGGTAGCGTGTGCATAGGAGTGTAAGATAGATGGATGGAATAATGTATTGAGGTGATGAAGGTATATGACATATGAAGATACATATGATTTTATAGTAGTAGTAGGTAAGTCATCTGCAAGTCATCTGGTTTTTCCCTCACCAACTCTTTCCAGAGCATGAGAGAGCAAGATGGATGGGCGAGGAGGTATGGAACATCCAAAAACACTTAACACTCTTCTAAGGGCGTCATAACAATTTGTTCTGATGCATTGAGAACCGCGGAGGCAGTCCACTATCCCCTCACTCAACCTCGTCTGTCGAGGTCTCCCTCTGTCAAGCCTCCATCAGATCACGTGCAAATGTCAGCCATTACACCTTTGCTAACCAGAGGATGGGAGGCTAATGACCAGTTTCAGTCACACACTATCCCCTACCCACTCCACATCTGGTGGCACCCACTTCCCTGCTCCAAGATTTCCTCCCTTCCTCCATCACCTGTCGCTAATCTGTTTAAGGTCTGTTCTGTGCAAAGAACCTAGAAATATTTCATGGACATTATGTAGACCTCAGAGCGAGGAGAAACGGTTAATGTGGTGTGATGAGTTCAGCACAGCTATTATTTACACACAGGCTAAACCAGGCATCAACCGTTTAAAAGCCACAAAGTCATTATCTAAATGATGTCTCAGCCTCGCCACAGGTCGAAACTCGGAGCTGTGGTCAGCGTGCGTCTGCTCTCGGTGTGGGGGAGGGCTGGTAATGTGCTGTCTGGGGGGGGGCCATCCCTCACACCCCCGCCACCCCATCCGGTGACCCCCCTCCCTCTTTCACCTGTCGTGCATCAATCATCTGTCAATTCCTTAAATCTTCCTCTATACTTAGGAAATGTATACACATTTATATAATTTATTCTTTATTAAACAGTAAGACATTTTACAGTGATAANAAGAAAGCGTTTCAAACGCTTAAAGAGGCTTCGATATCTGCTCCCATTCTCAAGTTCCCAGACTTCTCAAAACCATTTGTTTTAGTCACCGACGCCAGTAATATTGGCGTCGGTGTAATACTTTCACAAACTAGCGACAGAAAAGAACACGCCATTGCATATGTAAGCCGAGTCCTCTCCAAGTCAGAAAAGAATTACTCGACAACAGAAGGAGAAGCTTTAGCTGTAGTGTGGGCTCTCAAACATTTCAGAGACATCATCTACAACTACCCTGTCCATGTACTGACGGACCACTGTCATGTTCACAGAAAACGGTACCATCTGTTTTCTATGTGCTGCGGCTGAGACGCCAGAGAGAGAGGAAGGAAAACAGAAGCGTACAGGACGCCCTGCCAAGCTTGGTAGCTACTAGTCATGTAATCGTTTATAAGTATCAAAGTCAGTAACCAAGCAATGGCTTTACATCAACCTTACAACCAAGACTTCCTCAGCTATGCACAAACACCACATTGGCGACGAGGATGAACTGGGAACGCAGGTATTTTGTTCAACTTAAAACACGAGGAAGAAGCATGCTGTCTCACGCCCGGAGGAGGAGAGAAGTCGTGCTGTGAGCACCATACCCGATGCTGTATGCTAACCAATGCTTTGTGCTAACCATTGCTGTGTGCTAACCATTGCTGTGTGCTAACCAATGCTGTGTGCATCCCAAGCTATGTGCTGACAAGCTGTTTACTGAGGAATCTGCGATCCATGTGTGCCGACGCTGTGTACGAAACGACGCTTTGATGCAGTGTACAAAACCCGATGTTTGGGTACGAAACGACGCTTCGTGCTATACAATTCTTCACGCTGTGAACTGACTGCTGTGCCAACTGCTGTACCAACTGCTGACAAGTGCTGTGTTGCTGTGAGTAGGAACAACACATGTACACAAGGGCTAGGTATGAAATCAGTTGCTGCTGTGTTGTGCACTGCTGTGAACTTTTGCATTAAAATGCTTGTGTGCTTTGCAAAATTAAAGTAATTACAGTGAATTCTTGACTAACATATAAGTGCAGTAAGTGTTTAATATTCTGAGGAGCATTTTAAGTGATAAGTTTACATTTATTCTGTAAAAATGGCAAATGTACCTCAGTTTCCTGCATTTGATCCTGACTGAGACCAGACAAACCTGTCACAGAGGTGGACCAAATGGCGTAAAAGGTTTGAAAATTTGTTGATAGTTTCTGACATCAAAAGTGCTGAAAGAAAGCGTGCCTTTCTACTTCATTATGCAGGTGATAGAGTTTGTGACATCTTTGATACACTGAAAGACACTGGTGGTGCCAAAGATTATGACACTGCCAAAGCCAAATTAACTGAGCACTTCAAACCAAGGTAAAATACTGCTATGGAAATTATGCATTTCAGGAGAGCGAAACAACTCTCTAATGAAACTGTTGATCAATACCATACACGTCTGCAGGGTTTAGCAGCCCATTGTGAGTTTGCTGATGTTGACAAAGAAATCAAACAGCAAATAATTGAAACATGCACATCTACACGTCTCCGTCGAAGAGCTCTAGAACTTGTTGATGATGAAAGTTCTCTTACCAAGATACTGGATATGGCTCGTCGAATGGAAGATGCTGCACGTGATGCTCGTGTCATGGAGTGCAGTGCCAACAACGGTTCTGCCACTGTTACTAACAGTGATGAGGTATGTAAGGTTCAGGGAGGACACCATGATCATAGAAGATATCATGCCAAACCTAACATTAAATTGAGCCGAGAACCACATCACAACTGGAGTCATGGAACAAGACTCAAGCAGTCACAACGACTCACATCAGAGGTTGTCAACAATAAATGTTACAATTGTGGAGGAGACTACCCACACCAAGATAATGTTTGTCCTGCACAAGGTAAGAAGTGCTATGAGTGTAGAAAACTAGGTCATTTTGGTGCTATGTGTCGTTCCGCACTAAAGAAACCACAATCAATAAATAAAAGCAATGTACGAGGATCAGGTCATAGGAGTCGAGGTGGCAAACACAATATTGCACCTCAAATCAAGAATGTTAATAATATACAAGACAACATTTCATTACAACCAGTCTCAGATGACAGTGAATGTGATTACATTTATGGAGTACAATCAATCACAGAATGGAATGATCTTCCAAACAACCCAGAGACTATAGTATACATTGCTGGTATTTGTCTCAAAGTTCTCATTGACACTGGATCAAACATTGACACCATTGCTGAGTGCCACTATGAAAAATTTAAAAAACAGTTCCCAAAGCTTGAAAACTATAATGGCAAAGCCACTGCCTATGCTTCAAAGGTAGCCTTACCAGTGATTGGAACTTTCACTGCAGAGATTAAGTCAAAGAATGCAATGCTCATTACTACATTCCATGTTGTTAGGAATGCAAAGGAGTCTTTACTCAGTTACAAGACTTCAACCAAATTGGGGCTACTTCAGCTTTCTAATGCTGTAGCAGTGGAATCTGCAAACAATGTTGATGCTATTGTTGCTGAATTTTCTGATCGATTTAAATCCATAGGTTGTTATACTGATAGCAAGGTACATCTGCATATCAACCCAGATGTAATTCCAGTTGCCCAACCACATCGCCGACAACCATTCCATACTCGCAAGAAAGTCGATGCCGAACTGGATAGGCTGATAGAACTAGATATCATTGAACCGGTAACAGGCCCAACACCATGGGTAAGCCCAATTGTCACTCCACCAAAGCCGAAGAATCCAGATGAGATACGCATTTGTGTAGACATGCGTGTTCCCAACAAGGCAATAATGCGTGAACGCCATCCTACACCCACTGTAGATGATATGATCTACCGCTTGAATGGTGCAACTGTATTCAGCAAGTTAGATTTAAACAAGGGCTATCATCAGCTTGAACTTGATGATGAGAGTCGATTCATCACAACGTTTACGACACATCGAGGTCTGTATAGGTACAAGCGCCTGAGTTTTGGTATTAACAGTGCTGCTGAAGTATTCCAGCACATCATCAGCCAGGTATTGCAAGATATACCTAATGCTGACAACATGTCTGATGACATCATTGTTTATGGCCGTACCCAAGCTGAACACGACAAAGCTCTTCGTGCAACATTGCAACGCTTACGAGAAAAGAATTTGACGCTAAGCCGAGCAAAGTGTGAGTTCAATCAACATAAAATTGAATTCTTTGGACATGTACTTAGTGACAAAGGTCTGTCTCCAGATCCTAAGAAAGTTGCAGATATCAAGAATGCTGCACCTCCTTCAACATCCACTGAAGTACATAGTTTTCTGGGAATGGCAAACTACTGTTCTCGCTTCATTCCAGATTTTGCTACCATTACGAAGCCTCTACGTGAGCTCCTGAAGAAAAATGCATCATGGTACTGGAGCGATATCGAGCAAAATGCATTTGATGCTGTGAAAGATGCACTAGTAGAAAATGCGACTGCTGCGTACTTTGATCCATCAATGGACACTGAGTTAACGGTGGATGCTAGTCCTGTTGGTTTAGGTGCTGTGTTAGCCCAACACAAACCTGGTCAACCAGATTCCAGAGTAGTAATTGCCTACGCCAGCCGTTCTCTCACAGATGTTGAGCAACGATACAGTCAGACAGAGAAGGAAGCTCTTGCTCTTGTATGGGGCTGTGAACACTTCAATGTGTATCTGCTTGGTGCACCCTTCACCACGATAGTCACTGACCACAAACCGTTGGAGACCATCTTCAATAATCCAAAGTCCAAACCACCAGCTCGCATTGAGAGATGGGCTCTTCGTCTGCAACCATACAACTTTACGGTGAAATACAAGCCGGATGCAGGCAATCCCGCTGATTACATCAGTCGACATCCTGCCAACAGTTTCACCATCACCAAGCATCAGCAAGTTGCCGAGGAATATGTACACTCTGTAACCTGTGATGCAGTCCCTAAGGCTCTCACTCTTGATGAAATCCGTACTGCAACCCTAGAGGACCCAACTCTGCAAGCAACAGTGGATGCATTGACTAAGAAAAAGTTTCCACGCATCCCACCCTCAGGAGTTGACCAAGATGCATTCAAAGCACTTGAACGCATCCAGACAGAATTAAGTGTTACGCAACAACGCGACACCGTGCTGCGAGGTACTCGTATCGTCATTCCAGCTGTTCTCTAGCAACGTGCTCTGAAGCTTGCACATCAAGGACACCAAGGTCTTGTAAGGACCAAACAGCTGCTACGAGAAAAGGTGTGGTTTCCTGGCATTGATCGTCAAGCAAAGGATATGCATGATGCCTGTGTCCCTTTCCAAGCTGCAGTGGATACTTCAAGACCAACACCTCTACAACCTTCACCACTACCTGCTGCACCATGGACGGAAGTATCGATGGACTTCTGTGGACCGCTACCAACTGGAGAGTACTTGATGGTAGTCATTGATGATCACTCACGTTATCCAGAAGTAGAAATCATACTTCCACATCTGCAAAGGCCGTCATCCCGAAACTCGACAAAGATCTTTTCAAACTTTGGCATTCCTGAAGTTGTCAAGACGGACAATGGACCGCCATTCAATGGACAAGACTTCGTCAACTTTGCTGAGCATATTGGATTCAATCATCGCCGTGTGATGCCGCTACATCCTCAAGCAAATGGAGAAGTAGAGAGATTCATGCAACCTCTCATGAAAGCGGTACGCTGTGCTCATGCCGAAGGACGATCCTGGAAATAAGCTATGTATGCTTTTCTCAGGAACTACCGTGCAACACGACATGGAACACTGGGCAAGTCGCCTGGCGAACTTTTATTTGGACGTCCTATGAGAATCACACTACCTTTCATGCCAGCCGAGGTAACGGATAAACGTCTCGCTCAGAAGGATGCACTAGCCAAGGACAAAATGAAAATTGATCATGACCAACGTGCAAAGGAACAATTCATAAAGGTTGGAGATACTGTTCTCGTTAAAAAGAAAAAAGAGGGAAAGCTAGATATGCCGTATGATACAAAACCATATAAAGTGATTAGTGTAAAAGGAACTATGGTAACAGTGAGTAATAGAGATCATAGTATAACACGTAATATGGCTTATTTCAAAGTGATTCCAACTAGTGTAGAAAATGATGAAGTGCAAAGTTGTGCAAAAGAAAAAGAAAAAATGAGTTATAACAAGATAAACAATTCATCAAGGGATATTCTTGTACTTAAGAACTCTCGTCCTAAACGTCATGTTAAACGCCCTACACGATTTGATGATTAATTGTGTTCCCATGTAATGCAAAGTATTTACTTATTATGCTAAACTAAATTTAATATTGTTTGAATAATGCAGATCTCTCATTCAATATTTTGTAACTTTGTATTACAGTTTCTTTTATTTTGTTTAACATTGCATTTGTATTTTTAACATTGAAATCCTTTGTAGTAAAGATTAAGTTGTTTAAATTCTTTGTGTGCTTAATTAATGTTAAATGTATGCAATATCTCTTGATATGTTAATAACTTACTTTGTGTCAATAACTTTGCTTTGCGCTACAAGCATGGTAGATATCCTGTATTCATTCTTTTTAAAGAAAAGGAGGGATATCATGTTCACAGAAAACGGTACCATCCGTTTTCTATGTGCGGCGGCTGAGACGCCAGAGAGAGAGGAAGGAAAAGAGAAGCGTACAGGACGCCCTGCCAAGCTTGGTAGCTACTAGTCATGTAATCGTTTATAAGTATTAAAGTCAGTAACCAAGCAATGGCTTTACATCAACCTTACAACCAAGACTTCCTCAGCTATACACAAACACCACAACCACCAAGCCATTATTCCGTTGGTCGCTCACTATACAAGAGTTCCTACCCACGTTTGTGTGCTTACCTGCCAGACATAAAGTAGTTTTCGATGCCCTCTCCCATTACGTCGCACCTGTTCACGTTGAATACCCTTCATTAGACTTGCAAGATGCAGAACTATCACAACAACAAGACCCAATGTGGGCACTGATCATAAGCTTTCTAATGAACCTGACCACGACTCTTACCGTGAAACTTCCAGTGCCACTCAAGGAAATAATATGCTTAGATTATGTGCTCTACTGCAAGGTTATGCTTGGATCTCCTGCCAGAATGATACACCAACTTGTTATTCCTGTTTTGATAGTTCCTACCGTGTTGAAACTTGTCCATGATGCCCCACACAGTGCGCATCCTGGCAAGGACCGCACCATAAAGCAGGCTCGCCCTGATTACTACTGGCCCAAAATGGCAAAACAGATTGAACATCACGTAGATCAGTGTCTTACCTGCCTGGCTCACAGAGGTCAAGTAGCTGGCCCGAACCCGATTCAGACTTACCCTACAACTAATGCACCTTGGGACCGTGTTTCTGTGGACTTGCTAATGAACTTTGCTGAAACTTCCAGAGAAAATAAACATCTCCTAGTTATGGTAGATAACTTTTCTAGATACTGTGAACTGGTTCCGTACCAAACAAAACTGCAGAACAATAGTGGTGTATTTCATGATAACATAATTTGCAAGTA
>WNGS01001405.1:20296-34224 GCA_020271785.1 Procambarus virginalis | reverse complement strand
AGTGAACCGGGTTGACGCCTTGTCAACCAGGTTGAACGTGTGATCGACGATCCTGTCAAGTTTGACAGTAACCCCACCTTCGTGGAACCTACGAGTCAACAGTTGGATGCAAGCACGTCGAGAGTCTTCCCAAATACCTAGCGATATATCTAGACGACGAGGGAATTGACAGTGTTGTGAGCTTCAAGTGCTCTGAAGTCGGGTGCGGCTGGGGAGCTTAAGCAGCATCGTCTGGGACGGCTGATAACTCACAGTGACTTCGTGGGTGGGAGGGCAGTTCCTCTGGGTACAGTGACAAGACTAATTGGGAAACGTACGACGACCGCCGAGACGTAGGCTGGCTGCCGAGTTGGGAGGAAAGTTGACGGCCAGGAGACCGACTTCAACCCGGCACGTACTGTAGAGGAAGGAGCACGGACCTGCTGTGTACAGAAGCGGCGAGACGCGACATCCTAGGCGTGGGCTTGTGTTTCTGGATGGTGAACGAGGCGAGAGCCTGGACCAGGAGCTACAACCCAACTGTCATCCTAGGATAGGTGAAGTAGGTGTTTACAGTTACCCTCCCATTTCCCCTTTAGTTAGCTATATATTTTCTTGTCAGGATATTTTATATGTCGTGAGCAAGTCTCACTTGAGTCCAAGTCACAGAGAGCACAGTGTGTGGTGAGCCTGCCCAGAGCGCTCACAGTATCAGTTTACATATATATCTATGTGTGGGTGTGTGCAAGCACCAAGATTCATCAAAGAATTTACTGTGACTATTATTAATTTCCTGTGATTATTATTATATATATTGGTAGTAAACCAGATATTGGTGTGGATTGATCTCTATGATCTATTGATATAAATGCCTGTGGATTGATCTCTATAATCTATTGATATAAATGCCTGTGTGTTGATCTCTATAATCTGTCGATATAAATGCCTGTGTGTTGATCTCTATGATCTATTGATATAAATGCCTGTGTATTGATCTTCATGATGTATATATATATATGCCTGAAATTTGATTACTGATTTATATATGACATGACTGTGTACTGAATAATATCATATACGTGAAGTGATTGCCAGTGATATCTCTGTGAGAGAAAGTATAGATATAAAGAAAAGTTCAGTGATCAAGCGAGTGCATTCACAGTAAATATTATTAAGAGTAGAGTAATCTTTTGGTACGGTGAAAAGCCACTGTGAGAGTATTGTGAATAAGATGTTGATCGTGAGGCCAGTGAAATCATAAGTAAGCCATGTGAATGTTGAATAGTGTTTTGGAAAAAGTTAAATAAACGGGGATCGTGACAGAATTAGAAAACAAGTACTAGTCTGTTCCCACGATCGCGAGGGTCCCGGTCAGCTGACATCTGACAGGTGACGCTGCCGGTGTTACCATATTGTTGCGCTCCAGAATATTATGCTATGAATGGAGCAATTGTCATATATTATTCCTGATACATTGATGCATATATATTTCTCGTTGTCTTTTAAGTAAAATACCAAAACTCTTTGGTGTTTGATATCATCCCCTCCATTTATCTTGTGACCATGTAATGAAGTAAAGCAGAGTGACCTGCCTGATACCATATTACTGGAATTTGCTCTTGCCACAATTACACCTGACCACTGCAGTGTTACTGGACACCTGAAAACCAGTTGGCGACCTTGAAGGCTGTGTAAGAGTTCGGTGTCAGGGCGGGCCGCAGATTGAGGGAACGATCTGTGCCCCCACTCATCTTGCAATTTAAAGGCCGGTTGTGAGACCGACTGGGGTACTCTCCGAGGCGAGCAGTGGAGCCTAGAGGATCGAGGGAAGACCCGCCGAACGACGGTGAGTAAGGGTTATTGTCGGAGCAACCACCTGGAAAGGAGATCCAGTCTACTTTTGCTTTAACCCTTCACTAACGAGAACACCATGAAACCCCGACAGTACTAACATACTAACCTTAATACTAACTTCGGGATAGGTACGTCAGTACTCAACATGGCACTGCGAACCGAGTTTTCTCCCCCCGAGTTATGTTGGAAATTTCCAACACTAATAAACTACTATTGTATTATAATAAATTATCATCATTACACTAATTACAGTAGTTATTAATACCACTAACGGTAGTGTTAATATAATTTAATCTGAGCCTATTGCTGATAATATGACTCCCGATCATGTAATACCGAGAGTTATTAATTGAAATTATTTAGTAACAGTTTTTCTGTTACGATCGAATGCTATGGAGAGTATAAATATCTTCTCTATTTCTCGTTAGAGATCATTTATCGAGAATATGATAATTATTAAATCCCTATAATTGCAACCCAGTTCCTATTATTGCATTTCATCCATAATTGAGTGGAAAAGAATAATTCGTGATTAATAATTTCTGTGCTGAATGCGAGAGCGGGTTGAGGGAGGAGACGCCATTACCTTCTCACGAGGCAGCTCTGACGATCAGAGAGACGAGACGCGTGGTGGTGTGACTGAAGAGTTTGCCAACAAGAATTACGTTGAAACTCCCTTAATAGTCACCAATTACTTCCCCACGTGTTCTGCAGTGCTTTGCCAGTTAATAACGTGTCAACAGTTTAAGCCACGACCCGTAATTACGTGTTCACACTGTGGACGCTTGGGACTGGCAGACGCGATTTTCGGCAGACCTTAGTATTTGAAACGCTCACTTAAGTATATCCCTTTTTTTGATGCATCAATTTAGGTTGTACATTTGTGAGTAGTTTGTCGTCAAGCAGAGTGAACATCAAACGTACAATGTTAGTAAAGTTCGTCATTTATTTCAATTTGAATGAATACTTGAAATAATTTCTAGCCTCATTAAATGTTATGTAAATTCATATGATTTCAGCGTGTACATGAGGACCCTACAAGTTGATTCTCAGCAGTCGTGTTATTCACCCGGGTTCTTTATTGGGATCCTGTGACCACGAGGACGAATGATGAACTGGCGTTATAGAAATCGTCTTACAGCTAAGACATATTTTTCGTACAAATTCATAATTTGATGATTGCTATATAATTCATATAGAATCTTTACATTGAATAATTATTGCCAGATTTGGTAATTAATGTTTATGCTCTAACTGTGCTCAGTGTTTATGTTCAGTGATTCATGATTTTTATATTCATAATTTGATTACCATATATTTGAATCTATTGTAGTTTAGATTTCTCATGTTATTAACTCGACAATAAACTAGTGAAGAACCACACTGGTTCCTAGATATATATGAACTTATAGAAATAACTCCCCAATGTTGATATTTGAGGCTTTGGCTTTAATTAATAATACAGTCTATTCTTTATTTTCAACTGATTATTCATTGAATGAGTTTCCATAGACACTGGTTCTCTAGTGTATTCTAATGATCACTATTATTCGTTTTCCCTCTTTTCTCAAAAGTGGGTGGTCCTTCGATTTATTCAATACAATAATCATTTAATTTAGTATACGAGTTCAAGCCCCAGATACCCAACACTGGGATCCCCCTAGGCTGTGAAGCTGCAGCACAAGCAGCACAGGCTTATATTGCTGATCCCTCGCCTCGGATCAGAAGGCACTAGTAAAGCTTTACTTTAAAAATGCGTTCAATCATGTCAGAAAAGACGCTGTCCTCAGGGCTGTACACAACCATTTTCGCCCCTTTACCCATTCATCCAATCGTGCTACAGTGGGGACTCTAAACTTCATTTTTGGGAGCATGAAATAGACTCCTTTGAACGTGTCCAACAAGGTGATCCCTTAGCCGTCACTCCTTTTCTGCTTAGCTATTAAAGCTTAAACTGCGCATGGTGTATATATACGCCCTGAGTAACATGTCCCACGGTGCGCATGGCGTATATATACGCCATAGGGTGCCATTCCCGATTCAAATGGCCCGCGGCTACACGGGGTTGACAGTAGCTTCCTCAAGGCTCTTGTAAACAGACGCCATTTAAAAAAAATCGTGGGCAATATTCTCAGGTGTGAGAGGCACAGTACTGTTGGAGCAACCAAGGCTGGCGCACGCAGCATGAGCGATCAGCATTGCTGTTCAGCTTGTGACCACAGCATCACCGAAAAATGTCAAAATAAATATATAACTGTTATTATTTAGTGATGACAATATTACAGATGACCCGTGACTGTGATATAAATAACCAGGGTTGTGATAATAGCAGGATTGTTGTAATAATTAGCGCTGTGGGAGGAGTGATGCTGAGAGACTGAGGGAGACAGCATCGTTTACTGACTGTGTGGCCACCTGTTATTGTTTACATTCACCATACCAGCTCAGTGGTTCTCTATGGTGAACACAAATGTAGATACGTATATATAATGTGTGTATTAGTGTAATAACAGCAAAAGGATTATGCTGGGAGGAGCCATTTGGGTGACGGAGGTGACGTCGTCTGCACGATTTGTCAAGCTGTTTAGAGGGTGGCCACTATGCTCTTTGGGCGCACTACAAGCTTAGGTGTACAGTTACAGTGCATAAACATGTAGATATTTATATATAATATGTGTATATAGGGTAATAACACTGCAAACAGTATTGTTGGGGAGAAAGTTTAGTGCGTGTGACCTTGAATGAGTGAGGGAGCCGCCAGCCACCAGCTGTGTATACCGACGACTCTTAGTGCCTGAACTAACTATATCAGCATAGCTGTACAGTTGTGGTGAACAAAATATATACATACTTATATATAACGTCTGTATATAGTGTAATAACACCACAAATGGTATTGTTGGGGGAGAAAGTTTAGTGCGTGTGTTGAAGGAGTGGCAGCGAGTGGCTGGCTGGTGTGTGGCGGTAACTCTTCGTTGCTTTTCGACTCTCAATACCAACTTAGTGGTTCGTTATGGTGACCAAAATATGCAGATACTTATATATAACCTGTGTATAGAGTGTAATAGCAGCAAAACTATTTGTTTATTGTTTTATGAACATAATAATTGAATTACTAATATGCACACCATACGTTTGAGTATAGCGATTATTCACCACTTTTATTATATAAATATATTACAATACACACTATTGAATAATATTACTGCAAAAAAACTAAGAAAAAATCAATCGGAGACATTGAAACAATTAGGTAATAATATCTTTGTGGCAACTCCCATCTGTCAGCGCGGGTGACGCTGACCGGCCCTGGCGACCGCTCTGTCAACGCCCACTTTTTGCCAGACTTCCTCGGTCAATTGCGCCCAAAATATGTCACCTACGATTTTTTTGCTATTTTCCCGTGCTCAGGGGACACAAATTAACATGTTTAGAAGACGAAAAAAAAAAAAATTTAATTTTTTTTTTCTTGCGCACAGGGGTGTAAATGTCCCCAGGACCCCTGAGCAGTGTAAGGGTTAAATAGTTCACTGATAGTCTGACAAGCGAGCTAAACATCTGGAACCTGGATATATATAAGGAAAATATAAGGAAAATCCAGGAGCAAGGAGCAGCCCTGGGCCTCATTTTCCACGCACTCAAATGTGAAATAATTTCCCACAACCCCAGACATCACAGCCAAATAAAAAAAATCCAGACATTCTCGTTGTCGAGCCACCTGACTGTACCCTCCTGGGGGCCCTCATAGGCCTGCAAGTAATCGGGGAGGTCCTGGAGGTAAAAATCCCTGAGCTAAGGTTAGACAGGATTGACATGACTGATGCCCATGACGCTCTCCCTCCTCACTAGATGCTTATCTCTCCCTAAACTGACTTACTTTCTGAGGTGTTCTCCATACTACAACAGCCCTAAATTAAATGTTAATGACACCCTTCTGAGGTCCATGCTGATGAAAGTCCTGGACGTTCCATTTGACGACTCTCAATGGAAGCAAGCAGGATATAGACACATGCTCCCAAGTCACACTCCTAGACACATGCTCCCAGGTCACACTCCTAGACACATGCTCCCAAGTCACACTCCTATACACATGCTCTCAGATCACACTCCTACACACATGCTCTCAGATGACACTCCTACACACATGCTCTCAGATGACACTCCTAGACACATGCTCCCAGGTCACACTCCTAGACACATGCTCCCAGGTCACACTCCTAGACACATGCTCCCAGGTCACACTTCTTCATGTATGCTCCCAGGTCACACTCTAGACACATGCTCCCAGGTCACACTCCTAGATGCATGCTCCCAGGTCACACTCCTAGACACATGCTCCCAGGTTACACTCCTAGACACATGCTCCCAGGTCACACTCCTAGACACATGCTCCCAGGTCACACTCCTAGATGCATGCTCCCAGGTCACACTCCTAGACACATGCTCCCAGGTCACACTCCTAGACACATGCTCCCAGGTCACACTCCTAGATGCATGCTCCCAGGTCACACTCCTAGACGCATGCTCCCAGGTCACACTCCTAGACACATGCTCCCAGGTCACACTCCTAGACACATGCTCCCAGGTCACACTCCTAGACACATGCTCTCAGGTCACACTCCTAGACGCATGCTCCCAGGTCACACTCCTAGATGCATGCTCCCAGATCAAACTCCTTGACACATGCTCCCAGGTCACACTCCTAGACACATGCTCCCAGGTCACACTCCTAGACACAGTATGTGAGGTCACACTCCTAGACACATGCTCCCAGGTCACATTCCTAGATACATGCTCTAGCATGTATCTAGTAACATGCATATTACAGGGTGCAAAAATATCAAGCAAAACAATCAAACAGACAAGTTAACGTTACATTAGAGAACAAGAAATAAATGGTGCTGAAAATACTAATAACAAGCTGTGTGAATCTACCATCACCCAAGGTTGCGTGACGGCAGAGATGCACAGCTATGGAGCACTGAGAATGTTCTGACTAAGTGAGCTGGCTAGCTTCTATATATACGGAGAAACGGCCGTCCAGGTGGTGCTGGTATCTCGATAATTGGAAGCCGGCAGGGAGAAACAATTGAGGTGCTTGTTTCCCAGCGGATGAGCCTTGCTGTCGCCAGGAGTGATGGGGGTCGTGGGTACTGGAGAGTAGAATACACTGTCTAGACGTCTGAGTACTAGCTGTTGTTGTTGCTCTTGCTGAAATTTCTCTATGCAGACGTTACTTGGTTGAACAGGTGATGATAGAATAGGCTTAATCTCATTTTCTAGGGAGATTCTCGTGACAACCCGCATACAGATTGCCTCATTCCCAACGAGCTGTTGCAGACCGACTTATTGACGAAATGTTACACGAAGGTGTTATTGAAGAAAGTAACTCTCCATAGAATGCTCCGTTGATCTTAGTACCCAAGAAGGATAGCTGTTGGCGTCCCGTCGTTCATTTCAGAAAACTTAACCAAGTTGCGATACCTGATAGATTTCCTCTTCCCGTGCTCACTGACTTATTGCAGAACATAGGCCAGAATATGCTTTTTTCTACACTTGATCTATGCAAGGATTTTGGTAAATACCACTTGACCCAGAAAGCCGAGAATTGACAGCGTTTTCAGTCCCTAAAGGCCATTACCAGTGCACCCGCATGCCTTTTGGCTTACGCAGCAGCCCTATTACTTTCTCTAGACTTATGACAAACTTGTTCCGACGAATGATAGGTAATACCCTCATGGTTTACCTCGATGACCTCATAATCATGTCCAAGGATGTGCCATCCAACCTCCAAAGTTTAGAACAAGTCCTTCAGTAACTAGCTGAAGCCAATCTGAAAATCAGACTTAGCAAATGTGCCTTCATGTAAAAAGAAATACAGTTTTTTCGCCATAACGTCACCTCACAAGGCATCACCACTCTAGACTCAAAGATAGAAGCTGTCAAAAACAATTCTGTCTCCCAGAATGTTAAAGCTGTACAAAAGTACATTGGCCTAGCAGGATTCTGACGCCATATCATTGCTGTTTATTCAGTGATTGCATCTCTCCTCACTCACCTCCTTAAGAAAACATTCCGTTCGTTCGGACAGCTGATCAGAAGAAAGCGTTTCAAACGCTTAAAGAGGCTTCGATATCTGCTCCCATTCGCAAGTTCCCAGACTTCTCAAAACCATTTGTTTTAGTCACCGACGCCAGTAATATTGGCGTCGGTTTAATACTTTCACAAACTAGCGACAGAAAAGAACACGCCATTGCATATGTAAGCCGAGTCCTCTCCAAGTCAGAAAAGAATTACTCGACAACAGAAGGAGAAGCTTTAGCTGTAGTGTGGGCTCTCAAACATTTCAGAGACATCATCTACAACTACCCTGTCCATGTACTGACGGACCACTGTCATGTTCACAGAAAACGGTACCATCTGTTTTCTATGTGCTGCGGCTGAGACGCCAGAGAGAGAGGAAGGAAAACAGAAGCGTACAGGACGCCCTGCCAAGCTTGGTAGCTACTAGTCATGTAATCGTTTATAAGTATTAAAGTCAGTAACCAAGCAATGGCTTTACATCAACCTTACAACCAAGACTTCCTCGGCTATGCACAAACACCACATTGGCGACGAGGATGAACTGGGAACGCAGGTATTTTGTTCAACTTAAAACACGAGGAAGAAGCATGCTGTCTCACGCCCGGAGGAGGAGAGAAGTCGTGCTGTGAGCACCATACCCGATGCTGTATGCTAACCAATGCTTTGTGCTAACCATTGCTGTGTGCTAACCATTGCTGTGTGCTAACCAATGCTGTGTGCATCCCAAGCTATGTGCTGACAAGCTGTTTACTGAGGAATCTGCGATCCATGTGTGCCGACGCTGTGTACGAAACAACGCTTTGATGCAGTGTACAAAACCCGATGTTTTGGGTACGAAACGACGCTTCGTGCTACACAATTCTTCATGCTGTGAACTGACTGCTGTGCCAACTGCTGTACCAACTGCTGACAAGTGCTGTGTTGCTGTGAGTAGGAACAACACATGTACACAAGGGCTAGGTATGAAATCAGTTGCTGCTGTGTTGTGCACTGCTGTGAACTTTTGCATTAAAATGCTTGTGTGCTTTGCAAAATTAAAGTAATTACAGTGAATTCTTGACTAACATATAAGTGCAGTAAGTGTTTAATATTCTGAGGAACATTTTAAGTGATAAGTTTACATTTATTCTGTAAAAATGGCAAATGTACCTCAGTTTCCTGCATTTGATCCTGACTGAGACCAGACAAACCTGTCACAGAGGTGGACCAAATGGCGTAAAAGGTTTGAAAATTTGTTGATAGTTTCTGACATCAAAAGTGCTGAAAGAAAGCGTGCCTTTCTACTTCATTATGCAGGTGATAGAGTTTGTGACATCTTTGATACACTGAAAGACACTAGTGGTGCCAAAGATTATGACACTGCCAAAGCCAAATTAACTGAGCACTTCAAACCAAGGAAAAATACTGCTATGGAAATTATGCATTTCAGGAGAGTGAAACAACTCTCTAATGAAACCGTAGATCAATACCATACACGTCTGCAGGGTTTAGCAGCCCATTGTGAGTTTGCTGATGTTGACAAAGAAATCAAACAGCAAATAATTGAAACATGCACATCTACACGTCTCCGTCAAAGAGCTCTAGAACTTGTTGATGATGAAAGTTCTCTTATCAAGATACTGGATATGGCTCGTCGAATGGAAGATGCTGCACGTGATGCTCGTGTCATGGAGTGCAGTGCCAACAACGGTTCTGCCACTGTTACTAACAGTGATGAGGTATGTAAGGTTCAGGGAGGACACCATGATCATAGAAGATATCATGCCAAACTTAACAGTAAATTGAGCCGAGAACCACATCACAATTGGAGTCATGGAACAAGACTCAAGCAGTCACAACGACTCACATCAGAGGTTGTCAACAATAAATGTTACAATTGTGGAGGAGACTACCCACACCAAGATAATGTTTGTCCTGCACAAGGTAAGAAGTGCTATGAGTGTAGAAAACTAGGTCATTTTGGTGCTATGTGTCGTTCCGCACTAAAGAAACCACAATCAATAAATAAAAGCAATGTACGAGGATCAGGTCATAGGAGTCGAGGTGGCAAACACAATATTGCACCTCAAATCCAGAATGTTAATAATATACAAGACAACATTTCATTACAACCAGTCTCAGATGACAGTGAATGTGATTACATTTATGGAGTACAAGCAATCACAGAATGGAATGATCTTCCAAACAACCCAGAGACTATAGTATACATTGCTGGTATTTGTCTCAAATTTTCATTGACACTGGATCAAACATTGACACCATTGCTGAGTGCCACTATGAAAATTTAAAAAACAGTTCCCAAAGCTTGAAAACTATAATGGCAAAGCCACTGCCTATGCTTCAAAGGTAGCCTTACCAGTGATTGGAACTTTCACTGCAGAGATTAAGTCAAAGAATGCAATGCTCATTACTACATTCCATGTTGTTAGGAATGCAAAGGAGTCTCTACTCAGTTACAAGACTTCAACCAAATTGGGGCTACTTCAGCTTTCTAATGCTGTAGCAGTGGAATCTGCAAACAATGTTGATGCTATTGTTGCTGAATTTTCTGATCGATTTAAATCCATAGGTTGTTATACTGATAGCAAAGTACATCTGCATATCAACCCAGATGTAATTCCAGTTGCCCAACCACATCGCCGACAACCATTCCATACTCGCAAGAAAGTCGATGCCGAACTGGATAGGCTGATAGAACTAGATATCATTGAACCGGTAACAGGCCCAACACCATGGGTAAGCCCAATTGTCACTCCACCAAAGCCGAAGAATCCAGATGAGATACGCATTTGTGTAGACATGCGTGTTCCCAACAAGGCAATAATGCGTGAACGCCATCCTACACCCACTGTAGATGATATGATCTACCGCTTGAATGGTGCAACTGTATTAGCAAGTTAGATTTAAACAAGGGCTATCATCAGCTTGAACTTGATGATGAGAGTCGATTCATCACAACGTTTACGACACATCGAGGTCTGTATAGGTACAAGCGCCTGAGTTTTGGTATTAACAGTGCTGCTGAGTATTCCAGCACATCATCAGCCAGGTATTGCAAGATATACCTAATGCTGACAACATGTCTGATGACATCATTGTTTATGGCCGTACCCAAGCTGAACACGACAAAGCTCTTCGTGCAACATTGCAACGCTTACGAGAAAAGAATTTGACGCTAAGCCGAGCAAAGTGTGAGTTCAATCAACATAAAATTGAATTCTTTGGACATGTACTTAGTGACAAAGGTCTGTCTCCAGATCCTAAGAAAGTTGCAGATATCAAGAATGCTGCACCTCCTTCAACATCCACTGAAGTACATAGTTTTCTGGGAATGGCAAACTACTGTTCTCGCTTCATTCCAGATTTTGCTACCATTACGAAGCCTCTACGTGAGCTCCTGAAGAAAAATGCATCATGGTACTGGAGCGATATCGAGCAAAATGCATTTGATGCTGTGAAAGATGCACTAGTAGAAAATGCGACTGCTGCGTACTTTGATCCATCAATGGACACTGAGTTAACGGTGGATGCTAGTCCTGTTGGTTTAGGTGCTGTGTTAGCCCAACACAACCTGGTCAACCAGATTCCAGAGTAGTAATTGCCTACGCCAGCCGTTCTCTCACAGATGTTGAGCAACGATACAGTCAGACAGAGAAGGAAGCTCTGCTCTTGTATGGGGCTGTGAACACTTCAATGTGTATCTGCTTGGTGCACCCTTCCACGATAGTCACTGACCACAAACCGTTGGAGACCATCTTCAATAATCCAAAGTCCAAACCACCAGCTCGCATTGAGAGATGGGCTCTTCGTCTGCAACCATACAACTTTACGGTGAAATACAAGCCGGTGCAGGCAATCCCGCTGATTACATCAGTCGACATCCTGCCAACAGTTTCATCATCACCAAGCATCAGCAAGTTGCCGAGGAATATGTACACTCTGTAACCTGTGATGCAGTCCCTAAGGCTCTCACTCTTGATGAAATCCGTACTGCAACCCTAGAGGACCCAACTCTGCAAGCAACAGTGGATGCATTGACTAAGAAAAAGTTTCCACGCATCCCACCCTCAGGAGTTGACCAAGATGCATTCAAAGCACTGAACGCATCCAGACAGAATTAAGTGTTACGCAACAACGCGACACCGTGCTGCGAGGTACTCGTATCGTCATTCCAGCTGTTCTCCAGCAACGTGCTCTGAAGCTTGCACATCAAGGACACCAAGGTCTTGTAAGGACCAAACAGCTGCTACGAGAAAAGGTGTGGTTTCCTGGCATTGATCGTCAAGCAAAGGACATGCATGATGCCTGTGTCCTGCCAAGCTGCAGTGGATACTTCAAGACCAACACCTCTACAACCTTCACCACTACCTGCTGCACCATGGACGGAAGTATCGATGGACTTCTGTGGACCGCTACCAACTGGAGAGTACTTGATGGTAGTCATTGATGATCACTCACGTTATCCAGAAGTAGAAATCATCACTTCCACATCTGCAAAGGCCGTCATCCCGAAACTCGACAAGATCTTTTCAAACTTTGGCATTCCTGAAGTTGTCAAGACGGACAATGGACCGCCATTCATGGACAAGACTTCGTCAACTTTGCTGAGCATATTGGATTCAAACACCGCCGTGTGATGCCTACATCCTCAAGCAAATGGAGAAGTAGAGAGATTCATGCAACCTCTCATGAAAGCGGTACGCTGTGCTCATGCCGAAGGACGATCCTGGAAACAAGCTATGTATGCTTTTTCAGGAACTACCGTGCAACACCGCATGGAACACTGGGCAAGTCGCCTGGCGAACTTTTATTTGGACGTCCTATGAGAATCGCACTACCTGTCATGCCAGCCAAGGTAACGGATAAACGTCTCGCTCAGAAGGATGCACTAGCCAAGGGCAAAATGAAAATTGCTCATGATCAACGTGCAAAGGAACAATTCATAAAGGTGGAGATACTGTTCTCGTTAAAAAGAAAAAAGAGGGAAAGCTAGATATGCCGTATGATACAAAACCATATAAAGTGATTAGTGTAAAAGGAACTATGGTAACAGCGAGTAATAGAGATCATAGTATAACACGTAATATGGCTTATTTCAAAGTGATTCCAACTAGTGTAGAAAATGATGAAGTGCAAAGTCGTGCAAAAGAAAAAGAAAAAAAATGAGTTATAACAGATAAACAATTCATCGAGGGATATTCTTGTATAAGGACTCTCGTCCTAAACGTCATGTTAAACGCCCTACACGATTTGATGATAATTGTGTTCCCATGTAATGCAAAGTATTTACTTATTATGCTAAACTAAATTTAATATTGTTTGAATAATGCAGATCTCTCATTCAATATTTTGTAACTTTGTATTACAGTTTCTTTCATGTTTGTTTAACATTGCATTTGTATTTTTAACATTGAAATCCTTTGTGGTAAAGATTAATTGTTTAAATTCTTTGTGTGCTTAATTAATGTTAAATGTATGCAATATCTTGATATGTTAAAACTTACTTTGTGTCAATAACTTTGCTTTGTGCTACAAGCATGGTAGACATCCTGTATTCATCTTTTTAAAGAAAAGGAGGGATGTCATGTTCACAGAAAACGGTACCATCCGTTTTCTATGTGCGGCGGCTGAGACGCCAGAGAGAGAGGAAGGAAAAAGAAGCGTACAGGACGCCTGCCAAGCTTGGGAGCTATAGTCATGTAATCGTTTATAAGTATTAAAGTCAGTAACAAGGAATGACTTTACATCAAACTTACAACCAAGACTCCTCAGCTATACACAAAACACCAAACAACCACCCAGCCATTATTCCGTTGGTCGCTAATATACAAGAGTCCTACCACGTTGTGTGCTTACCTGCCAGATAAAGTAGTTTTCGATGCCCTCTCCGGTTACGTCGCACCTGTTCACGTTGCATACCTTCATTAGACTTGCAAGATGCAGAACTATCACAACAACAAGACCCAATGTGGGCATGATCATAAGCTTCTAATGAACCTGACCACGACTCT
>WNGS01001405.1:0-10686 GCA_020271785.1 Procambarus virginalis | reverse complement strand
AGGTAGGGCGCTAAAGGCCGCATTGGTCATCTGGTGACGTCATACATAGTTTGAAAAGTCAGGTTGCAGTAGAGCTATAACACTTAAATGCTAATGGCCAACAATACCCTATCCCCATACTGAGGTCGCTTTTCGTGATGTCACTAAACAACAACAACTGGTCTGTAGAATGTATTTGTTATATGATATCTTGGGTTAGGATGGTTTGATAGGGTTTATGAAATGAATAACAAAAAATATGAGCAATGAGCGAAAATACGAGCAAAGATACCCGAATATCGACGAATATCGACTCTGATTAACCACAGAGTACAGTTGAGGTATTGGGAGTGATTAAGAGTTTGCACTAATGTGTGGACCTCCTAGGATCCGCATTTACCACGTCGGCTAAAAGCTTTGCACTCATTGGTGGATCACACCGCATTAGAGATGATGACGTCAGAAAGAATGTAACTGAAGAAGGCCTTATTTCAAAAACATGAGAGGCTTGCTTTTACTGAATGAGTATTCTGATTTGCTATATTCTACAGCAAGGTGTGGGAGGCATGTTTTGAGTGAATGTGAGACGTGCATATATATATTTATGCGTTTATGCAGCAATATTGGATTACTACTGAAATTGCATTGAAGTCACCACGTTTGGGAGGGGACTGTTCTTCATACAAATGAATGATAGTGAGTTTTAATTTTTATTTACCCTATGCTAAATAAGCAATCCTTGAAGACAGATTGACAAAGCTCAAATTTCATTATCTAGAAAGGCTAAGAAGAAATAAGGGAAACATGACAAAGGGGGATATTAATGGGCTATTAATACTATAAACACGCGACACAACATGTAATAATGGGTATCAATTGGATAAGTTTCACATTTAGGGAAAATACCTGGGGTACCTGGTTGATGGGGTAAATACTGGATTGGTAAAAGGGGGTGAACTCAAAGATACACGTTTGTTCATGCTCTGTGTTGCTCACCTTTTTCTAATACGAAATGGATTGTCGATTTCATTAATTTCCATGCTTAATAAATAATCCTTGGTTGGACACTGAAAATAAAAAAAAACGTGTAGATAAGTAAGGGGAATAAATAGGACCTTCTGAATATTAATGGAGTTGCATTATCGATGTGTATAAATGGAGAAGAAAGGGCGTATTAAATGGGAATAGACCAACTGAAGTTCATCTGATAGCGACAGTTGATGATCTGATCAACATACATTGGAAGTAAATAGGAGATTTAAAATAGATTAGGAATGATGTTATTAAACACTCGGTTTCAGGGTCTCTGAGGTAACGCAAAACACATGACTCACAGACCAGCTTTTTAATCCCTTTGAACGAAATGGGCGGACTTTGAATGCTAGCAAATCTCTCGCTGGGAAAACGAAAACAGACCGGGCCATAGACCGGCATTTTAATCCCCTCGAACGTGCCTGTGCATTGTCACTGAGCGGACAGCGGATGACGTCACTGACCATTAGCGATTGCCTGTGCATGAGTCACTGGAGTAGCGAAAAATACACGGGCCAATGACCGGCATGAAGAAAAAAATAGAGAAAACCCAAGGGCCAATGACCAGCATGGAGAAAAAATTCGAGAAAACCCAGGGGCCATAGACCAGCATGGTGAATAAAATTTGTACAAAACCCAGGGGCCATAAACCGGCATGGTAAAAAAAAAATTGTACAAAACCCAGGGAGCCATAGACCGGCATCGTGAAAAAATCGAGAAAACCCAGGGGCCATAGACCAGCATCGGGAAAATTGAAAATTGCCGGTCTATGGCCCGGTTTCCACTACTCTCAAGCAGCCTACAGTGATGTTAGTCGGATGTTAGTGCGTTCATAATCAAATTCGGCGAGTGTAGTGTTAAAACAAAGTGCACTAGTGATTTCCCCGAGTGTTGAAAGTGTGTAATAATTGTGACGGCGGCCTCCCTCGTGTGCCGCCTCCATTACCCCTGTCCCCCAGCACAACCCACCCGCCATCTTCTCCCACCCTGTAACCCACACCTGACCCATCCGCCTATCTATCACCAACCTGCCTAGGCGTTGGGCATCCATGCCCAACTCCCCAGGAGGGTAATGCTTGCCTGGTTACACTCCATTCAGGAAGGAGAGGGTGCACTCAGTGGGCAGCCAGGCGTCAGGACATCTAGACATGGTGCATGTTACACCTGACACACAGCCCCCTTCCAGCCAAGAAGGGGAACGTCCAAGTGGAAACTGTTGAGTGTGTGACAGACTGTTTCGTCTTGTTTCTGATTGAACTGTACGCCAACATTCTGTCAATTCAAGTCGTTGTCTAGGGTCTAGGTGCGCGCCCCGGAGCAGTGACGACAGACAACCTGCTGCAAGAGCGAGGAACAATACCTCCCTCAACTTTATTTCAGCAGATAACATGCTTGAAGCAGTCAAAGCGACGTCCACCAGAGCCTTGCCCCCACATCTCCAAGGCTGCCCGTCACCAAGCAGCAACCACATTCATCAGTCTGCTAACAAAAGTCAACAATGCTCCTAAAACCATTCGAACATAGCACAATCTCCTACTATTTGGGATGCATGCCTAGCATTACCGCCGAGGAGAGACAAGTCATTAGCAACCTCAGTAATTAGGGCTCTCAATGAATTCCCCAGAGAAGACGCAGGACGACCAACAATAGCTCACCGGAGGACCACAAATAAGAGCACAGATCACCAGGAAAATAGAAGAGGGCAATTACGCAGGGTCCATCAGAATCATAACCAGACATGACACCATTGTCCCCATGAACGCCACGACAGCAGAGGCTCTACGAGACAAACACCCACATTGAGCTCCAGACAGTAGCAGGGATCCCCAGGAAAACAATACTTGAACCCTTGACGGTTCGAGGGTTCAAATATTGAACCGTCTAGGGCATAGAACCCTTGACGGTTCGACAATCTGAGGTGTACAAAGCAGCCACTCACACAAGTGTGTGCCTGGAGATGCTGCAAAGGACCTTCTAGTGGAACTTACCAGAATCTCCAATATGTGTTTTGCTGGCAGCATCCCTGAGGTCATCAGGCCTCTCTTTTATGGAGCAACACTCTGAACTCTAAAGAAGAAGGGGGAAGGGGGGATCAGGCTTATTGCCGTTGGCAACACCATTCAACACCTCGTAGCTAAGGCTGCAGTGAGATATCAGCCAGGAAGCAGCCACCTTGCTGAAACCTAATCAGCTTGGGTTTGGGTGTTGGAAATTTCCAACACTAATAAACTACTATTGTATTATAATAAATTATCATCACTACACTAATTACAGTAGTTATTAATACCACTAACGGTAGTGTTAATATAATTTAATCTGAGCCTATTGCTGATAATATGACTCCCGATCATGTAAAACCGAGAGTTATTAATTGAAATTATTTAGTAACAGTTTTTCTGTTCCGATCGAATGCTATGGAGAGTATAAATATCTTCTCTATTTCTCGTTAGAGATCATTTATCGAGAATATGATAATTATTTAATCCCTATAATTGCAACCCAGTTCCTATTATTGCATTTCATCCATAATTGCGCAGAAAAGAATAATTCGTGATTAATAATTTCTGTGGTGAATGCGAAAGCGGGTTGAGGGAGGAGACGCCATTACCTTCTCACGAGGCAGCTCTGACGATCAGAGAGACGAGACGCGTGGTGGTGTGACTGAAGAGTTTGCCAACAAGAATTACGTTGAAACTCCCTTAATAGTCACCATTTACCTCCCCACGTGTTCTGCAGTGATTTGCCAATTAATAACGTGTCTACAATTTAAGCCATGACCCGTAATTACGTGTACACACTGTGGACGCTTGGGACTGGCAGACGCGATTTTCGGCAGACCTCCGTATTTGATACGCTCATGTTAAGTATTCCCTTTTTTGATGCATCAATTTAGGTTGTACATTTGTGAGTAGTTTGTCGTCAAGCAGAGTGAACATCAAACATACAATGTTAGTAAAGTTCGTCATTCATTTCAATTTGAATGAATACTTGAAATAATTCCTAGCCTCATTAAATGCTACATAAATTCATTTGATTTCAGCGTGTACATGAGGACCCTACAAGTTGATTCTCATCAGTCGTGTTATTCACCCCGGGTTCTTTCTTTATTGGGATCCTGTGACCACGAGGACGAATGATGAACTGGCGTTATAGAAATCGTCTTACACTAAGACATTTTTCGTACAAATTCATAATTTGATGATTGCTATATAATTCATATAGAAACTTTACATTGAATAATTATTGCCAGATTTGGTAATTAATGTTTATGCTCTAACTGTGCTCAGTGTTTATGCTCAGTGATTCATGATCTTTAATATTCATAATTTGAGTTACCATATATTTGAATCTATTGTAGTTTAAATTTCTCATGTTATTAACTCAACAATGAACTAGTGACGAACCACACTGGTTCCTAGATATATATGAACTTCTAGAAATACCCCCCCCAATATTGATATTTGAGGCTTTGGCTTTAATTAATAATACAGTCTATTCTTTATTTTCAAGTGATTATTCATTGAATGAGTTTCCATAGACACTGGTTCTCTAGTGTCATTCTAATGATCACTATTATTCGTTTTCCCTCTTTTCTCAAAAGTGCGTGGTCCTTCGATTTATTTCAATACAATAATCATTTAATTTAGTATATGGGTTCAAGCCCCAGATACCCAACATTTTGGTCCTTATCGAACCGGATACCAATTAACATTAACCTATATCGGTTCTCAGAAACCAAAACAACATTTTGGTCTCTTCAAACCGGATACAATCCAAGAAATTCTTACAACTAGTCCTGTACTAATGAGTAGTACATACATTATACATTTTTGTGCTGACCCTACCAAGGGTGGGACTCAAACATTACAGTAACTCTGATTAGAGTGTATCCATATTAATTATTTGTGTACTCATTATTTTGTGGTGTGGTTTTGAGTGCTGCTGTATGATCACCATTACATCTAATGGTGATAAGGATGAGCTAGCCGGATGAAAGTTAATGGTGACATGCAAGCACCACTCAAAATCTTTAGCTACATATTGTTAGGGAGGGACATTTAACCTCAAAGTGAGGTAGAGTTTAATTTAGCCAGAATTAATTCTGGCTATACTCAATATTAATTATCAACTAATGAACAAGTATCCCAGCTTCATTAGTAATACTCAATCAAGTCCTATGAAATTTGGACTTAAGCTAACATGGCTACTCCTGAGCAATTAAGGAGAACCTATATTGGCCTCAAAGGTCATTTAACTAGACTAATTAATAAGTCTGATGGCTTGTCTAAAGCGATTCTCATTGATTACTATCTACTAGAAACATCAGTGAGAGTAGCTAATCTGAAATTTGATCAAGTTAAATCAACAAGCCAGTCTTATCTCGACTCACTGAATGCCACTGAAACTGATCTTGAGGAACTAGATCAAATTATAGCAGACATTTCCCAGTATGAAGATGAGACTCAAGATAAATTTGATGTTAATTTAGCCAGAATTAATTCTGGCTATACTCAATATTAATTATCAACTAATGAACAAGTATCCCAGCTTCATTAGTAATACTCAATCAAGTCCTATGAAATTTGGACTTAAGCTAACATGGCTACTCCTGAGCAATTAAGGAGAACCTATATTGGCCTCAAAGGTCATTTAACTAGACTAATTAATAAGTCTGATGGCTTGTCTAAAGCGATTCTCATTGATTACTATCTACTAGAAACATCAGTGAGAGTAGCTAATCTGAAATTTGATCAAGTTAAATCAACAAGCCAGTCTTATCTCGACTCACTGAATGCCACTGAAACTGATCTTGAGGAACTAGATCAAATTATAGCAGACATTTCCCAGTATGAAGATGAGACTCAAGATAAATTTGATGTACTATCCAATATGTAAAACATCAATCCAATACAAATACTACTATGTCTCAATCCAGTAATCAATTACCTGAGGATCGTCTACCTACTTTAGACTTACCTACATTTGCAGGGCTGGATGAAGAAAATTGGGACACATTTTGGACTTCATTTGAAGTTCATATCCATAACAGGGCTTATCTTGACCCAGTTTCTAAATTTTCTTACATGATTAGTCTTCTCAAAGGGGAGGCTAAAAAGGTCATAAATAACTTAGCTCTCACTGAGAGTAATTATGAGGAAGCTATAAAACTACTGAAGTTGAATTATTGCAACAAGGAGTTAAGTATAGCTAACCTTTATTACCAATTGCTAGATATGAATGCACCAAGTAACAGACCAGACTCACTTCAAAGCTTCAGGCTAGAAGCAGAGTCTCTAGTGAGGCCTTAGGTACTAAAGTTGATGTACCAGCCTCAGAATGGTAATCAAGTTACTTTTGCAGAGGAAATTGCCTCAAAATATCTTAGCAGAAATCTGCTCACACTATAAAACCGAGTTTCTCACTCTCGAGCAAATATTCGAGGGGCTGAGAATAACTGTTAACAGGTTGAAGACTCATGATAAGATTAAACCTGAGTCTAAACCACGTAACATTGACAACTCAGTCAAACCCAAATTGACTTTGAATAAATCCAATAAATCCAAGCCTAAGACTACTCCATCCACTGGAAAAGGGAGTGGTAGTGTAGGTATTTATTCTGTATCTCTCACTGACACTACAACTGATGTGTCTACTAAAAGGACAAATTCAGTCAGAGAGAGAAGGTGTCTGTTCTGTGATCAAGAACATGTCACCTACAAATGCACTGTTTATCCTAACTTTAATACCAGTATTAAACAACTCCAAGAATTACACAGATGCACCAAGTGCATGGGTTCTCATGATCCCAGTAAATGTGTTGTGCAACTACGGTTATGCAGTAGATGCAACAAAGGTGTACATCATTATGCCTTATGTAGAAAAACTTCTACACAATCTGTGACACCTGGGGAGAATTCTATGAATTCTACCACAGTACAATATTGCAAGGTACATCAAGAAATAAATGTACTTGCTACTGAGTCAGGCAATAATACCACTCTGCCTACAGCTCAACTTAAACTAATTGACAGGAAGTCTAGAGTTAACACTAGAGGTCTCTTTGATCAAGGATCACAGAAAACCTTCATCACACAACAATTAGTCGAGCAGTTAAAATTAAAACCTGCCAAAAGTGTGAGACTGAATATTTCTGGGTTCTTGACTAATAGTGGACCTCGTGAATACCAAGTAGTCAAGGTGTTAGTGAGACTTGGATCTTCCACTAGTCCAATACAAGCGGTAGTAGTAGATAAACTTCCTTCAGACCTGCAGGTCACAGGACTAGCTTGCACTGCGAGATGTCTCAGACGAAACCGCATGAGGCTAGCAGATCACAAAATAAATTCTGACTGCCTCACAGATGTTGGTATACTTATAGGCGCTGACCATTATTATAAATTTATAACTGGATGCACCAGACAACATGGAATGAATTTGTTGTCATCTGCTGGAGGCAAGTTGCTTACTGGACCGGTGCTTTTCCAACAAAAAACAGCGTCAACCAACAAACAAGCTAACAATTCAACAGTGCTGTGACTAGGCTTGGAACAGTCACCCCCTACATTTCAGAGAAATATCTGAAGATAATGAGTCTGATTCACCTGTACATCGTCTGTGGGATTTAGACACTTTAGGTATTGTCCCTGAACAACCAAGTTCTGATGATATGTGGACTTACCAGCAATATCTGGACACAGTTGTCTATAAAGACAAACAATACTGGGTGAGACTGCCATGGAAGTTGAATCATCCACAACTTCCAGTTAATTATTTCATGGCAGCCTCTCAATTACAGTCACAATTAATATGGCTGAAGAAACAGCCAGATAAATTGAATATGTATCATCAATTAATTCAGCAACAACTCGATAGTAAATTTATCGAAGTTGTTGATAATGATGACCGAAAAACAGGTCACTATTTACCCCATCACGCTGTGGTGAAAGATTCATTGACAACACCAATAAGTATTGTTTTCAACTGTAGTGCCAAAGTGAAGGCAAACAGCGTGTCTTTGAATGAATGTCTCCAAACGGGACCTAGCCTAACACAAAGGCTACATGATGTACTGTTACGATTCCGTACTGGTATTTTCGCTTATACTGCTGATATCAGTAAAGCTTTCCTTAGAGTAGGCTTGCAAGAGGAGGATCGTAATTACACCAAATTTCTCTGGATTAAGGATCCCCTGGATCCTGACAGTGATGTCATAACCTACCGGTTTGCCTCAGTGCTATTTGGAGCGACTTCCTCACCGTTTCTACTTCAAGCCACATTAGATACACATTTGAAGAAGTCAAATAGCCCTTATAAGGCAGAGATCAGTGACAACTTGTATGTCGATAATTTCCAGGGAACTACTAATGACAAATCCAAATTGGTAGAAATTTACCATGAGGCTAACCGTGAGTTATTAGGAGCCAATATGCCACTACAATCATGGGCCTCAAACAATAAATCATTAAACCAGATAATCGAGAAAGAATTTCCGGGTTATCAGGTGCCTAATCAATTAAAAGTTCTGGGCGTGGAATGGAACACAGGTACTGACGAGATGAATGTCAAGTCAGTACAAACCAATAATTCATCCCTTACCATGAGAAAATTACTCTCGTATGTCAGTCAACCATTTGACCCTTTAGGCTTACTTAGTCCTATATTAATAAGGGGCAAACTCCTAATGCAGGAATGCTGGCAGAAACATATGGGATGGGATGATCCGTTGCCAATTGAGTTGCAAGATAAATGGCAAATACTCGCAACGGATTTCAATCAATTAGGTGTTTTGAAATTTCCTCGTAATGCTTCAGGACAAAACTTACCCACAAATTTGCACGTTTTTTGCGATGCCTCTGGCAAAGCGTATGGCGCTGCAGCCTACTTAGTCAATAGTGCACAATCAATTTTACTCACATCTAAAGCAAGAGTTGCTCCAATCAAGAAGAGATCTTTACCTCAAATGGAGTTAACTGCATTGCTAGTGGGAGTAAGATTGGCTCATTGCCTGACCAAGACACTCAATAATATCCACTTTGGTGAAATCGTAGTGTGGTCAGACAATGAGGCAGTCTTACAATGGGTAAGAAATAACAACAATAAAACTCCCTACGTTAGTAATCGTGTTAGGGAAATTCATGAATTATCTGCTGGATATAAATTCAGACATGTCCCCACTAAGGACAATCCTGCAGATTACTTATCAAGAGGTTTAACATTTAAACAGCTAAGCAAGTCTTCGATGTGGTTTAATGGACCTTCATGGCTTGTTAGTGGTCAGTGGCCCAAACAGAAACCACAAGTCATAGTGACCAGTATCACTACTCCCATGAAAGACCCAGAACCTCATCGAATCTCAGCTATTAATCCTCACAATTATTCTAACTTGAGTAAGTTATTAAGAGTGACAGCACATGTGTTTGACTTTCTTGCTAAGATAGGAATCAGACATAAGTTTCCCAATCCTATCCTCTACTGGATCAAACGTGCACAACAAGAGACATATGGAAGTGAATATGAAAATCTTCCAGATAAATTAACCAAGTCTCTAGGTATCTGGTATGATACCAACACTCATAATATATTAAGGTGTGGAGGACGTTTGCTTCATGCAAAAATTGATTTGGACACAAAGAATCGATCCTTCTACCACGTCACCACATTATTACAAAACTTCTAGTTTTACATCACCATCAATATGGTACTTTGCATGGTGGAGTGTTAGACACTCTCACCGACCTCAGACAGAAATATTGGCTTCCTCAAGGTCGTCAAACTGTCAAATCAATCATTAAGTTCTGTGTAATCTGCAAACGCTACGACGCTCGAGTATGTCCTTACCCAGGACATCCACCACTCCTTAAAGAGAGAGTAGTTCATCTTCGTCCGTTTGAGACCACTGGTGTCGATTACACAGGAGCCTTGCTTCTCACTGGCAATCCAGATAAGATACCAGTGAAAGCTTATATTTGCCTCTTCACATGTGCTACCACACGAGGCGTACATCTAGAAGTGACTTCTGACATGAGTGTCAAAGCCTTCATCCAAGATTTTCGTAAATTTGCAGCTCGCAGATCCTGTCCCAAACTAATGATATCGATAATGGTTCAAATTTTGTGGCAGGAGAAGCCTGCTTACGAGAGATATGGAATCATCCAGAAGTGCAGTCTGTCATGCAGAGACGACAATGCCACTGGAAATTTATTGCTCCCAGAGCCCCCTGGCAAGGTGGGTTCTACGAACGTATGATAGGGACTGTCAAGAAATGTTTAAGGAAGACCTTACATCGACAGAAAATTAGTTACTCCGAACTCCAAACACTCGTCGTGGAAATTGAGGCGCGAGTCAACAATCGCCCATTAACTTACCTATCAGATGATTTTCACAGAGAGAGAGCCTCTGAGTCCCTCGCATTTAATACATGGAGGCCTGCTGAGCCCTCTGATACCTTTGGCAGAAGAGGACCCCGTCGACCCTTCCTATGTAACCAGGAGTGACTTAGTACAAAGTTACCAACATCTCTCGAGAGTAATTGAAAGGTGGAATGAGGTGTGGACTCGAGAGTACCTCACCGCTCTACGAGAGTACCACTATGGAGCTTCGAGCCCCTATAATAAAGTTCAACTTAAACCAGGAGACCTAGTACTAGTTGACAGTGATGGACCAAGGTCAGAATGG
>WNGS01001404.1:34062-66869 GCA_020271785.1 Procambarus virginalis | reverse complement strand
TGTTCTGGTCAACATACTTCAGCCACGTTATTGTGACTCTTCGCCTGCACTAACCTTGTACCCGGTCTCTTCCTAGAGGTAAATACAGTGTAGCCTTAGTAGGCTGTATGAGCACTGTGAGTAAGAACTGCTATATGAGCACTGTGAGTAAGAACTGCTATATGAGCACTGTGAGTAAGAACTGCTATATGAGCACTGTGAGTAAGAACTACTATGACAGTGAAGCATTGCTACCGGGGTGGAGGGTATTGAGATATGACTGAGGAAACAGGTTAGAGGGAGGGGCTCGTCTGAATGTTAATTACTCAGCTTACCTCAGCTGCTGCTTGGCGCTCAGTGCTGGAGTCAGTCCAGGGGTGTAGCACAAGACACCCACCACTGTGGTGTAGCACAAGACACACGCCACCACTGTGGTGTAGCACAAGACACACACCCACCACTGTGGTGTAGCACATGACACCCACCACTGTGGTGTAGCACAAGACACCCACCACTGTGGTGTAGCACAAGACACACACCCACCACTGTGGTGTAGCACAAGACACACCCACCACTGTGGTGTAGCACAAGACACCCACCCACCACTGTGGTGTAGCACAAGACACACCCACCACTGTGGTGTAGCACAAGACACCCACAACTGTGGTGTAGCACAAGACACACACCACTGTGGTGTAGCACAAGACACCCACCACTGTGGTGTAGCACAAGACACACACCACTGTGGTGTAGCACAAGACACCCACCACTGTGGTGTAGCACAAGACACCCACCACTGTGGTGTAGCACAAGACACACACCACTGTGGTGTAGCACAAGACACCCACCACTGTGGTGTAGCACAAGACACACACCACTGTGGTGTAGCACAAGACACCCACCACTGTGGTGTAGCACAAGACACCCACCACTGTGGTGTAGCACAAGACACACACCACTGTGGTGTAGCACAAGACACCCACCACTGTGGTGTAGCACAAGACACACACCCACCACTGTGGTGTAGCACAAGACACACACAACTGTGGTGTAGCACAAGACACCCACCCACCACTGTGGTGTAGCACAAGATACACGCCCACCACTGCGGTGTAGCACAAGACACCCACAACTGTGGTGTAGCACAAGACACCCACCCACCACTGTGGTGTAGCACAAGACACCCACAACTGTGGTGTAGCACAAGATACACGCCCACCACTGTGGTGTAGCACAAGACACCCACAACTGTGGTGTAGCACAAGACACCCACCCACCACTGTGGTGTAGCACAAGACACCCACAACTGTGGTGTAGCACAAGATACACGCCCACCACTGTGGTGTAGCACAAGACACCCACCCACCACTGTGGTGTAGCACAAGACACCCACAACTGTGGTGTAGCACAAGATACACGCCCACCACTGTGGTGTAACACAAGACACCCACCACTGTGGTGTAGCACAAGACACCCACCACTGTGGTGTAGCACAAGACACCCACCACTGTGGTGTAGCACAAGACACCCACCACTGTGGTGTAGCACAAGACACCCACAACTGTGGTGTAGCACAAGATACACGCCCACCACTGTGGTGTAGCACAAGATACACGCCCACCACTGTGGTGTAGCACAAGACACACACCCACCACTGTGGTGTAACACAAGACACCCACAACTGTGGTGTAGCACAAGATACACGCCCACCACTGTGGTGTAACACAAGACACCCACCACTGTGGTGTAGCACAAGACACACACCCACCACTGTGGTGTAACACAAGACACCCACCACTGTGGTGTAGCACAAGACACACACCCACCACTGTGGTGTAACACAAGACACCCACCACTGTGGTGTAGCACAAGACACCCACCCACCACTGTGGTGTAACACAAGACACCCACAACTGTGGTGTAGCACAAGATACACGCCCACCACTGTGGTGTAACACAAGACACCCACAACTGTGGTGTAGCACAAGATACACGCCCAACACTGTGGTGTAGCACAAGATACACACCCACAACTGTGGTGTAGCACAAGATACACGCCCACCACTGTGGTGTAACACAAGACACCCACCACTGTGGTGTAGCACAAGACACCCACCCACCACTGTGGTGTAACACAAGACACCCACAACTGTGGTGTAGCACAAGATACACGCCCACCACTGTGGTGTAACACAAGACACCCACCACTGTGGTGTAACACAAGACACCCACCACTGTGGTGTAGCACAAGATACACACCCACCACTGTGGTGTAGCACAAGACACACACCCACCACTGTGGTGTAGCACAAGACACCCACCACTGTGGTGTAGCACAAGACACACACCCACCACTGTGGTGTAACACAAGACACACGCCCACCACTGTGGTGTAGCACAAGACACACGCCCACCACTGTGGTGTAGCACAAGACACACACCCACCACTGTGGTGTAGCACAAGACACACACCCACCACTGTGGTGTAGCACAAGACACACACCCACCACTGTGGTGTAGCACAAGACACACACCCACCACTGTGGTGTAGCACAAGACACACACCCACCACTGTGGTGTAGCACAAGACACACACCCACCACTGTGGTGTAGCACAAGACACACACCCACCACTGTGGTGTAGCACAAGATACACACCCACCACTGTGGTGTAGCACAAGACACACACCCACCACTGTGGTGTAGCACAAGACACCCACCACTGTGGTGTAGCACAAGATACACACCCACCACTGTGGTGTAGCACAAGACACACACCCACCACTGTGGTGTAGCACAAGATACACACCCACCACTGTGGTGTAACACAAGACACCCACCACTGTGGTGTAGCACAAGATACACACCCACCACTGTGGTGTAGCACAAGATACACACCCACCACTGTGGTGTAGCACAAGATACACACCCACCACTGTGGTGTAGCACAAGACACACACCCACCACTGTGGTGTAGCACAAGACACCCACCACTGTGGTGTAGCACAAGACACACACCCACCACTGTGGTGTAGCACAAGACACCCACCACTGTGGTGTAGCACAAGACACACACCACTGTGGTGTAGCACAAGACACCCACCACTGTGGTGTAGCACAAGACACACACCCACCACTGTGGTGTAGCACAAGACACACACCCACCACTGTGGTGTAGCACAAGATACACACCCACCACTGTGGTGTAGCACAAGATACACACCCACCACTGTGGTGTAGCACAAGACACCCACCACTGTGGTGTAGCACAAGACACCCACCACTGTGGTGTAGCACAAGACCCACCACTGTGGTGTAGCACAAGACACCCACCACTGTGGTGTAGCACAAGACACCCACCACTGTGGTGTAGCACAAGACACCCACCACTGTGGTGTAGCACAAGACACACACCCACCACTGTGGTGTAGCACAAGACACCCACCACTGTGGTGTAGCACAAGACACCCACCACTGTGGTGTAGCACAAGACACACACCCACCACTGTGGTGTAGCACAAGATACACACCCACCACTGTGGTGTAACACAAGACACACCCACCACTGTGGTGTAGCACAAGACACACACCCACCACTGTGGTGTAGCACAAGACACACACCCACCACTGTGGTGTAGCACAAGACACACACCCACCACTGTGGTGTAGCACAAGACACACACCCACCACTGTGGTGTAGCACAAGATACACACCCACCACTGTGGTGTAACACAAGACACCCACAACTGTGGTGTAGCACAAGACACCCACCACTGTGGTGTAGCACAAGACACCCACCACTGTGGTGTAGCACAAGACACCCACCACTGTGGTGTAACACAAGACACCCACAACTGTGGTGTAGCACAAGACACCCACAACTATGGTGTAGCACAAGACACCCACCACTGTGGTGTAGCACAAGACACCCACCACTGTGGTGTAGCACAAGACACACACCCACCACTGTGGTGTAGCACAAGACACACACCCACCACTGTGGTGTAGCACAAGATACACACCCACCACTGTGGTGTAACACAAGACACAGGCCCACCACTGTGGTGTAGCACAACACACACGCCCACCCACCACTGTGGTGTAGCATAAGACACACACCCGCCACTGTGGTGTAGCACAAGACACACCCACCACTGTGGTGTAGCACAAGACACACACCCACCCACCACTGTGGTGTAGCACAAGATACACACCCACCACTGTGGTGTAGCACAAGATACACACCCACCACTGTGGTGTAACACAAGACACAGGCCCACCACTCTGGTGTAGCACAAGACACCCACCCACCACTGTGGTGTAGCACAAGACACACCCGCCACTGTGGTGTAGCACAAGACACACCCACCACTGTGGTGTAGCACAAGACACACACCCACCACTGTGGTGTAGCACAAGACACACCCACCACTGTGGTGTAGCACAAGACACACCCACCACTGTGGTGTAGCACAAGACACACCCACCACTCTGGTGTAGCACAAGACACACACCCACCACTGTGGTGTAGCACAAGACACACGCCCACCACTGTGGTGTAGCACAAGACACACGCCCACCACTGTGGTGAAGCACAAGACACCCACCACTGTGGTGTAGCACAAGACACCCACCCACCACTCTGGTGTAGCACAAGACACACCCGCCACTGTGGTGAAGGTGAGCGAGGTGTAACAACACAACCACAGTCTTCTGGGGTGTATCTTTGGTGGTGAACCCGAGCACGAGAGGAGTAACTGGCCCACAAACTGTCAACAAAGGATGAATTGAAGAGTCTATGGTGAAGACTGTTGTTCTCAGAGGTCTGTACTTGCTCCACTGTTGTTCTCAGAGGTCTGTACTTGCTCCACTGTTGTTCTCAGAGGTCTGTACTTGCTCCACTGTTGTTCTCAGAGGTCTGTACTTGCTCCACTGTTGTTCTCAGAGGTCTGTACTTGCTCCACTGTTGTTCTCAGAGGTCTGTACTTGCTCCACTGTTGTTCTCAGAGGTCTGTACTTGCTCCACTGTTGTTCTCAGAGGTCTGTACTTGCTTCACTGTTGTTCTCAGAGGTCTGTACTTGCTCCACTGTTGTTCTCAGAGGTCTGTACTTGCTCCACTGTTGTTCTCAGAGGTCTGTACTTGCTCCACTGTTGTTCTCAGAGGTCTGTACTTGCTCCACTGTTGTTCTCAGAGGTCTGTACTTGCTCCACTGTTGTTCTCAGAGGTCTGTACTTGCTCCACTGTTGTTCTCAGAGGTCTGTACTTGCTCCGCTGCTGTTCTCAGAGGTCTGTACTTGCTCCGCTGCTGTTCATCACTCGCACATAAGCCACGGACACAAGCCGTTGTACACTCACATGACAAGCACAGACTGCTTCGTGGCTGTTAAACTAGTAGCAACTACTCCACTCACTGTCTTTAACAATACCTCGGATCCCTGAAAGCGAGATATACAATAATTTATTCTGGGAAAATAAATATTAGAGGGACAGGTGTCAAATCCTCCAAGTGAATCGATTCCTCACGAAACTTGAAGCCATGGCAGAATGTGCGAAATTGCCCCCATTGCACCCAGGAGCACAGGGTGCTGCACCCAGCACCCAGGAGCACAGGGTGCTGCACCCAGCACCCAGGAGCACAGGGTGTTGCACCCAGCACCCAGGAGCACAGGGTGTTGCACCCAGCACCCAGGAGCACAGGGTGTTGCACCCAGCACCCAGGAGCACAGGGTGATGCACCCAGGAGCACAGGGTGCTGCACCCAGCACTGGCAACAGTTTAGCAAGGCAAATGCAACATTCTCATCCTAAATGTGGAACAAATTAAAAAAGAATTGGCATTCACGCTGTCATTAACGTGCTCACTGGCACACTACGCCGCCGTGTTGCTCCGACAATATGCCAGCACCGCCAGCATGCAAGCACCGCCAGCACGCAAGCACCGCCAGCACGCAAGCACCGCCAGCACGCAAGCACCGCCAGCATGCAAGCACCGCCAGCACGCAAGCACCGCCAGCATGCAAGCACCGCCAGCACGCAAGCACCGCCAGCACGCAAGCACCGCCAGCACGCAAGCACCGCCAGCACGCAAGCACCGCCAGCACGCAAGCACCGCCAGCACGCAAGCACCGCCAGCATGCAAGCACCGCCAGCACGCAAGCACCGCCAGCACGCAAGCACCGCCAGCACGCAAGCACCGCCAGCATGCAAGCACCGCCAGCATGCAAGCACCGCCAGCATGCAAGCACCGCCAGCACGCAAGCACCGCCAGCATGCAAGCACCGCCAGCACGCAAGCACCGCCAGCATGCAAGCACCGCCAGCACGCAAGCACCGCCAGCATGCAAGCACCGCCAGCACGCAAGCACCGCCAGCACGCAAGCACCGCCAGCACGAAGCACCGCCAGCATGCAAGCACCGCCAGCATGCAAGCACCGCCAGCATGCAAGCACCGCCAGCACGCAAGCACCGCCAGCATGCAAGCACCGCCAGCACGCAAGCACCGCCAGCATGCAAGCACCGCCAGCATGCAAGCACCGCCAGCACGCAAGCACCGCCAGCACGCAAGCACCGCCAGCACGCAAGCACCGCCAGCATGCAAGCACCGCCAGCACGCAAGCACCGCCAGCACGCAAGCACCGCCAGCACGCAAGCACCGCCAGCACGCAAGCACCACCAGCACGCAAGCACCGCCAGCACGCAAGCACCGCCAGCACGCAAGCACCGCCAGCACGCAAGCACCGCCAGCACGCAAGCACCGCCAGCATGCAAGCACCGCCAGCATGCAAGCACCGCCAGCATGCAAGCACCGCCAGCATGCAAGCACCGCCAGCACGCAAGCACCGCCAGCACGCAAGCACCACCAGCACGCAAGCACCGCCAGCACGCAAGCACCGCCAGCATGGAAGCACCACCAGCACGCAAGCACCGCCAGCACGCAAGCACCGCCAGCATGCAAGCACCGCCAGCACGCAAGCACCGCCAGCATGCAAGCACCGCCAGCACGCAAGCACCGCTAGCACGCAAGCACCGCCAGCACGCAAGCACCGCCAGCATGCAAGCACCGCCAGCATGCAAGCACCGCCAGCACGCAAGCACCGCCATCATGCAAGCACCGCCAGCACGCAAGCACCGCCAGCACGCAAGCACCGCCAGCATGCAAGCACCGCCAGCACCGCCATCATGCAAGCACCGCCAGCACGCAAGCACCGCCAGCATGCAAGCACCGCCAGCACGCAAGCACTGTCAGCATGCAAGCACCGCCAGCATGCAAGCACCGCCAGCATGCAAACACCGCCAGCATGCAAGCACCGCCAGCATGCAAGCACCACCAGCATGCAAGCACCGCCAGCATGCAAGCACCGCCAGCATGCAAGCACCGTCAGAATGCAAGCACCGTCAGCATGCAAGCACCGTCAGCATGCAAGCACCGCCAGCACGCAAGCACCACCAGCATGCAAGCACCGCCAGCATGCAAACACCGCCAGCACGCAAGCACCGCCATCATGCAAGCACCGCCAGCATGCAAGCACCGCCAGCATGCAAGCACCACCAGCATGCAAGCACCGCCATCACGCAAGCACCGCCATCATGCAAGCACCACCAGCATGCAAGCACCGCCACCATGCAAGCATTGGATATATATACCATCTTCTGGTACCAGTATAAAGCGTAACTTTTAACATTTTTCTATACAGGTGTGATAGGAAAAGTAGGTCACATGGAGGAGTGGGTCTGTATATTAGGGAAGACCTTGTATGCTCGGAGCTCCTAAACGTTACAAATGAGGTGGTAGAGGTACTGGGATTAAAAATAGAGAAAATAAATTTAGTGATTATTCTAATATACAAACCGCCAGATGCAACGGCTGAGGAATTCACAGAACAGATAAACAAAATGGAGAATAGCCTTGATAATTTGGAGAACCCAATACCTGATATTATCTTCCTAGGTGACTTCAACTTGCCTAGTCTCAGGTGGAAAATAGCAAACAATAATATTATACCAGGAAATTTATCGGGACCTAACCAAGCACAGATTAGAGAACTACTTAGATTCTGTGACAAATTTTCACTCAGTCAGCAGATATCGGAGCCAACGAGAAATGAAAATATTTTAGATTTGGTCTTTACGAACAACGAAGACATTATCAGAGACATTATAATATCAGATACCACATATTCAGATCACAAGCTCATTGAAGTGCAAACGACCATCAATACTCAGAATAGACCTAAAACGTTGATAAAGCGAGAGGGGCTATTCAGTAAATTCAATTTTAATAATAAAAGGATAGACTGGGAGATAATAAACAGGGAACTTACAAACATTCCATGGGAAACTGTTTTAAGTAATACAAGTCCTACAGAAGGAATAGAAAAACTGACTTCGGAAGCATATCAAGTCTGTCTGGAACATGTTCCCTTGAGGAAAGCCAGAAAGAGATCTAACGTAGAAAGAGAACGCAGACGACAGTATAAACGCAGGAAAAAAATAACAGAACTGCTTATGCAGACACGAATTTCCCGTCAAAGAAGGAATAATTTAAATAGGGAGATTGAAGAAATCGAGCGGAAATTGAAACACTCATATGAAACTGAAGAAAGGCAGTTAGAACAGAAAGCAATTCAGGAAATAAAAAAAATCCAAAATATTTCTTCTCATATGCGAAATTAAAAGCAAAAACCACTGCCAGTATTGGACCTATTCGTACAAGTGAAGGTTCATACACGGAGGATGACAAAGAAATTAGTGAAATCCTAAAAAAGCAGTATGAGGACATGTTTAGCACTCCAATAAACAACATGAAAGTGGAAGATCCAGATAATTTCTTTATGCGGGATATTCAAACCCCTGTAAATATAACTGATATCAACACGAGCGCACTAAATTTTGAAAGAGAAATTGAAAACATGCCCATGCACTCGGCCCCAGGTCCAGACTCATGGAATTCAATATTTATAAAGAAATGCAAAGTGCCGGTAGCACAGGCACTCAGTATAGTGTGGAGGAAGAGCTTGGACACGGGGGAGATACCAGATGCACTTAAAGTAGCAGACATAGCCCCTCTACACAAGGGAGGGAGCAAAGCATTGGCAAAGAATTATAGACCAGTTGCACTAACATCGCACATCATAAAAGTATTTGAGAGAGTGATTAGGAGTCAGGTCACCAATTTCATGGAGACCAATGACCTTCACAACCCAGGCCAACATGGATTTCGAGCGGGAAGATCGTGCCTCTCACAGCTACTTGAGCACTACGACAAAGTCACTGAGGCATTAGAAGAAAAACAGAATGCTGATGTGATATACACGGACTTCGCAAAGGCTTTCGATAAATGTGACCATGGCGTGATAGCACACAAAATGAAGTCAATGGGAATAACCGGTAAAGTAGGACGCTGGATACTCAGTTTTCTGTCAAACAGGACTCAGCGAGTAACGGTCAACCATATAAAATCTAGTCCAAGTGCAGTTAAAAGCTCTGTACCTCAGGGTACAGTCCTTGCACCGCTGCTTTTCCTTATTCTCATATCAGATATAGACAAAAATACAAGTCACAGCTTCGTATCATCCTTTGCAGATGACACAAAAATCAGTATGAAAATTACCTCGGCTGAAGACATTGAAAAACTTCAAGCTGATATTAATAAAGTTTTCGACTGGGCATCAGAAAATAACATGATGTTTAACAGTGATAAATTCCAGGTACTCAGGTACGGTAAAAATGAGGACCTTAAACATAATACAGAGTACAAAACACAATCAAATGTACCCATAGTAGGAAAACAGCATGTAAAGGATTTGGGAATAATAATGTCTGACGACCTAACGTTTAAGGAGCATAACCAAGCAAATATTGCGACAGCCAGAAAAATGATAGGATGGATTACGAGAACTTTCAAATCCAGGGATCCCATCACAATGGTTGTACTCTTCAAGTCACTTGTGTTGTCCCGTCTTGAGTACTGCTCAGTACTCACTTCCCCCTTCAGAGCAGGAGAGATTGCTGAAATAGAGGGAATACAGAGAACATATACGGCACGCATAGACGAGGTAAAGCACCTAAATTATTGGGATCGTCTCAAAGCTCTCCAAATGTACTCACTAGAAAGAAGACGAGAGAGATATCAAATAATATACACCTGGAAGATACTGGAGGGCCAAGTACCAAATCTGCACAGTAAAATAACGACGTACTGGAGTGAACGATATGGAAGAAAATGCAGAATAGAACCAGTGAAGAGCAGAGGTGCCATAGGCACAATCAGAGAACACTGTATAAACATCAGAGGTCCGCGGTTGTTCAACGTCCTCCCAGCAAGCATAAGAAATATTGCCGGAACAACCGTGGACATCTTCAAGAGGAAACTAGATTTATTCCTCCAAGGAGTGCCGGACCAACCGGGCTGTGGTGGGTATGTGGGCCTGCGGGCCGCTCCAAGCCACAGCCTAGTGGACCAAACTCTCACAAGTCAAGCCTGGCCTCGGGCCGGGCTTGGGGAGTAGAAGAACTCCCAGAACCCCATCAACCAGGTATCAACCAGGCATGGATGGGTGTAGCCTCATACACCAGCCATGGGCAGGTGTAGCCGCATACACCAGCCATGGGCAGGTGTAGCCGCATACACCAGCCATGGGCAGGTGTAGCCGCATACACCAGCCATGGGCAGGTGTTTCCGCATACACCAGCCATGGATGGGTGTAACCTAGCCAGTGATTAAGAATGAGCAGTAAGGCAAATGATTAAAGATTTATCATAAATTATAATTATGAAAATTATGTTCATATATATATATATATATATATATATATATATTATATATATATATATATATATATATATATATATATATATATATATATATATCATCGGAATGTTTAATTCCTTGAGGGACAATAAGCATAAGGTGGGGAGAGAGCAGTAGGGACTGAACGAGCATCAGTCATGCAGGCGTGATGTGGCCGCCGGTATAATAAGCTTCTCAATGTGAAAGTCTCTCGGGTTAACGAAGCCCATTTGTACAGCGAGTGCTGCATAATGGCGCTTACCACCCTTCTACAAGGAACGCTGTTATCGATAGGGCTAAAAATGGTATATCCTTTCCTAGGCTAACCTATCTTGACCTAACCTCGACTAATGTAAATTGACCTGACCTTACCCAGGTCAGTAAACATTCAGATTACTTTTTAAATGGTTTTGAAGATAACGTTCCCGCGGCCCGGTCTTGAACCAGGCCTCCTGGTTGCTGGACTGGTCAACCAGGTTGTTGAAGGCGGCTGCTCGCAGCCTGACGTATGAATCACAGACCTGTTAATCAGGTATCCGTTGGAGATGTTTATCAAGTTCCCTTTATACAGCGTGAGGTCGGCCAGTTATGCCCCTTGTGGTAGAGGAGAGTGTTGAAACGTAGTAGTTTGATAGACTTCCTACCTTGTGGAGGTCCGGGATCAACAGCCCCGCGGCCGGGTCTCTGACCAGGCCTCCTGGTTGGTCGTTTGGTCAACCAGGTTGTTGGGCGCGGCAGCTCGCATCTCGACGTATGATTTTGAGCCTGGTTATCAGGTATGTTTGGAGGGTTTTGTAAAGTTCTCTCTTGAACACACAGTGAGGGGTCGGCCAGTATGTTCCTTATGTGTATATCAGAAACAGTATAGGTCCAAGGACTGAATCTTGCTGGACTCCACTGGTGACGTCTCGCCAATCTGAGGCCTCACCCCTCAGTGACTCGCTGTCTTCTGTGCTTAGGTCGTATTCCTTATACAATGGAGTATCTTCCCTTTCACTCCTGCCTGCATCTCCAGCTTTTTCATTATCCTCTTGTGTGGTACTGTGTCAAAGGCTTTCTGGTAGTTATAAAATATACAGTTTGCCCATCTCTCTCTTTCTTGACTGATTTTTGTTGCCTGTTCGTAGAATTCAATTAATCCTGTGAAGCAAGACTTGCCATCTCTGAACCCATGTTCGAGCCGGTCGGCCGAGCGGACAGCACACTGGACTTGTGATCCTGTGGTCCCGGGTTCGATCCCGGGCGCCGGCGAGAAACAATCGGCAGAGTTCTTTCACCCTATGCCCCTGTTACCTAGCAGTAAAATATTTACTGGGTGTTAGTCAGCTGTCACGGGCTGCTTCCTGGGGGTGGAGGCCTGGTTGAGGACCGGCCTCGGGGACGCTAAGCCCGGAAGCACCTCAAGGTAACCTCAAGGTAAGGTAAGGACTCATCTGAGTTTCCAGCTTCCACCATGTCCCCTCATTCTGTTAGTATTACGTGTGAACATTTCGTCTATTTCCACTCTGTCAATCCCCCCTAAGTGTTTTATACGTTCCTATCATATCCCCCCCCCCTCTCCCTTCTTCTTTTCTAGTGCCGTAAGGCCTCAGCTCCATCAGGCGCTCTTCATACTCCAACCCTCGTAACGCCGGGAAGAGTCTTGTTGCAAACTTCTGAACCTTTTACAGTTTCCTTATGTGTTTCTTCAGGTGGGGACTCCATGATTGTGTGTGTTGTGTGTGTGTGTGTGTGTGTACTCACCTAGTTGTGCTTGCGGGGGTTGAGCTCTGGCTCTTTGGTCCCGCCTCTCAACCGTCAATCAACAGGTGTACAGTTTCCTGAGCCTATTGGGCTCTATCATATCTACACTTGAAACTGTGTATGGAGTCAGCCTCCACCACATCACTGCCTAATGCATTCCATTTGTCAACCACTCTGACACTAAAAAAGTTCTTTCTAATATCTCTGTGGCTCATTTGGGCACTCAGTTTCCACCTGTGTCCCCTAGTGCGTGTGCCCCTTGTGTTAAACAGCCTGTCTTTATCAGCCCTGTCGATTCCGATTGTGTGTGTGTGTGTGTGTGTGTGTGTGTGTGTGTGTGTGGTGTGTGTGTGTGTGTGTGTACTCACCTATTTGTGCTTGCGGGGGTTGAGCTTTGGCTCTTTGGTCCCGCCAAAGAGGGACCAAAGTGTGTGTGTGTGTGTTTACTGCTTGATGTGTGTGTGTGTGTGTGTGTGTGGTGTGTGTGTGTGTGTGTGTGTGTACTCACCTATTTGTGTCTGCAGGATCGAGCATTGACTCTCAGATCTCGCCTTTCGAGCCATCGGTTGTTTACAGCAATGACTCCGGTCCTATTTCCCTATCATACCTAGTTTTAAATTATGAATGTGTTTCTTCAGGTAGGGACTCCATGATGAGGCAGCATACTCTAAGACTGGCCTCACGTAGGCAGTGTAAAGCGCCCTAAATGCCTCCTTACTTAAGCTTCTGAATGATGTTCTAACTTTTGCCAGTGTAGAGTACGCTGCTGTCGTTATCCTATTTATATGTGCCTCAGGAGATAGATTAGGTGTTACGTCCACGCCCAGGTCTCTTTCGCGCGTCGTCACAGGTAGCTGTTCCCCTTCATTGTGTACTGTCCCTTTGGTCTCCTATCACTTAGTCCCATTTCCATAACTTTACATTTGCTCGTGTTGAACTCCAGTAGTCATTTCTCTGACCATCTCTGCAACCTGTTCAGGTCTTCTTGGAGGATCCTACAGTCCTCATCTGTCACAACTCTTCTCATCAACTTTGCATCATCCACGAACATCGACATGTAGGATTCTACTCCTGTAAACATGTTAATGTATATTAGAAATAGAATTGGGCTCAGCACCGATCCTTGTGGTACTCCACTCGTTACTGTTCGCCTTTCCGACTTCTCGCCCCTTACTGTAACTCTCTGGCTCCTTCCTGTTAGGTAGTTCCTTACCCATGCTAGGGCCTTTCCGCTCGCTCCCGCCTCCCTCATAAGTTTAAATAGCAGTCTCATGTGCGGTACTATATCAAAGGCTTTTTGGCAGTCCAGAAATATGCAGTCCAACCTTCTGTGTCTTACCTTACCCTCGTTATTTTATCATAGATTTCCAAAACCCATGATGATGTTTGTTTATAAACCTAATGTTCCCTAGGTGTGCAACCAGTCTTAGCCTAGTTATTCTTTCAAGTATTTTGCAGGGGAAGCTTGTCAGTGATACGGGTCTGTAGTTAAGTGCCTCCTCCCTATCACCTTTCTTGAAAATCGGTACAACATTTGCCCTCTTCCAGCAAGAAGTGTATGTGTGCTCACCTATTTGCGTTTGCGGGGTTGAGCTTTGGCTCTTTGGTCCCGCCTCTCAACTGTAAATGTATGTGTGTGTGTGTGTGTGTGTGTGTGTGTGTTCAAAACATGAGTAAGACATGTCCAGGAACCCGAAAGGATCTACGTCAGCAAGTGGAGCAGTCAGTCATGATACTGGGAGGGGATTACCCTCCCACACAATACACCAGGCCACACATCATGTACTTACTGGTAGGGGATTACAACCCCCCCCCCCACACAACATTACCTACAGGAAAGGTGTCTTTCCTGAGACACAAGGACTCATAATACCTATACCCAGGCCTGAGGCCAGGTGTCTTACCTGACCGCTGGACACAATGACTCATAATACCCATACCCAGGCCTGAGGCCAGGTGTCTTACCTGACCGCTGGACACAAGGACTCATAATACCCATACCCAGGCCTGAGGCCAGGTGTCTTACCTGACCGCTGGACACAATGACTCATAATACCTGTACCCAGGCCTGAGGCAAGGTGTCTTACCTGACCGCTGGACACAAAGACTCATAATACCCATACCCAGGCCTGAGGCCAGGTGTCTTACCTGACCGCTGGACACAAGGACTCATAATACCCATACCCAGGCCTGAGGCCAGGTGTCTTACCTGACCGCTGGACACAAGGACTCATAATACCCATACCCAGGCCTGAGGCCAGGTGTCTTACCTGACCGCTGGAAACAAGGACTCATAATACCCATACCCAGGCCTGAGGCCAGGTGTCTTACCTGACCGCTGGACACAATGACTCATAATACCCATACCCAGGCCTGAGGCCAGGTGTCTTACCTGACCGCTGGACACAATGACTCATAATACCCATACCCAGGCCTGAGGCCAGGTGTCTTACCTGACCGCTGGACACAAGGACTCATAATACCCATACCCAGGCCTGAGGCCAGGTGTCTTACCTGACCGCTGGACACAATGACTCATAATACCCATACCCAGGCCTGAGGCCAGGTGTCTTACCTGACCGCTGGACACAAGGACTCATAATACCCATACCCAGGCCTGAGGCCAGGTGTCTTACCTGACCGCTGGACACAATGACTCATAATACCCATACCCAGGCCTGAGGCCAGGTGTCTTACCTGACCGCTGGACACAAAGACTCATAATACCCATACCCAGGCCTGAGGCCAGGTGTCTTACCTGACCGCTGGACACAAAGACTCATAATACCCATACCCAGGCCTGAGGCCAGGTGTCTTACCTGACCGCTGGACTCAAGGACTCATAATAACGATTCCTCAGCGAAATTCACAACACACTTACCCGTTTCTCAGACCAATTTGTGCAAAGTTTTTTGACAATTATCCTGGACAGGCTGCCTTCTCAAATGTTTAACCCCAACGCAGCCGTGTCGAGCCCAGGCCGGGCTCGGGAAGTAGAAGAACTCCTGAAACCCCATCCAGTTATGTTCCAAGTAACTTGCTCTTATCCTGTAGGATTTTCTTTCTTGAAGAAGCACTCAAAGTGGCTTAGCTGAATATTTCATTAGACAGAGACCAAGCTCATAGGCGGTCTTGACTGATCTCAAAATTGCTCTTGATACCACCGAGATAAGCTTTGAGCATCTAGACTCTTTTGGAAGAGGTTAAGGGAAGACTGTTGGCATGGCTCGCGGGGTACCCGAAGAACAGAACCGCCTCAGTCATTGTTCAGGGGATTAGAAGCAATAATTGTGCATGATTTGAGCTGGGAGTACCTCAGGGTGGGTGCTTAAACCAACACTTTACAATGTCCTGATGAATATATTAATAATTGAGTCATTAACCAGAATTCAGAACTTTCAAGCTTTAAGAAGCTTGAAACCTGTTTGCAGCACAACTACCTTGTAGAAGGTGTCTACAGTGGCAGTTTAAACGGCCTACATCATAGGTTAAAAGAAGAACTTTTAAAGAGAACATTGTTATGAATGTTAATGTGCTTGACATTTTTTCTCGATATATGGTCCATCACCAGGACCTGTGCCTCATTAACTTCCCCCGTCAGTACTCTAAGTAAACAGAAAGTACCTGCTTGATGGGGTTCTGGGAGTTCTACTCCCCAAGCCCGGCCCGAGGCCACGCTTGACTTAGAGCTTGGTCCACCAGGCCCACATACACACCACAGCCCGGATGGTCCGGCACTGCGAATAAAACCCTGACGGTGATTATTGGTGGCCCAATTAAGATGCTCGTGAACCATTAACTTGACACAACTGAAACGTTCCCCAACGGTTGAGTTCATCATTTAAGTCTACACAACTTTTTGCAATAAAGTATTGAGAGGCCAGACATTGCCAGCCTCGCTCGGACACAAACTACTTTATTCCTTCATTATACCAGCTATTGTTGCTAATACATTACCTCCTTGAGTGATGAATGCCTGAGTGAAAGTGTCAATGTCTTCGTCTAAATGATGAACATACATTTTAGATATAAATTTACCTTTTACTGATGCCCCTGTTTACCTTCATTGCGTCATCTAAGTGTCCTACACACCCATCACTAAGTGTCCACCACCACCATCACTAGTGTCCTACACCACCATCACTAAGTGTCCTAAACACCGACGAATTCACCTTCCACATGGGCGCGCGCACACACACACACACACACACACACGCACACACACGCACACACACGCGCACACACACACACACACACACACACACCGTATCTTCATACATGATGTGCTAACACCCCACGTCCGCTCTCCTGGTACACACACTGGCAGAGGGTTGAACAACACGGTGATGGGGGTCTGAACCAAACATATACAGGGGTTGCTAACACCATGGCAGAAGTCTCTAGCGTCTAACTAGCAGCACTTCACGACAGACGCACCACTCTCATCGTGTAACTTTTCCTGGCCATACTTGGGTACGTCAGTCCAAATAACACTGCATACATCAGCAGCAAACGCACTGCTCTCGACCGACTGCAGCCACTTAGTCCTCACCCAGGACCAAGTCAAGAGTTCGTGGACTGCCTAAGGTGAATTGCCTTCCTCGATGCAGTTGCCTCCAAATGTCACCTTTGTGGACAAAAAGCGTCATTAATTATACAGACAGTACACTGGGTGACTCTGAGATAACAACCATTCACCAGGGAATTGACATTGTGCCTTGTAGCCCTAACCTAGATGGCGTTGATCTCGATACGCCCCCCACCAGCGGTCATCCACATCGACTTCTCATTCTGACTAAGGCAGGAAATTGGAGCCTTCCATCGATACCACGCCGCCACCAACAGATGGCGTTGTCTACATAGCGTCCAATACTAGGGGAATTGGAGTGCAGACCCATAGATGGCACTGAAATCGCCACTCTACACTCCGACGATGGTGTCGATACCTTAACAATCAGGTATCCTTTGGAGGTTCTTATCAAAGTTCTCTCTTGAACACTGAGAGGGGTTGGCCTGCGCTCAAGAGAATACAGATTTAGGCTCTTTAGTGGGTCCCAATAGTTTAGATGATTTACTGAGTGGATTCTAGCAGTAAAGGATCTCTGCACGCTCTCCAGGTCAGCAATTTCTCCAGCTTTGAAAGGGGCTGTCATTGTGCAGCAGTACTCCACTCTAGAGAGCACAAGCTTCTTGAAGAGTATCATCATCGGTACAGCATCTCTAGTGTGAAAAGTTCTTGTTATCTAACCTGTCATATTTCTTGCAGTTCTGACGGCTACTTTATTGTGTACTTTAAAGGTAAGATCTTCTGACATGAGTACACCCTTTACATTGATTTTTTATTCTTTGCTATATTGATCGTATGCTCCTGTTTAACTATCCTGCAAGATGGTAATGTTTAGTAATACATAACTATACAACAATTCAACCAGTCTAAGGCAGGTGCATAAATGGTAATGAACCAGTGGTAGCAAGAGAAAAGAGCAGCATGTTGCCTGTGTGACTGCCTGGAGCGCACTGACTCTTGCATCAGTGCCCCGCGGGGATATAAAATCTAAGCTGTGCTCTGATTGGCTAACTCCGGTTATTACAAAATGTCCGTTAAGCGTACGGCGGATAGCTGTTGTGGAGGTGCAGGTGTGGGTGATGGTGCAGGTGTGGGTGATGGTGCAGGTGTGGGTGGTGGTGCAGGTGTGGGTGATGGTGCAGGTGTGGGTGATGGTGTAGGTGTGGGTGAAGGTACAGGTGTGGGTGATGGTACAGGTGTGGGTGATGGTGCAGGTGTGGGTAATGGTGCAGGTGTGGGTGATGGTGCAGGTGTGGGTGATGGTGCAGGTGTGGGTGATGGTACAGGTGTGGGTGAAGGTACAGGTGTGGGTGATGGTACAAGTGTGGATGAATGTTCAGGTGTGGGTGATGGTACAGGTGTGGGTGATGGTACAGGTGTGGGTGAAGGTACAGGTTTGGGTGATGGTACAGGTGTGGGTGATGGTTCAGGTGTGGGTGATGGTACAGGTGTGGGTGATGGTACAGGTGTGGGTGAAGGTACAGGTGTGGGTGATGGTACAGGTGTGGGTGAAGGTACAGGTGTGGGTGATGGTAAAGGTGTGGGTGAAGGTACAGGTGTGGGTGATGGTGCAGGTGTGGGTGATGGTGCTGGTGTGGGTGATGGTACAGGTGTGGGTGAAGGTACAGGTGTGGGTGATGGTGCAGGTGTGGGTGAAGGTACAGGTGTGGGTGAAGATACAGGTGTGGGTGATTGTACAGGTGTGGGTGAAGGTACAGGTGTGGGTGAAGGTACAGGTGTGGGTGATGCTCAACTAATTGTGCTCACCTAATTGTGCTTGCGGGGTTGAGCTTTGGCTCTTTGGTCCCGCCTCTCAACTGTCAATCAACTGGTGTGCAGTTTCCTGAGCCTACTGGGCTCTATCATATCTACATTTGAAACTGTGTATGGAGTCAGCCTCCACCACATCACTGCCTAGTGCATTCCATTTACTAACTACTCTGACACTGAAAAAGTTCTTTCTAATGTCTCTGTGGCTCATTTGGGTACTCAGCTTCCACCTGTGTCCCCTTGTTCGCGCCCCTCCAGTGTTGAATAGTTCATCCTTGTTTACCCGGTCAATTCCCCTGAGGATTTTGTAGGTTGTGATCATGTCCCCCTTACTCTTCTGTCTTCCAGTGTCGTAAGTTGCATTTCCCGCAGCCTTTCCTCATAACTCATGCCTCTTAGTTCTGGGACTAGTCTAGTAGCATACCTTTGGACTTTTTCCAGCTTCGTCTTGTGCTTGACAAGGTACGGGCTCCATGCTGGGGCCGCGTACTCCAGGATTGGTCTTACATATGTGGTGTACAAGATTCTGAATGATTCCTTACACAGGTTCCTGAACGCCGTTCTGATGTTAGCCAGCCTCGCATATGCCGCAGATGTTATTCTCTTTATGTGGGCTTCAGGAGACAGGTTTGGTGTGATATCAACTCCTAGATCTTTCTCTCTGTCTGTTTCATTAAGTACTTCATCCCCTATTCTGTATCCTGTGTCTGGCCTCCTGTATCCACTGCCTAGTTTCATTACTTTGCATTTACTTGGGTTGAACTTCAGCAAACAGATGATGGTGCAGGTGTGGGTGAAGGTACAGGGTGGGTGACGGTACAGGTGTGGGTGATGGTACAGGTGTGGGTGAAGGTACAGGTGTGGGTGATGGTACAGGTGTGGGTAAGGTAAAGGTGTGGGTGAAGGTACAGGTGTGGGTGATGGTACAGGTGTGGGTGAAGGTACAGGTGTGGGTGATGGTACAGGTGTGGGTGAAGGTACAGGTGTGGGTGATGGTGCAGGTGTGGGTGATGGTACAGGTGTGGGTGAAGGTACAGGTGTGGGTGATGGTGCAGGTGTGGGTGAAGGTACAGGTGTGGGTGAAGGTACAGGTGTGGGTGAAGGTACAGGTGTGGGTGATGGTGCAGGTGTGGGTGAAGGTACAGGTGTGGGTGAAGATACAGGTGTGGGTGATTGTACAGGTGTGGGTGAAGGTACAGGTGTGGGTGAAGGTACAGGTGTGGGTGAAGGTACAGGTGTGGGTGATGGTGCAGGTGTGGGTGAAGGTACAGGTGTGGGTGAAGGTACAGGTGTGGGTGATGGTACAGGTGTGGATGTAGGTACAGGTGTGGGTGAAGGTACAGGTGTGGGTGATGGTACAGGTGTGGGTGAAGGTACAGGTGTGGGTGATGGTACAGGTGTGGGTGAAGGTACAGGTGTGGGTGATGGTGCAGGTGTGGGTGAAGGTACAGGTGTGGGTGATGGTGCAGGTGTGGGTGAAGGTACAGGTGTGGGTAATGGTACAGGTGTTGGTGATTGTACAGGTGTGGGTGAAGGTACAGGTGTGGGTGAAGGTACAGGTGTGGGTAATGGTGCAGGTGTGGGTGATGGTACAGGTGTGGGTGATGGTACAGGTGTGGGTGAAGGTACAGGTGTGGGTGAAGGTACAGGTATGGGTGAGGATGCAGGTGTGGGTGAAGGTACAGGTGTGGGTGAAGGTACAGGTGTGGGTGAAGGTGTGGATGATGGTGCAGGTGTGGGTGATGGTACAGGTGTGGGTGATAGTACAGGTGTGTGTGATGGTACAGGTGTGGGTGATGGTGCAGGTATGGGTGATGGTACAGGTGTGGGTGAAGGTACAGGTGTGGGTGAAGGTACAGGTGTGGGTGATGGTGCAGGTGTGGGTGAAGGTACAGGTGTGGGTGATGGTACAAGTGTGGGTGAAGGTACAGGTGTGGGTGAAGGTACAGGTGTGGGTGATGGTGCAGGTGTGGGTGAAGGTACAGGTGTGGGTGATGGTACAGCTTTGGGTGATGGTGCAGGTGTGGGTGTTGGTACAGGTGTGGGTGATGGTACAGGTGTGGGTGAAGGTGTGGGTGATGGTGCAGGTGTGGGTGATGGTGCAGGTGTGGGTGAAGGTACAGGTGTGGGTGATGGTGCAGGTATGGGTGATGGTACAGGTGTGGGTGATAGTACAGGTGTGGGTGATGGTTCAGGTGTGGGTGATGGTGCTGGTGTGGGTAAGGTACAGGTGTGGGTGATGGTACAGCTTTGGGTGATGGTGCAGGTGTGGGTGTTGGTACAAGTATGGGTGATGGTGCAGGTATGGGTGATGGTACAGGTGTGGGTGCTGGTGCAGGTGTGGGTGATGGTACAGGTGTGGGTGATGGTACAGGTGTGGGTGATTGTGCAGGTATGGGTGATGGTGCAGGTGTGGGGATGGTGTAGGTGTGGGTGATGGTGCAGGTGTGGGTGGTGGTGCAGGTGTGGGTGATGGTACAGGTGTGGGTGATGGTGCAGGTGTGGGTGATGGTACAGATGTGGGTGACGGTGCAGGTGTGGGTGATGGTGCAGGTGTGGGTGATGGTGCAGGTGTGGGTGATGGTACAGGTGTGGGTGATGGTGCAGGTGATGGTACAGGTGTGGGTGATGGTACAGGTGTGGGTGATGGTACAGGTGTGGGTGACGGTACAGGTGTGGGTGATGGTACAGGTGTGAGTGATGGTACAGGTGTGGGTGATGGTACAGGTGTGGGTGATGGTGCAGGTGATGGTACAGGTGTGGGTGATGGTACAGGTGTGGGTGATGATACAGGTGTGGGTGATGGTACAGGTGTGGGTGATGGTACAGGTGTGAGTGATGGTACAGGTGTGGGTGACGGTACAGGTGTGGGTGAAGGTACAGGTGTGGGTGATGGTACAGGTGTGGGTGACGTACAGGTGTGGGTGATGGTACAGGTGTGGGTGATGGTACAGGTGTGGGTGACGGTACAGGTGTGGGTGATGGTACAGGTGTGGGTGATGGTACAGGTGTGGGTGACGGTACAGGTGTGGGTGATGGTACAGGTGTGGGTGATGGTACAGGTGTGGGTGACGGTGCAGGTGTGGGTGATGGTACAGGTGTGGGTGATGGTGCAGGTGTGGGTGATGGTACAGGTGTGGGTGATGGTACAGGTGTGGGTGATGGTGCAGGTGTGGGTGATGGTGCAGGTGTGGGTGATGGTACAGGTGTGGGTGACGGTGCAGGTGTGGGTGATGGTACAGGTGTGGGTGACGGTNGGTGTAGCACAAGACACACACCCACCACTGTGGTGTAGCACAAGACACACACCCACCACTGTGGTGTAGCACAAGACACACACCCACCACTGTGGTGTACACAAGACACACCCACCACTGTGGTGTAGCACAAGACACACCCACCACTGTGGTGTAGCACAAGACACCCACCACTGTGGTGTAGCACAAGACACCCACCACTGTGGTGTAGCACAAGACACCCACCCCACTGTGGTGTAGCACACACACACGCCCACCACCACTGTGGTGTAGCACAAGACACACCACCACTGTGTGTAGCACAAGACACCCACCACTGTGGTGTAGCACAAGACACCCACCACTGTGGTGTAGCACAAGACACACACCCACCACTGTGGTGTAGCACAAGACACACCCACACACTGTGGTGTAGCACAAGATACACACCCACCACTGTGGTGTAACACAAGACACAGGCCCACCACTGTGGTGTAGCACAACACACACGCCCACCACCACTGTGGTGTAGCATAAGACACACACCCGCCACTGTGGTGTAGCACAAGACACACCCACCACTGTGGTGTAGCACAAGACACACACCCACCACTGTGGTGTAGCACAAGATACACACCCACCACTGTGGTGTAGCACAAGACAACACCCACCACTGTGGTGTAACACAAGACACACCCACCACTCTGGTGTAGCACAAGACACCACCCACCACTGTGGTGTAGCACAAGACACACCCACACTGTGGTGTAGCACAAGACACACCCACCACTGTGGTGTAGCACAAGACACACACCCACCACTGTGGTGTAGCACAAGACACACCCACCACTGTGGTGTAGCACAAGGACACACCCACCACTGTGGTGTAGCACAAGACACACCCCACCACTCTGGTGTAGCACAAGACACACACCCACCACTGTGGTGTAGCACAAGACACACCACCACTGTGGTGTAGCACAAGACACACGCCCACCACTGTGTGGTGAAGCACAAGACACCCACCACTGTGGTGTAGCACAAGACACCCACCCACCACTCTGGTGTAGCACAAGACACACCCGCCACTGTGGTGAAGGTGAGCGAGGTGTAACAACACAACCACAGTCTTCTGGGGTGTATCTTTGGTGGTGAACCCGAGCACGAGAGGAGTAACTGGCCCACAAACTGTCAACAAAGGATGAATTGAAGAGTCTATGGTGAAGACTGTTGTTCTCAGAGGTCTGTACTTGCTCCACTGTTGTTCTCAGAGGTCTGTACTTGCTCCACTGTTGTTCTCAGAGGTCTGTACTTGCTCCGCTGCTGTTCTCAGAGGTCTGTACTTGCTCCACTGTTGTTCTCAGAGGTCTGTACTTGCTCCACTGTTGTTCTCAGAGGTCTGTACTTGCTCCACTGTTGTTCTCAGAGGTCTGTACTTGCTCCACTGTTGTTCTCAGAGGTCTGTACTTGCTCCATTGTTGTTCTCAGAGGTCTGTACTTGCTCCACTGTTGTTCTCAGAGGTCTGTACTTGCTCCATTGTTGTTCTCAGAGGTCTGTACTTGCTCCGCTGCTGTTCTCAGAGGTCTGTACTTGCTCCGCTGTTGTTCTCAGAGGTCTGTACTTGCTCCATGTTGTTCTCAGAGGTCTGTACTTGCTCCACTGTTGTTCTCAGAGGTCTGTACTTGCTCCACTGTTGTTCTCAGAGGTCTGTACTTGCTCCACTGTTGTTCTCAGAGGTCTGTACTTGCTCCACTGTTGTTCTCAAGAGGTCTGTACTTGCTCCACTGTTGTTCTCAGAGGTCTGTACTTGCTCCACTGTTGTTCTCAGAGGTCTGTACTTGCTCCGCTGCTGTTCATCACTCGCACATAAGCCACGGACACGGACACAAGCCGTTGTACACTCACATGACAAGCACAGACTGCTTCGTGGCTGTTATGCTAGTAGTAACTACTCCACTCACTATCTTTAACAATACCTCGGATCCCTGAAAGCGAGATATACAATAATTATTCTGGGAAATAAATATTAGAGGGACAGGTGTCAAATCCTCCAAGTGAATCGATTCCTCACGAAACTTGAAGCCATGGCAGAATGTGCGAAATTGGCCCCATTGCATAGTATGCATGCAATAAGTACCAGACAACAAACGCTGTACAGACTATTTATATATGTCTTACTTGAAATGTTGTCAATCCAGTGTTGGAAGCCAGACGCTTGGGGCTAGCCTCATTAAACTGTTCTTGGTTACCGTGGCCGTCGGCTCCCATTGTCACCCCATGATGGCACTGTAGATGACATGGTGGGCGCCCTGTCCATACAGGTACATCATGTGTTCTCTGACTCAGACCTGAAGCCACCCATGACATCCTCAGCTGAGCTGAACAGTATAAAACACAAAACAGTCGATACCCTCATCATATTCCTTAGTGCCAGCCAAGAGCTTATAAGAGCTGCAAAACAGATGTATTCCCAGCACTGGGAACAGTGCACCCAGCACCCAGGAGCACAGGGTGCTGCACCCAGCATGGCAACAGTTTAGCAAGGCAAATGCAACATTCTCATCCTAAATGTGGAACAAATTAAAAAAGAATTGGCATTCACGCTGTCATTAACGTGCTCACTGGCACACTACGCCGCCGTGTTGCTCCGACAATATGCAAGCACTGCCAGCACGCAAGCACCGCCAGCATGCAAGCACCGCCAGCACGCAAGCACCGCCAGCATGCAAGCACCGCCAGCACGCAAGCACCACCAGCACGCAAGCACCGCCAGCACGCAAGCACCGCCAGCACGCAAGCATGCAAGCACCGCCAGCACGCAAGCACCGCCAGCACGCAAGCACCGCCAGCATGCAAGCACCGCCAGCACGCAAGCACCGCCAGCACGCAAGCACCACCAGCACGCAAGCACCGCCAGCACGCAAGCACCGCCAGCACGCAAGCACCGCCAGCACGCAAGCACCGACAGCACGCAAGCACCGACAGCACGCAAGCACCGCCAGCATGCAAGCACCGCCAGCACGCAAGCACAGCCAGCATGCAAGCACCGCCAGCACGCAAGCACCGCCTACATGCAAGCACCGCCAGCACGCAAGCACCGCCAGCATGCAAGCACCGCCAGCACGCAAGCACCGCCAGCATGCAAGCACCGCCAGCATGCAAGCACCGCCAGCACGCAAGCACCGCCAGCATGCAAGCACCACAAGCACGCAAGCACCGCCAGCACGCAAGCACCGCCAGCACGCAAGCACCGCCAGCACGCAAGCACCGCCAGCACGCAAGCACCGCCAGCACGCAAGCACCGCCAGCACGCAAGCACCGCCAGCATGCAAGCACCGCCAGCACGCAAGCACCGCCAGCACGCAAGCACCGCCAGCATGCAAGCACCGCCAGCATGCAAGCACCGCCAGCATGCAAGCACCGCCAGCATGCAAGCACCGCCAGCACGCAAGCACCGCCAGCATGCAAGCACCGCCAGCACCGCCTACATGCAAGCACCGCCAGCACGCAAGCACCGCCAGCATGCAAGCACCGCCAGCACGCAAGCATGCAAGCACCGCCAGCACGCAAGCATGCAAGCAGCACGCAAGCACCAGCGCAGCACGCAAGCACCGCCATCATGCAAGCAGCACCGCCAGCATGCAAGCACCGCCAGCACGCAAGCACCGCCAGCACGCAAGCACCGCCAGCATGCAAGCACTGTCAGCATGCAAGCACCGCCAGCATGCAAGCACCGCCAGCATGCAAACACAACCAGCATGCAAGCACCGCCAGCATGCAAGCACCCTCAGCATGCAAGCACCGTCAGCATGCAAGCACCGCCAGCATGCAATCACCACCAGCATGCAAGCACCGCCAGCATGCAAGCACCGCCAGCATGCAAACACCACCAGCATGCAAGCACCACCAGCATGCAAGCACCGTCAGCATGCAAGCACCGCCAGCATGCAAGCACCGTCAGAATGCAAGCACCGTCAGAATGCAAGCACCGCCAGCATGCAAGCACCGCCAGCATGCAAGCACCGCCAGCATGCAAGCACCGCCAGCGTGCAAGCACCACCAGCATGCAAGCACCACCAGCAAGCAAGCACCGCCACCTTGCAAGCATTGGATATATACCATCTTCTGGTACCAGTATAAAGCGTAACTTTTAACATTTTTCTATACAGGTGTGATAGGAAAAGTAGGTCACATGGAGGAGTGGGTCTGTATATTAGGGAAGACCTTGTATGCTCGGAGCTCCTAAACGTTACAAATGAGGTGGTAGAGGTACTGGGATTAAAAATAGAGAAAATAAATTTAGTGATTATTCTAATATACAAACCGCCAGATGCAACGGCTGAGGAGTTCACAGAACAGATAAACAAAATGGAGAATAGCCTTGATAATTTGGAGAACCCAATACCTGATATTATCTTCCTAGGTGACTTCAACTTGCCTAGTCTCAGGTGGAAAATAGCAAACAATAATATTATACCAGGAAATTTATCGGGACCTAACCAACCACAGATTAGAGAACTACTTAGATTCTGTGACAAATTTTCACTCAGTCAGCAGATATCGGAGCCAACGAGAAATGAAAATATTTTAGATTTGGTCTTTACGAACAACGAAGACATTATCAGAGACATAATATCAGATACCACATATTCAGATCACAAGCTCATTGAAGTGCAAACGACCATCAATACTCAGAATAGACCTAAAACGTTGATAAAGCGAGAGGGGTTATTCAGTAAATTCAATTTTAATAATAAAAGGATAGACTGGGAGATAATAAACAGGGAACTTACAAACATTCCATGGGAAACTGTTTTAAGTAATACAAGTCCTACAGAAGGAATAGAAAAACTGACTTCGGAAGCGTATCAAGTCTGTCTGGAACATGTTCCCTTGAGGAAAGCCAGAAAGAGATCTAACGTAGAAAGAGAACGCAGACGACAGTATAAACGCAGGAAAAAAATAACAGAACTGCTTATGCAGACACGAATTTCCCGTCAAAGAAGGAATAATTTAAATAGGGAGATTGAAGAAATCGAGCGGAAATTGAAACACTCATATGAAACTGAAGAAAGGCAGTTAGAACAGAAAGCAATTCAGGAAATAAAAAAAATCCAAAATATTTCTTCTCATATGCGAAATCAAAAGCAAAAACCACTGCCAGTATTGGACCTATTCGTACAAGTGAAGGTTCATACACGGAGGATGACAAAGAAATTAGTGAAATCCTAAAAAAGCAGTATGAGGACATGTTTAGCACTCCAATAAACAACATGAAAGTGGAAGATCCAGATAATTTCTTTATGCGGGATATTCAAACCCCTGTAAATATAACTGATATCAACACGAGCGCACTAAATTTTGAAAGAGAAATTGAAAACATGCCCATGCACTCGGCCCCAGGTCCAGACTCATGGAATTCAATATTTATAAAGAAATGCAAAGTGCCGGTAGCACAGGCACTCAGTATAGTGTGGAGGAAGAGCTTGGACACGGGGGAGATACCAGATGCACTTAAAGTAGCAGACATAGCCCCTCTACACAAGGGAGGGAGCAAAGCATTGGCAAAGAATTATAGACCAGTTGCACTAACATCGCACATCATAAAAGTATTTGAGAGAGTGATTAGGAGTCAGGTCACCAATTTCATGGAGACCAATGACCTTCACAACCCAGGCCAACATGGATTTCGAGCGGGAAGATCGTGCCTCTCACAGCTACTTGAGCACTACGACAAAGTCACTGAGGCATTAGAAGAAAAACAGAATGCTGATGTGATATACACGGACTTCGCAAAGGCTTTCGATAAATGTGACCATGGCGTGATAGCACACAAAATGAAGTCAATGGGAATAACCGGTAAAGTAGGACGCTGGATACTCAGTTTTCTGTCAAACAGGACTCAGCGAGTAACGGTCAACCATATAAAATCTAGTCCAAGTGCAGTTAAAAGCTCTGTACCTCAGGGTACAGTCCTTGCACCGCTGCTTTTCCTTATTCTCATATCAGATATAGACAAAAATACAAGTCACAGCTTCGTATCATCCTTTGCAGATGACACAAAAATCAGTATGAAAATTACCTCGGCTGAAGACATTGAAAAACTTCAAGCTGATATTAATAAAGTTTTCGACTGGGCATCAGAAAATAACATGATGTTTAACAGTGATAAATTCCAGGTACTCAGGTACGGTAAAAATTAGGACCTTAAACATAATACAGAACAAAACACAATCAAATGTACCCATAGTAGGAAAACAGCATGTAAAGGATTTGGGAATAATAATGTCTGACGACCTAACGTTTAAGGAGCATAACCAAGCAAATATTGCGACAGCCAGAAAAATGATAGGATGGATTACGAGAACTTTNCTATAATGGCTTCCCTTGCACTGGGAAGGGGTCAGGATAAGGATTTGAGATTGGACAGGGGCAGGGGGAATGGTACCCAACCACTTGGACGGTCGGGGATTGAACGCCGACCTGCATGAAGCGAGATCGTCGCTGTACCGTCCAGCCCAAGTGGTTGGGCAAACTTGATAACACTTCCAAATAATACCTATTCAACAAGGCTGTTTTTCATACGTCAGGCTGCTCGCAGCTTCGTCCATCAGCCTGGTTGACCAATCCAGCAACTAGAAGGCAAGGTCGGGGACCGGGCCGCGGGGACGCTAAGCCCCGAAATCATCTCAAGATAACCTCAAAAAAAAAAAATCTTGAAAAATCTTGCCAGTATCTATCCGTTTTCATCATATAACACCGAGAGCTCGAGCTACTGGTTAGTGTATTTCTTTATAAGGCTGAGGTGTCGGGAGTCGGGACCCAGGTCTTAGTGCATGGTCATGTTGTCAACATTGTGTTGTGTCAGAGTCTCCTGCGCTTGTGTTAATCCGTTATGTTGTCTGAAGTGAAGAGAGCGTCCTTGAAGAAGCTGTCAGCATCTTCAGCCACCATGTTGTTCTTGGGAGTGATAAACATTGCCTCTTACTGGTCTCTTAGGTGGTTGTTGTTAAAGATTCGATACCTGGAACAAGAAATTCCAAGTAGCACGGGCTATGGTGAGCCCGTGTTGGTCTCTTAGGATGTCACAATGTCTTCGTCGTCCTCTATGTATGACCCTTAACCTGTAAGTTTAGGTCCAGTCCTGGAGGAGGTTATTATCATATTCCTTTTTATGTATGTCAAGAACTTTTTAGATTTCTTGCCATATTATGTATTGTTTTCTATTCCATTTGTATCTTTCCGTGTGGTATCTCTTCCGCCTGGTATCTCTTCCGTCTGGTATCTCTTCCGCCTGGTATCTCTTCCGTCTGATATCTCTTCCGTCTGGTATCTCTTCCGTCTGGTATCTCTTCCGCCTGGTATCTCTTCCGTCTGGTATCTCTTCCGTCTGGTATCTCTTCCGTCTGGTATCTCTTCCGTCTGGTATCTCTTCCGCCTGGTATCTCTTCCGTCTGGTATAAGAGCTTTAGTTCTGTTGTTTCCACAATTTCCCAGTTGAGATTTATTTTTTCTGTTATCGTTCTTTTATTGTATCATCATCGTCCTTTTTCTGGGACAGTCCTCTTGTTGGTGCTCCACAGAGGTGCCCGGAGCAGGTGGACGCCCCTGCCACCACCTGCTGCTGCTCCACAGAGGTGCCCGGAGCAGGTGGACGCCCCTGCCACCACCTGCTGCTGCTCCACAGAGGTGCCTGGAGCAGGTGGACGCCCCTGCCACCACCTGCTGCTGCTCCACAGAGGTGACTGGAGCAGGTGGACGCCCCGGCCACCACCTGCTGCTGCTCCACAGAGGTGCCCGGAGCAGGTGGACGCCCCGGCCACCACCTGCTGCTGCACAGAGGTGCCCGGAGCAGGTGGTCGCCCCGGCCACCACCTGCTGCTGCACAGAGGTGCCCGGAGCAGGTGGTCGCCCAGGCCACCACCTGCTGCTCCACAGAGGTGCCCGGAGCAGGTGGACGCCCCGGCCACCACCTGCTGCTCCACAGAGGTGCCTGGAGCAGGTGGACGCCCCGGCCACCACCTGCTGCTGCTCCACAGAGGTGCCCGGAGCAGGTGGACGCCCCGGCCACCACCTGTTGCTGCTCCACAGAGGTGCCCGGAGCAGGTGGACGCCCCGGCCACCACCTGCTGCTCCACAGAGGTGCCTGGAGCAGGTGGACGCCCCGGCCACCACCTGCTGCTGCTCCACAGAGGTGCCCGGAGCAGGTGGACGCCCCGGCCACTACCTGCTGCTGCTCCACAGAGGTGCCCGGAGCAGGTGGACGCCCCTGCCACCACCTGCTGCTGCTCCACAGAGGTGACAGGAGCAGGTGGACGCTCCGGCCACCACCTGCTGCTGCTCTACAGAGGTGCCCGGAGCAGGTGGACGCCCCGCCACCACCTGCTGCTGCTCCACAGAGGTGCCCGGAGCAGGTGGACGCTCCGGCCACCACCTGCTGCTGCTCTACAGAGGTGCCCGGAGCAGGTGGACGCCCCGCCACCACCTGCTGCTGCTCCACAGAGGTGACAGGAGCAGGTGGACGCCCCGGCCACCACCCAGGATCGTTACCCAGGAGCGTTACCCAGGAGCGTTACCCAGGAGCGTTACTCAGGAGTGTTACTCAGGAGCGTTACTCAGGAGCGTTACCCAGGAGCGTTACTCAGGAGCGTTACCCAGGAGCGTTACTCAGGAGTGTTACTCAGGAGCGTTACTCAGAAGCGTTACCCAGGAGCGTTACTCAGAAGCGTTACCCAGGAGCGTTACTCAGAAGCGTTACCCAGGAGCGTTACCCAGGAGCGTTACTCAGAAGCGTTACTGAGAAGCGTTACCCATGAGGTGTGTGCTACAGTATTAATTACGTCCCAGTCAGTAGAGTTATTGTTGTGTTTACATAACATGTCTTCACGCAAGTTATTTGTTGTGCTGTGCTGCGAGCACCAGCGTTTGTTTACACTTGTGTGAGTGTGTGGTCTGAGTGCGTCGTGTCCTAGATGGAAGTCTCTCACATTATTTCCTCGTGGTCTAATAATGATTATTTTGAAGCATTAACCAGACCACACACACTAGAAGGTGAAGGGACGACGACGACGTTTCGGTCCGTCCTGGACCATTCACAATCGACTTGAGAATGGTCCAGGACGGACCGAAACGTCGTCGTCCCTTTACCTTCTAGTGTGTGGTCTGGTCAACATACTTTAGCCACGTTATTGTGACTCATCGCCTGCATTTAAAGCATTAATTCGAAAGCAATGATTCTGATGTCAAAAGGAGTCCGCGGTTGTTCAACGTCCTCCCAGCGACTATAAGAAATATTGCCGGAACAACCGTGGACATCTTCAAGAGAAAACTGGACTGTTTTCTAAGAGAAGTTCCGGACCAGCCGGGCTGTGGTGGGTATGTGGCTCTGCGGGCCGCTCCAAGCAACAGGCTGGTGGACCAAACACTCACAAGTCGAGCCTGGCCTCGGGCCGGGCTTGGGGAGTAGAAGAACCCCATCAAGCAGGTATGAAGCAGGTGTCGCTCTGTGGTGTAAATTGTTGTTTGGAAGTGAAAATGAGGTTGTTAGAGGGAGAAGGGAGCCGGGACTCTTAGAGCAGCTGGATGAGATCACTGCCGGGCGGAGAGGCTGTGACCGATGGCCGCCGCTCTGTAAGGGGGTTGATGTTTCATAATGCTCCTGATGACGTCAAGGAGCCCAATATGGCGACCCCCATGAATCCTGCCCACGCATATGTCACGCTGCGCACCTCATCCTGCCCGCCAACATCCTCACTATTTTGTAGCATGTCTCTACTTCTGTATCATCGCTGTGTTTCTTGACATTTTGTATCATGTCTTCTTCTGTATCATCGCTGTTTCTTGACATTTTGTATTGTTCACTGTCAGAACCCTGTTGATGTGCGGACATTGTATTTTAAGATAAGGTTAATCTACTTGGAATTTCATTAAACAAAATCCGAATTTGGTGGATAATCTGATATTTGCTTGGTAAGGTGAGATGAATACTAGGAGAAAGTGCTAAGCCAGTATGACCATATAGCACTGGAAAGGTATATGAGGACAAGGAGCTGGAGTATGAGGACAAGGAGCTGGGGTATGAGGACAAGGACCTGGAGTATGAGGACAAGGAGCTGGGGTATGAGGACAAGGAGCTGGGGTATGAGGACAAGGAGCTGGAGTATGAGGACAAGGAGCTGGAGTATGAGGACCAGGAGTATGAGGACAAGGAGCTGGGGTATGAGGACAAGGAGCTGGGGTATGAGGACAAGGAGCTGGGGTATGAGGACAAGGAGCTGGAGTATGAGGACCAGGAGCTGGAGTATGAGGACCAGGAGTATGAGGACAAGGAGCTGGGGTATGAGGACAAGGAGCTGGGGTATGAGGACAAGGAGCTGGGGTATGAGGACAAGGAGCTGGAGTATGAGGACCAGGAGCTGGGGTATGAGGACAAGGAGCTGGGGTATGAGGACAAGGAGCTGGGGTATGAGGACAAGGAGCTGGAGTATGAGGACAAGGAGCTGGAGTATGAGGACCAGGAGTATGAGGACAAGGAGCTCTGGTATGAGGACAAGGAGCTGGGTATGAGGACAAGGAGCTGGGGTATGAGGACAAGGAGCTGGAGTATGAGGACCAGGAGCTGGGGTATGAGGACAAGGAGCTGGGGTATGAGGACAAGGAGCTGGGGTATGAGGACAAGGAGCTGGAGTATGAGGACAAGGAGCTGGAGTATGAGGACAAGG
>WNGS01001404.1:0-17353 GCA_020271785.1 Procambarus virginalis | reverse complement strand
ATCACCCGTGAAGAGCTCAGTCCCCCAGGGTACTGTGCTTGCTCCAGTACTGTTTCTCATCCTCATATCGGACATAAACAAGGACACAATCTATAGTATTGCATCATCCTTTGTAGATGACACTAGGATTTTTATAAGAGAAGATCTAAGAGACCCAACAAGCGAGAAGGAATATTCAATCAATTTAATTTCAACAATAAGAGGATTGACTGGGAAAAAATAAATGTAGACCTTGCAAACATTCATGGGAGACGGTCTTAAGCGACAAACTCCCACACAGGGAATAGCTCAACTGACAGCTGAAGCTTACAAGGTCTGCTTGAAGCACGTGCCGGTGAGGAGGGGCAGAAAGAGGAACACTCTAGAAAGAGAACGCAGACGACTGTACAGGAGAAGGAAAAAATAACGAAAATGCTTAAGCAGACACGACTATCACAAGCAAGGAAAATAAATCTAAAAGGGAGATCGAAGAAATAGAACAAACATTGAAGCGATCATATGAGTCTGAGGAAATGGAATTGGAACAGCAAGGTATAAAAGAAATAAATAAAAATCCAAAATATTTTTTCACATACGCAAAATTAAAATAAAAAATCTACCAGTATTGGACCTTTAATTACAGCTGAAGGTACGTACACAGAGGACAACAATGAAAATAGTGAAATTCTAAGAAGCCAGTATGAGGCTATGTTTAGCACACCAATAAATAACATGAAAGTTGATGACCCAGACAGCTTCTTTATGAATGATATCCAAGCTGCAGATAATATAACGGATATTAACATGAATTCAAAGACTTTGATAGATAAATTTACAATATGCCTATGCACTCAGCCCCTGGTCCTGACTCATGGAATTCAATATTCATAAAGAAATGTAAAGTACCAGTAGCGAGAGCACTCAGCGTAATATGGAGAAAGAGCCTGGATACAGGGGAGATACCAGCAGCACTTAAATCTGCAGATATAGCTCCGTTGCACAAGGGGGGGAGTAAAGCCTTGGCAAAAAATTATAGATCAGTTGCACTAACATCACACATAAAAGCTTTTGAAAGATTAGGAATCAAATTTCTAGTTTTATGGAAAATAATGAACTACACAACCCAGGACAACATGGATTTAGAGCGGGAAGATCCTGTCTGTCACAGTTACTCAACCACTATGACAAAATCACAGAAGCCCTAGAAGAAAAGCAAAATGCTGATGTTGTATACACAGACTTTGCAAAGGTATTCGACAAATGTGACCATGGGGTGATAGCTCACAAAGGCGTTCGAGAAATGTGCCCATGGGGTGATAGCTCACAAAAATGATATCAAAAGGAATAACTAATAAAGTGGGACGTTGGATTTTCAACTTTGTCAAACAAAATGCAGAGTGTGACGGTCACTCAAGTAAGATCAAGCCCAATTGCAGTTAAAAGCTGTGTACCCCAGGACGCAGTCCTTTCACCGCTGCTGTTTCTCATTCTTATCTCAGATATAGACAAAAATACTAGTCACAGCTTCGTGTCATCCTTTGCAGATGATACAAAAATCAGCATGAAAATTTCCTATGTAGAAGACACTGAAAAACTGCAGCCAGATATTAATGAGGTCCTCGATTGGGCAACTGAGAATAACATGATGTTTGACGGTGACATGTTCCAGGTACTTAAATATGGTAGAAACGAGGAACTTAAACGAAACACAGAGTACAGGACACAATCATAGAAGGAAAGCAACATGTAAAAGATCTGAGAATTATGATGTCTGACGACCTGACATTTAGTGAACATAACCGAGCAAATATAGCGGCGGCGGCCAGGCAAATGATAGGATGGATTATGAGAACGTTCAAATCCAAAGACCCCACAGCAATGCTAATACTATTTAAATCACTGGTGCTATCCCGTCTTGAGTATTGCGCGGTACTCACTTCCCCTTTGAGAGCGGGAGAAATCTTTGAAATAGAGGGAATACAGAGAACATATACGGCACGCATAGACACGATAAAACATCTAAATTATTGGGACCGTCTCAAAGCTCTCAAAATGTACTCTCTGGAAAGGTGTCGAGAAAGATATCAAATAATTAATACCTGGAAGATACTTGAAGGACAAGTACCAAATTTGCACAGTAGAATAACAACATACTGGAACGAAAGACAGGGAAGGAAATGCAGAATAGAACCAGTGAAGAGTAGAGGTGCCATAGGCACAACCAGAGAACACTGTCTGATCACAGTTGTTCAACACTCTCCCAGCAAGCGTTAGAAATATTTCCGGAACAAAGGTGTATGTATTCAAGAGGCAAGCAACAGCCTGTTGGACCAAGTTATCACATGTCAAGCTTGGCCTCAGGCCGGGCTCGGGGACTAGAAGAACTCCCAGAACCCTCTCCAAGTATGCTCCAGGCTTAGGTTACGCTGGGTTGATTTAGCTTAGATTAGCTTAGGTTTGGTTAGGTTGAGTTGGGTTGGCTTTAGTTGGGTTGACTTAGGTTGGGTTGGCGTCTGTTAGTTTGGCTTAGGTTAGGTTAGGTTAGCTTAGGTTGGATTAGTTAGGGCAGGTTTATGGGAGCGCTAGAGGACCGGCTGGATTAATATGAGGGGACGCATCTTGTCTCAGGGGCGACCTTGAGAGATGCCCACGTGCCCACGTGCCCACGAGCCCACGAGCCCACGTGCCCACGTGCCCACGAGCCCACGTGCCCACGTGCCCACGTGCCCACGTGCCCACGTGCCCACGAGCCCACGTGCCCACAGTTACGGTCTTTTAAGATAAGGTGAAGCACTCCCCGGGTATAAAGCCTTGCAGTTCGAACATTTAAAAAACTAGATAGTTTCCTGCAAGAAGTGCCGGACCAGCCGGGCTGTGGTGGGTATGTGGGCCTGCGGGCCACTCCAAGCAACAGCCTGGTGGACCAAACTCTCACAAGTGAAGCCTGGCCTCGGGCCGGGCTTGGGGAGTAGAAGAACTCCCAGAACCCCATCAAGCAGGTATCAATATGTACAAACACAACACAATATGTACAAACACAACACAATATGTACAAACACAACACAATATGGACAAACACAACACAATATGGACAAACACAGCACAATATGTACAAAGACAACAGTAGGAGCCACGAGCAGGAGTCGAACCCTCTATATGGCTCCGACTGATCTTGTTGACACAACACCTTAATGTGATTTCTTTGTGCACTTGAAGAGAAGCGTTGGTGACACAGCTCCTGGACCCCAGCCAGAGTGCACGGGGGTGATGTATCAGACCCTGACGTGGGTTCACTGGAAGCCTCAGCAACCCTTGAAGATTCAGTTGAATCCCAGGTTGTATTTCTTTTGACCCCATGTCGTGGTTATGTGGTCTAAGACGTGCGCTTGGAAATGCTCAGTGTGTTGGTTCGAATCCTCTTACCGACTCCTACTGATTTATCAAGATCAAGCCTGGTAAATGTCATTTACCAGGCCAGTAAAGTTTATTAATGTCGAACCTGGCCTCAGGCCGGGCTCGGGGAGTAGAACAACTCTCAGAACCCACTCCAGGTACGCTCCAGGTATACTCCAGGTATACTCCAGGTATACTCCAGGTATATGTAGTGATGGACCACCAAAAAGTTGACTTTAATATTATTGAATTTTAGGCAAATGGGAAACTTTTCTAACCTCAACTTGTTAATAAGACCTAACCTCTCCTAACCTGGCTATGTTAGGAGAAGTTTGCACACACTATCTTGGGCCTAATGAACTACATATATTTACTTGGCCCAGAAATATTTAAGATTGGCTATTTCTGAATTGTAAAGTTAATAGTAGAAAAAGTGGCTTACTAATGGTCCATAACTAGGTGTTGGTACTTTCTGGTGGTCCATCACTACGTGTTGGTACATTCTGGTGGTCCATCACTACGTGTTGGTACATTCTGGTGGTCCATCACTACGTGTTGGTACATTCTGGTGGTCCATCACTACGTGTTGGTACATTCTGGTGGTCCATCACTACGTGTTGGTACATTCTGGTGGTCCATCACTACGTGTTGGTACATTCTGGTGGTCCATCACTACGTGTTGGTACATTCTGGTGGTCCATCACTACGTGTTGGTACTTTCTGGTGGTCCATCACTACGTGTTGGTACATTCTGGTGGTCCATCACTACGTGTTGGTACATTCTGGTGGTCCATCACTACGTGTTGGTACATTCTGGTGGTCCATCACTACGTGTTGGTACATTCTGGTGGTCCATCACTACGTGTTGGTACTTTCTGGTGGTCCATCACTACGTGTTGGTACTTTCTGGTGGTCCATCACTACGTGTTGGTACTTTCTGGTGGTCCATCACTACGTGTTGGTACTTTCTGGTGGTCCATAACTAGGTGTTGGTACTTTCTGGTGGTCCATAACTAGGTGTTGGTACTTTCTGGTGGTCCATCACTACGTGTTGGTACTTTCCGCCAAATAGTTACAATAAGTACTTTTATTTCAAAAGGATGGGTTCATTATATATATATATATATATATATATGTTATTAAATATGACCGAAAAGTAAGATTAATAATTCTAACACGAATTTTCTCAATTTTCCTTATGTTTCTTTTTACTGATGACGGTAAATTAAAAATCAATTCTCCAAAATTCATTCTTTATTTCTAGTCTGACGCGACACTTGAGCGCGTTTCGTAAAACTTATTACATTTTCAAAGACTTTTAGTTTATCTACACAACTTATGCTTTATGAAACAAACATTGGCTCTTATACCTGCATTTGGGTGAGGTGATGTAATACATTAGTGGGGTGAAACACAGAACATGGAAAACGGGGTATAGATTTGTAGAAGTAGAAGTCGGGTCCCAATAGAACTGCAGAAGGCCTAGTGACCCTATTTCTTGATGTTTCTATATTGGAGCGGAGTCTTGAAGTGGGTAGAATATAGTTGTACGTTAATTGGCTGTTGATTGCTGGTGTTGACTTCTTGATGTGTAGTGCCTCGCAGGAAAGACTGCTACCAAAATATACTAATATATATATATATATATATATAATATATATATATATATATATATATATATATATATTTTTTTTTTTTTTTTTAATATATATAGGGGGTACCACCACTGGTGCAATTATAGGGACCCACAGCCCAGAGAAGGGACACAGAGCATTCAGGGAAAAACTTGCCATTTAACTCTGAATACATGAGGGTGTTCGGCTTCTCTACCACCCCCCTTTTTATGGTGTACACTTTATTAAGCAAGGTTATACAGTTACATATCTGATGTATACAAAAAATGAACATTAAGAGGACACAAAAATAGTTCGCTTCCTAGAGGCTGTAGATTTCCTCGAACTCCTCCGACGTCGGGCAGGAACCGAGGATGCAGCGAGCATTCCCCCTGGATCGCGACACTGAGGCGCTGAAAGAGAAAACTTGCCGCTCTAGGGTCTCTTGTGGTGTCAATGAGCTTGGAACCAAGATCCTTTAGAAACCTGAAATATATAGAAATATATTAGAAAGAAATATATATATATATATATATATATATAATATAAATTATTATTTATATACATTATCATATATATAAGAAATAATTATATATATTATCATTATGATAAATTTTTTTATATTTTAGAATACAATTCAAAATGTCCTCAATTATTTTGGTGTTTACAAATTTCCTTCTTTTGCTTTACAGGTAAGATGATCTGACTGGCAGTGTTGAGATGAGTTGAGATGAGAGACGTAAACTGGCGTCTTCCCAGTCTAAGATGGAGAATGGCACACACAAATATCATAGCAGGGAATGACCCGGGAAATAATCAACCACAGGTCAGAGAACTTTTGAGATTGTGTGACAAATTCTCGCTCAACTCACAGATCACAGAACCAGCTTCGAATGAAAACTAGATATGATATTCATTAACAATTAAACTAATCAGAGATATTACAATCTCAGATACTACATACTCAGGCCATAAGCTCATTGAAGTACGAACTAACATAAATAACGGTAGTAGGTCTAAGAGACCCAACAAGCGAGAAGGGTTTTTCAGTAAATTCAATTTCAACAATAAGAGGATTGACTGGGAAAAATAAATGTAGACCTTGCAACCACTCAATGGGAGACGGTCTTAAGCGACAAAACTCTCACACAGGGAATAGCTCAACTGACAGCTGAAGCTTACAAGGTCTGCTTGAAGCACGTGGCTGTGAGGAGGGGCAGAAAGAACACCACTCTAAAAAGAGAACGCAGACGACTGTACAGGAGAAGGAAAAAGTAACGGAAATGCTTAAGCAGACACGACTATCACAAGAAAATAAAACAAAATTAAATAAGAAGATCGAAGAAATAGAGCAGACGCTGAAGCTATCATGCGAGTCTGAAGAAATGGAATTGGAACGGCACACATAAGGAGTTCCGGACCAGCCGGGCTGTGGTGGGTATGTGGGCCTGCGGGCCGCTCCAAGCAACAGCCTGGTGGACCAAACTCTCACAAGTCAAGCCTGGCCTCGAGCCGGGCTTGGGGAGAAGAAGAACTCCCAGAACCCCATCAACCAGGTATAAAGCTATATAAGACATAAAGAAAAAACAAAATATTTTGTTCACAAAATCAAAATAAAAAACTCCACCAGTATTGGACTTTTACTTACAACTGAAGGTTCGTACACAGAGGACAAAAAAGAAATTCGTGCAATTCTAGAAGGCTAGTATGAGGCTATGTTTAGCACCCAGTTAAAAACATGAAAGTTAAGGATTCAGACAGTTTCTTTGTGAATGACACTCAAGTTTCAGATAATATAACTGACATAAACATGAATTCAGAAGAGTTTGATAGATAAATTGACAATATGCCTATGCACTCAGCTCCTGGGCCTGACTCGTGGAATTCAATATTCATAAAGAAATGTAAAGTACCTGTAGCGAGAGCACTCAGCGTAATACGGAGAAAGAGCCTTGATACAGGGGAGATACCAGCTGCACTTAAATTTGCAGATATAGCTCCTTTGCACAGGGGAGGTAGTAAATCTATGGCAAAAAATTATAGGCCAGTTGCACTAACATCACACATAATAAAAGTTTTGAAAGAGTGATTAGGAATCAAATTTCCAGTTTAAAGGAAAATAATGAGCTACACAACCCAGGACAACATGGATTTAGAGCGGGAAGATCCTGTCTGTCACAGTTACTCAACCACTATGACAAAATCGCAGCAGCGTTAGAAGAAAAGCAAAATGCAGATGTTGTTCACACAGACTTTGCAAAGGCGTTCGACAAATGTGACAGTGGAGTGATATCCCATAAAATGAGATCAATAGAAATAACAGGTAAAGTGAGGAGTTGGATTTTCATCTTTCTGACAAGCAGAATGTAGAAAGTGTCGGTCAGTCAAATAAGATAAAGTCAAAGTGCAGTGAAAAGCTCAGTACCCCAGGGTGCAGTCCTTGCACCGTTGCTATTTCTCATTCTTATCTCGCATACTGGTATTGGCGTTATTCGTAACATACAAAAACAGCAGAGATAGCACCACTCCATAAAGGAGGAAATAAGGCAGAGTAAAAAAATTATACACCGTTAGCACTAACATCACACATCATGAAAATCTTTGAGAGAGTGATAAGAAGTAAGATCACAAAATACATGGAATCACAGCATCTCCATAACCCCGGACAACATGGTTTCAGAACAGGGCGCTCTTGCCTATCACACTTGCTGGACCACTATGACATGACACTAGATGCCATGGAAGACAAAACGCTGATGTCATTTACACAGATTTTGCAAAAGCATTTTTTAAATGTGACCATGGTGTTATTGCACACAAAATGCGTTCGAAAGGAATTACCGGAAAAATAGGCAGATGGATCTACAATTTCCTGATAATAGAACCCAATGTGTAATAGTGAACAAAATAAAATTCGGACCATCAACCGTGAAGAGCTCAGTCCCCCAGGGTACTGTGCTTGTTCCTGTACTTTTTCTCATCCTCATATCGGACATAGACAAGGACACAACCTATAGCACTGTATCATCCTTTGCAGATGACACCAGGATCTTCATGAGAGTAGGCAACATAGAGGACACGGCAAACCTCCAATCAGATGTAGATCAAGTCTTTCTATGGGCTACAGAAAATAATATGGTGTTTAACGAAGATAAGTTCCCGTTCATGCGGTAAGGAGACACGAAAATATAAACGGAAACCACGAATAAAATGCAGTCAAATCATAACATAGAACGAAAAGGCAATGTAAAGGATCTGGGTGTACTCATGTCGGAAGACCTTACCTTTAAAGAACACAATAAAGAAGCCGTCACAACTGCAAGAAAAATGACAGGTTGGATAACAAGAACTTTTCACTCTAGAGATGCTATACCGATGATGATACTCTTCAAGACGCTAGTGCTCTCTAGAGTGGAGTACTGCTGCACAATGACAGCCCCTTTCAAAGCTGGAGAAATTGCTGACCTGGAGAGCGTGCAGAGATCCTTTACTGCTAGAATCCACTCAGTAACAACCGGAACAACCGTGGACATCTTAAAGAGAAAACTGGACTGTTTTCTTCTTATTATTAACATCTTTATTGACAAAATTAATTACAATTTTGCCTAATCTGAGGATTTTGATAAAGTCTTATTAAAGTGAGGATAATGCTGGTATTCACTGTCACGCAGGACAGAGGGTCATACACAAGACAATAGGTCTAAACTGTAGGCTGAGGCACATATATATCATGGTTACAATCAATGTTTTAATGTATGGATATGTGAAAACAACTTTCTACTGTGCACTGCCACACAAGGGCAGGGATGGGTTCATAAGTGATGCAGCTTAGAAGTAATATAAATAAAAATTGTTCTGCATTCTTTAAAATGGACAAGCAAATTTTGGGTAAATTATTAGGATGTCGTCCAGAACACCTGAGTCAATAAAATAGTTACACAGTTGGTGGTACAAGAGCCAGAGCTCAACCCCGCAAGCACAACTAGGTGAGTACAACTGAGTACAACAAGAGGCCAGGGGGTCTAAAGTCCTTTACGGTTTCACATTCATCAATGTAGTGTTCTAGTGAATGCATTAAAGGTTTATCACAGAGTTTACAATCTGAGTATTCTGGTAGTGGCTCAGCCTCACTAACCTGCCAGATGTGTCTATAGCCAAGGCGAATTATCGCAATGACTACATCACATTGCCTGGTCCGGTTACTGTGCTGACCATACAAATACCTATTATTACAAAGTCATAGCTTTTAATACTGCAGCTTTCATGTCTCTGGGCATTTCTTAGTTCTTCTAAATCTGAATTAAGTTCTTTAATTTGTATGTTTCTAATAACTGCATTAGATAGTCCAAAGTCATAATCAATGTTTTCTTTCCTGCAAGCCTCATTGGCCAATCGATCTACAAAGTCATGTTTTCCAACTCCAACATGGGATGGGATCCACACAAATTTTATACAAGAGTTATTATCATTGGCAAAAATTACATTCCATTTAATATTAGAAGCGACGTCCGACATACATTGTGATGGGTTATTTAAGGACTGCAGAGCACTTTTAGAGTCACAGAATACCACTCAACCACCATTGAGCTTAAGGTACTCAGTGGCTAGATAAATACCCAATAGCACAGTCTGTGTCGTGCTTGCCCAGTTGTTCAATCTCTGTGTACTAGACATGATCATTTCATTCCCTTTATACACTGCACATGCACAACCTGTTCTACCAGTGCCTAACTGCACAGAGCCATCAGTAAAGGCATAGGATTCAGTCGGTTTGAGATTTTGAAGATGACTGTCAATAGCTTCTAATGTTATACATCTCAAAATGTCAGTGTTATACATTTGTTTTACACTGATGGGTGTATAATGCAGAGAGACCTGCACATCTTTCCAAGGGGGAATATAGTGAACAGTTTTATCAGGTTTAAGAGACACATTCGGTTTCTGAAGATTATAGGCACAACAACTGAGCCACACACTGTAGGGAGCTTTTTGCGGCGGATTGAGGGAACTGTCAGAATTTCTACGAGAAGTTCCGGACCAGCCGGGCTGTGGTGGGTATGTGGGCCTGCGGGCCGCTCCAAGCAACAGCCTGGTGGACCAAGCTCTCACAAGTCGAGCCTGACCTCGGGCCGGGCTTGGGGAGTAGAAGAACTCCCAGAACCCCAACCCCATCAACCAGTAAAACACCTTAACTAATGGTACCGACTAAAGTGCCTAAATCTATATTATCATGAGAGCAGGCGGGAGAGATACATAATAATTTACACGTATAAACTAGTAGAGGGGCTGGTACCAAACCTGCACACAGAAATAATATCACACGAGACCAGAAGGCATGGTAGGATGTGCAGAATACCCCTGTTGAAGAGCAGAGGTGCAACAGGCACTCAGAGAGAACTCTATCAACATCAGAGGCCCGAGACTGTTCAACACGCTTCCACTACACATAAGGGGCATAACTGGCCGACCCCTCACAGTGTACAAGAGAGAACTATCAACATCAGAGGCCCGAGACTGTTCAAACACGCTTCCACTACACATAAGGGGCATAACTGGCCGACCCCTCACAGTGTTCAAGAGAGAACTATCAACACCAGAGGCCCGAGACTGTTCAACACGCTTCCACTACAGATAAGGGGCATAACTGGCCGACCCCTCACAGTGTACAAGAGAGAACTATCAACATCAGAGGCCCGAGACTGTTCAACACGCTTCCACTACACATAAGGGGCATAACTGGCCGACCCCTCACAGTGTTCAAGAGAGAACTATCAACACCAGAGGCCCGAGACTGTTCAACACGCTTCCACTACAGATAAGGGGCATAACTGGCCGACCCCTCACAGTGTACAAGAGAGAACTATCAACATCAGAGGCCCGAGACTGTTCAACACGCTTCCACTACACATAAGGGACATAACTGGCCGACCCTTCACAGTGTTCAAGAGAGAACTATCAACATCAGAGGCCCGAGACTGTTCAACACGCTTCCACTACACATAAGGGACATAACTGGCCGACCCCTCACAGTGTTCAAGAGAGAACTATCAACATCAGAGGCCCGAGACTGTTCAACACGCTTCCACTACACATAAGGGACATAACTGGCCGACCCCTCACAGTGTTCAAGAGAGAACTATCAACATCAGAGGCCCGAGACTGTTCAACACGCTTCCACTACACATAAGGGACATAACTGGCCGACCCTCACAGTGTTCAAGAGAGAAGNATATTGTAGCTATATTGTTGGGTAAGTGTTTTGTTTTTACACTTCAACCCAACCCTCCTGGACCTAACCTCCCTTTATCCAACTTCAAATTTATCGTAAATATAGGAGGAACGTGTTGTGTGTGCATCAACCCAACCGTCCTGAAACCTAACCTCCCTTTATCCAACTTCAAATTTATCGTAAATATAGGAGGAACGTGTTGTGTGTGCATCAACCCAACCGTCCTGGACCTAACCTCTGATACACTGATCTTGGTTCAATATTGCATCATATTCGTAGCATTTTTCACATCAATACAACCATCCTCAACCTAACCTCTATTACCTGGGGAGGGAGGTAATGGAAAATAGATAATAATGGAATTTTCTCTACATCAGTTCAACTTAACCATCCTTAACCTAACCTTAGTTAGAGAGGGATATAACTCACTAAAACTATTTAATTACCATTTACCCAATTTTCCTTATCCTAACCCATAACCAGAGGGTTTAGACCCCCCTTAACTCGAAATTATAGTATAGGGTAGAATTAGGGAATGTTAGGTTTATATGTGAAAATATATACCTACCTTAAATATATATAGTATCTATAGTATATAGTATATATATTATATATATATAGTATATATATATAGTATATTATATATAGTATAGTATTATATATAGTATATTATATATATATATATATATATAATATATATATATAATATATAGTATATATAATATATATGGTCACGCTGGGTGTAGTGGGGCACGCTGGGTGTAGTGGGGCACGCTGGGTGTAGTGGGGCACGCTGGGTGTAGTGGTGCACGCTGGGTGTAGTGGGTCACGCTGGGTGTAGTGGGTCACGCTGGGTGTAGTGGGGCACGCTGGGTGTAGTGGGGCACGCTGGGTGTAGTGGGGCACGCTGGGTGTAGTGGGGCACGCTGGGTGTAGTGGGGCACGCTGGGTGTAGTGGGGCACGCTGGGTGTAGTGGGGCACGCTGGGTGTAGTGGGTCACGCTGGGTGTAGTGGTGCACGCTGGGTGTAGTGGTGCACGCTGGGTGTAGTGGGTCACGCTGGGTGTAGTGGGTCACGCTGGGTGTAGTGGTGCACGCTGGGTGTAGTGGGGCACGCTGGGTGTAGTGGGTCACGCTGGGTGTAGTGGGTCACGCTGGGTGTAGTGGGGCACGCTGGGTTTAGTGGGGCACGCTGGGTGTAGTGGGGCACGCTGGGTGTAGTGGGTCACGCTGGGTGTAGTGGGTCACGCTGGGTGTAGTGGGGCACGCTGGGTGTAGTGGGGCACGCTGGGTGTAGTGGGGCACGCTGGGTGTAGTGGGGCACGCTGGGTGTAGTGAGGCACGCTGGGTGTAGTGGGGCACGCTGGGTGTAGTGGTGCACGCTGGGTGTAGTGGGGCACGCTGGGTGTAGTGGGGCACGCTGGGTGTAGTGGGGCACGCTGGGTGTAGTGGTGCACGCTGGGTGTAGTGGGGCACGCTGGGTGTAGTGGGGCACGCTGGGTGTAGTGGGGCACGCTGGGTGTAGTGGGGCACGCTGGGTGTAGTGGGTCACGCTGGGTGTAGTGGGGCACGCTGGGTGTAGTGGGGCACGCTGGGTGTAGTGAGGCACGCTGGGTGTAGTGAGGCACGCTGGTGTAGTGGGTCACGCTGGGTGTAGTGGGGCACGCTGGGTGTAGTGGGGCACGCTGGGTGTAGTGAGGCACGCTGGGTGTAGTGGTGCACGCTGGGTGTAGTGGGGCACGCTGGGTGTAGTGGGTCACGCTGGGTGTAGTGGGGCACGCTGGGTGTAGTGAGGCCCGGCTGGGTGTAGTGGGCACGCTGGGTGTAGTGAGGCACGCTGGGTGTAGTGAGGCACGCTGGGTGTAGTGGGTCACGCTGGGTGTAGTGAAGCACGCTGGGTGTAGTGGGTCACGCTGGGTGTAGTGGGGCACGCTGGGTGTAGTGAGGCACGCTGGGTGTAGTGGGGCACACTGGGGTAGTGAGGCCCGCTGGGTGTAGTGGGGCACGCTGGGTGTAGTGGGGCACGCTGGGTGTAGTGGGGCACGCTGGGTGTAGTGGGCACGCTGGGTGTAGTGGGCACGCTGGGTGTAGTGGGTCACGCTGGGTGTAGTGGGGCACGCTGGGTGTAGTGAGGCCGCTGGGTGTAGTGGGGCACGCTGGGTGTAGTGGGTCACGCTGGGTGTAGTGAGGCACGCTGGGTGTAGTGGGGCACGCTGGGTGTAGTGGTGCACGCTAGGTGTAGTGGGGCACGCTGGGTGTAGTGAGGCCCGGCTGGGTGTAGTGGGGCACGCTGGGTGTAGTGGGTCACGCTGGGTGTAGTGGGTCACGCTGGGTGTAGTGGGGCACGCTGGGTGTAGTGAGGCACGCTGGGTGTAGTGAGGGACGCTGGGTGTAGTGGGTCACGCTGGGTGTAGTGGGGCACGCTGGGTGTAGTGGGGCACGCTGGGTGTAGTGAGGCACGCTGGGTGTAGTGGTGCACGCTGGGTGTAGTGGGTCACGCTGGGTGTAGTGGGTCACGCTGGGTGTAGTGGGTCACGCTGGGTGTAGTGAGGCACGCTGGGTGTAGTGGGTCACGCTGGGTGTAGTGGGGCACGCTGGGTGTAGTGAGGCACGCTGGGTGTAGTGGGGCACACTGGGTGTAGTGAGGCCCGGCTGGGTGTAGTGGGGCACGCTGGGTGTAGTGGGGCACGCTGGGTGTAGTGGGGCACGCTGGGTGTAGTGGGTCACGCTGGGTGTAGTGGGTCACGCTGGGTGTAGTGGTGCACGCTGGGTGTAGTGGTGCACGCTGGGTGTAGTGGTGCACGCTGGGTGTAGTGGTGCACGCTGGGTGTAGTGGGTCACGCTGGGTGTAGTGGGTCACGCTGGGTGTAGTGGTGCACGCTGGGTGTAGTGGTGCACGCTGGGTGTAGTGGGGCACGCTGGGTGTAGTGGGGCACGCTGGGTGTAGTGGGTCACGCTGGGTGTAGTGGTGCACGCTGGGTGTAGTGGTGCACGCTGGGTGTAGTGGGTCACGCTGGGTGTAGTGGTGCACGCTGGGTGTAGTGGGTCACGCTGGGTGTAGTGGGTCACGCTGGGTGTAGTGGGGCACGCTGGGTGTAGTGGTGCACGCTGGGTGTAGTGGGTCACGCTGGGTGTAGTGAGGCACGCTGGGTGTAGTGAGGCACGCTGGGTGTAGTGGGGCACGCTGGGTGTAGTGGTGCACGCTGGGTGTAGTGGTGCACGCTGGGTGTAGTGGTGCACGCTGGGTGTAGTGGTGCACGCTGGGTGTAGTGGGTCACGCTGGGTGTAGTGGGTCACGCTGGGTGTAGTGGTGCACGCTGGGTGTAGTGGTGCACGCTGGGTGTAGTGGGGCACGCTGGGTGTAGTGGGGCACGCTGGGTGTAGTGGGTCACGCTGGGTGTAGTGGTGCACGCTGGGTGTAGTGGTGCACGCTGGGTGTAGTGGGTCACGCTGGGTGTAGTGGTGCACGCTGGGTGTAGTGGGTCACGCTGGGTGTAGTGGGTCACGCTGGGTGTAGTGGGTCACGCTGGGTGTAGTGGGGCACGCTGGGTGTAGTGGTGCACGCTGGGTGTAGTGGGTCACGCTGGGTGTAGTGAGGCACGCTGGGTGTAGTGAGGCACGCTGGGTGTAGTGGGGCACGCTGGGTGTAGTGGTGCACGCTGGGTGTAGTGAGGCACGCTGGGTGTAGTGGGTCACGCTGGGTGTAGTGGGGCACGCTGGGTGTAGTGGGTCACGCTGGGTGTAGTGGGGCACGCTGGGTGTAGTGGGTCACGCTGGGTGTAGTGGGTCACGCTGGGTGTAGTGAGGCACGCTGGGTGTAGTGAGGCACGCTGGGTGTAGTGGGGCACGCTGGGTGTAGAGGGGCACGCTGGGTGTAGTGGGGCACGCTGGGTGTAGAGGGGCACGCTGGGTGTAGTGGGGCACGCTGGGTGTAGTGGGGCACGCTGGGTGTAGTGGGGCACGCTGGGTGTAGTGGTGCACGCTGGGTGTAGTGGGGCACGCTGGGTGTAGTGGGGCACGCTGGGTGTAGTGGGGCACGCCGGGTGTAGTGGTGCACGCTGGGTGTAGTGGGGCACGCTGGGTGTAGTGGTGCACGCTGGGTGTAGTGGGGCACGCTGGGTGTAGTGGTGCACGCTGGGTGTAGTGGTGCACGCTGGGTGTAGTGGGGCACGCTGGGTGTAGTGGGGCACGCTGGGTGTAGTGGGCACGCTGGGTAAAGTGGGGCACGCTGGGTGTAGTGGGGCACGCTGGGTGCCTTCTGGTCTGGAAGAATGTAGCGGTTTGTGTCCTCAGTGTGTCTCTCGTGTTGGTGGGTGTGTTGCCGCTGGTGTTGGTGGGTGTGTTGCTGCTGGTGTTGGTGGGTGTGTTGCCCCTGGTGTTGGCAGAGGCAAAAAATTACAGACCAATAGCACATTATAAAATCTTTGAGAGAATGCTAAGAAGTAAGATCACAAAATACACGGAATCACAGCATCTCCATAACCCTAGACAACATGGTTTCAGAACAGGGTGCTCTTGCCTGTCACAGTTGCTGGACCACTTTCACAAACAAAACGCTGATGTAATTTACACAGATTTCACATAAGCCTTCGACAAATACATGGTGTTATTGCACACAAAATGCGTGCAAAAGAAACTACAGGAAAAATAGGCAAATGGATCTACAATTTCCTTACTAACAGAACCCAATGTGTAATTGTCAACAAAATTTAAATCCGGTCCATCACCCGTGAAGAGCTCAGTCCCCCAGGGTACTGTGCTTGCTCCCGTACTGTTTCTCATCCTCATATCGGACATAAACAAGGACACAATCTATAGTATTGCATCATCCTTTGTAGATGACACTAGGATTTTTATAAGAGAAGAGCTAAGGTCTAGAACCCACAACAAGCGGAGAAGGGGTATTCAATCATATTTAATTTCAACAATAAGAGGATCGACTGGGAATAATAACTTTAGACTTGCAAAACATTTCAATGCGGAGACGGTCTTCTTAAGCGACAAAACTCCACACAGGGAATAGCTCAAATGACAGCTGAAGCTTACAAGGTCCGCTTGAAGCACGTGCCTATGGGATGTGGGCAGAAATAGGACCACTCTAGAAAGAGAGAGCAGAGACGACTGTACAGGAGAAAGGAAAAAATAACGGATCAAATGAATAAGCAGACACGACTCTCCAAGAAAGACGAAAATAAGCCTAAGCAGGGATATCGAAGAAATAGAGCAAACGTTGAAGCGATCATATGAGTCTCGGGGAGGAATGGAACATGAAAAACATTAAAAACACAGTCTCCGTGGTGTAGTGGTAAGACACTCGCCGGCGTTCGCGAGCGCTATGTAATGGCGTTGTATCCGTGGCCGGGGAGGAGGATTTACTGGGCGCAATTCTTAACTGTAGACTCTGTTTAACGCAACAGTAAATTGTGTATTTGGATGAAAAAAAACGATTCTTCGGGCCAGGGATCGTATTCCAGGGAGCTTCCCGAAACGCTTCGACTTACTATGGCTGTACAAGAATGTAATGTAAGAAAGCTATAAATAAATAAATAAATCCAAATATTTTTTAACATACCCCCCAAAATTAAAATAAAAAATCTACCAGTATTGGACCTTTTAATACAGATGAGGTACACACACATAGGCCGACCACAACGAGATTTTAGAAGGTGAACTTCTAGAAGCCTGATGAGGCTATTGATTAGCACACAATTATAAGAACATGAAGGATGATCCAGGCACAGTTCTTTATGAAGATATCAAGCTGCAGATAATATAACGAAGATTACATTTTATTCAAGACTTTTGAAAGAGAAATATTGACAACCATACCCATGCACTCAGCTCCTGGGCCTTACTCCTGGGAGATACTCTATTTCATAAAGAATGTTAAAGTACCAGTCTCCGAGAGCACTCAGAGTAATATGGAGAAAGATCCTGGATACAGGGGAGATACTAGCAGCACTTAACTCTGCAGATATAGCCTTCATCTGCAAAAGGGGGGGGTAGGAGTAAAGCCTTGGCAAAAAATTAGTATAGACCAGTTGCACAACATACACATAAAGACTTTGAAAGATTAGGAATCAAATTTCCTCCAGTTTTATGCGTGAAATAATGTAATCTACACAACCCAGAGACAACA
>WNGS01001403.1:16262-31364 GCA_020271785.1 Procambarus virginalis | reverse complement strand
TTCGCACATAATAAAAGTATTTGAGAGAGTGATTAGGAGTCAGGTCACCAATTTCATGGAGACCAATGACCTTCACAACCCAGGCCAACATGGATTTCGAGCGGGAAGATCGTGCCTCTCACAGCTACTTGAGCACTACGATAAAGTCACTGAGGCATTAGAAGAAAAACAGAATGCTGATGTGATATACACGGACTTCGCAAAGGCTTTCGATAAATGTGACCATGGCGTGATAGCACACAAAATGAAGTCAATGGGAATAACCGGTAAAGTAGGACGCTGGATACTCAGTTTTCTGTCAAACAGGACTCAGCGAGTAACGGTCAACCATATAAAATCTAGTCCAAGTGCAGTTAAAAGCTCTGTACCTCAGGGTACAGTCCTTGCACCGCTGCTTTTCCTTATTCTCATATCAGATATAGACAAAAATACAAGTCACAGCTTCGTATCATCCTTTGCAGATGACACAAAAATCAGTATGAAAATTACCTCGGCTGAAGACATTGAAAAACTTCAAGCTGATATTAATAAAGTTTTCGACTGGGCATCAGAAAATAACATGATGTTTAACAGTGATAAATTCCAGGTACTCAGGTACGGTAAAAATGAGGACCTTAAACATAATACAGGGTACAAAACACAATCAAATGTGCCCATAGTAGGAAAACAGCATGTAAAGGATTTGGGAATAATGATGTCTGACGACCTAACGTTTAGGGAGCATAACCAAGCAAATATTGCGACAGCCAGAAAAATGATAGGATGGATTACGAGAACTTTCAAATCCAGGGATCCCATCACAATGCTTGTACTCTTCAAGTCACTTGTGCTGTCCCGTCTTGAGTACTGTTCAGTACTCACTTCCCCCTTCAGAGCAGGAGAGATTGCTGAAATAGAGGGAATACAGAGAACATATACAGCACGTATAGACGCGATAAAGCACCTAAATTATTGGGATCGTCTCAAAGCTCTCCAAATGTACTCACTAGAAAGAAGACGAGAGAGATATCAAATAATATACACCTGGAAGATACTGGAGGGCCAGGTCCCAAATCTACACAGTAAAATAACAACGTACTGGAGTGAACGATATGGAAGAAAATGCAGAATAGAACCAGTGAAGAGCAGGGGTGCCATAGGCACAATCAGAGAACACTGTATAAACATCAGAGGTCCGCGGTTGTTCAACGTCCTCCCAGCAAGCATAAGAAATATTGCCGGAACAACCGTGGACATCTTCAAGAGGAAACTAGATTTATTCCTCCAAGGAGTTCCGGACCAGCCGGGCTGTGGTGGGTATGTGGGCCTGCGGGCCGCTCCAAGCAACAGCCTAGTGGACCAAACTCTCACAAGTCAAGCCTGGCCTCGGGCCGGGCTTGGGGAGTAGAAGAACTCCCAGAACCCCATCAACCAGGTATCAACCAGGTATCATCGCTTCTTAACCTGGATTTGTAGAGAGTGATGATGTTTGATCTCTCAGGCTTGTGGAACGAGCCTCCATCCCGCATTGGAACAGAAGTTCATGAAGCTCAAATTTAATGTTACACGAGCGCCTTGAGAATTAAGGGCGGAATCCAGTCGTCTCCTGGGGCCTTCCCTGAGGAAAGTGAATCAAGCGCGTGCTCAACTTCTTCCACATAGGTCAAGATCAAGTCTTGCCATGATGGGCAGGCATTACGATGCATCCAAAGCCTCTACGCTGACCAAGTCTCTCTGGAGTAGAGTCCGGAGTAATGTTCCACCCAGCAATTCATCTGTTGATCACGGTCTTTAATGATCTCTCCAGTGGCAGACTTTAGAGGAGCGTCCCGTTTTGTGTAGGGCCTGTTGCCTGTTTGATTCCTTCGTACATGCCTCTTACGTTGCCGACAGTGGCTGCAGTCGGGATGCTGGAACAGAGTCGAAGCCAGTAATCGTTAGCACAACGCCTCGCAGTTTGTTGAACCCTATTGCGGGCAATACGGAGGGCCTGTAGGTTCCTTCTTGAGGGCAGGTTCTTGTAGGATGAGAGAGCTCGTCTCTTTTCCTCTATGAGGGAGGTGGTTACATCTCAGGGGCACTATTTTCAACACTGCCATGTCCACCTTCGGTAAGAGACAGAACAAGTCAGCAGACTGGTTCGAGGCCAGTGCAGAGGAACTGTTACCCCCACAACACTATATATATATATATATAATGAATGAAAAACTCACATGTCCTGGGGGACCATTCAGGCTTGTTTCGCATCTATATATATATATATATATATAATATATATATATATATATATAGTCTATATTATATATATATATATATATATATATCTATACATATATCTATATATATATAAGATATCTATATATATATATATATATATATATATATATATATATATATATATATATATATATATATATATGCGAACAAGCCTGAATGGTCCCCAGGACCATTCATAAATTAATATATTTTCTCAAATTTTTTCTTATGAAATGATAAAGCTACCCATTTAAATTATGTATGAGGTCATTTTTTTATTGGAGTTAAAATTAACGTAGATATATGACCGAACCTAACCAACCCTACCTAGGCGTCCAACACAGCTTGCTTCAAGGTGGTGTAGTCGTTTTCTGATGCCAAAGTGCTGAGTGTGACTGCTGCTCTACCTGTTAAATGTACTCGGAGAAGGGTAGCCCATTGGTTGTCAGGCCAATTAAGTTGATCAGCAAGGGTCTCAAAAGTGGTGAAAAACACATCAACCTCCGTTTCGATGAACGGGGGCATTAACTTACTTGCATGGGAGACATTGAAACTGGGAGGAAGACTAGCTGCCGCTTGTTGGAGTTGAGCTTGGTGTGCAGCGTCCCTCGCGAGTTCTCGGTCACGACAGTTTAGAGCTGTTTCTGCCTGTCGTTTGTCGTGGTCACGTTGCATCTCGAGTCGCTGTTTGTATAAGGCCAACTCACGTTCACTTTCTTCCTTCCGGATGGCAGCTGCACGTTCTTGTTCTTCCCTTCTGAGGTTAGCTTCACGCTCTCTGATTGCAGCTTCACGCTCTTGTTCTTCTTTTCTGATGTCAGCTGCTTCCTTTTGTTGTTCCCGCTCGATCTTAGCAAGTTCTAACTTGAGTTTTATTGCTGTCAAGTCATGTTTATCTGAAATAGTGTATTGTTCATAAGTATCAGAATCTATCTTCCCGGCATCCAAAAGATAATCTAAAATCATATTATTTACGGTATATTTGTTGGCGCCAGGTGGAACTTCCAATTGATACTCGTGTGCAAGAGTTATCAATTCGACCCTTCTAGCGTGACGCAATTTCTCTGTTTCACCTTCTGGATTTGCCTTGAAAGCTTGTAGGCGAAACATTGTGAAAATATAGCAAAATAAAGGAGACACGAATATACAGTGAGAATATGGTGAATGTCAGAAACAGGAAACGTGGCAACTGATACCTATCCTGTGGGGAATTATTAATAATTAAAGTTAATTCAAGATGGTAAATGAATAAGGTCGCAGGAAATCTTGTACCTGGTACTCACTGTGGGAGGATAAAGGCAAGAAAATCCTACTAATTAGTGGAAACTGAGTTTAAAAGACAAGTGAAACACTAAATGGCTTCAAAATAAATGAGGTAGTCCAAAAAATGTAGTCATACCTTGCCAAGTCACTATAGAACATAAGCGAAGGTACCCACTGAAATTGAATATGGTATTTACAGAATTAACGAACTTTGTGCTCAAAAGAAAGAACGCCAATTCCTTACCTTGGGTAAATACCATCAGTCTGACCGACGAGTAGGGGTGCGAGTGTCAACTGGTGACGAGAACTATCGGCAACCTTACCTTACCTTGATACCTTGAGGATACCTTGAGGTGCTTCCGGGGCTTATCGTCCCCGCGGCCCGGTCATCGACCAGGCCTCCTGGTTGCTGGACTGATCAACCAGGCTGTTGGACGCGGCTGCTCGCAGCCTGACGTATGAGTCACAGCCTGGTTGATCAGGTATCCTTTGGAGGTGCTTATCCAGTTCTCTCTTGAACACTGTGAGGGGTTTGCCAGTTATGTCCCTTATGTGTAGTGGAAGCGTGTTGAACAGTCTCGGGCCTCTGATGTTGATAGAGTTCTCTCTCAGAGTACCAGTTGCACCTCTGCTTTTCAACGGGGGTATTCTGCACATCCTGCCATGTCTTCTGGTCTCATGTGATGTTATTTCTGTGTGCAGGTTTGGGACCAGCCCCTCTAATATTTTCCACGTGTAAATTATTATGTATCTCTCCCGCCTGCGCTCAAGGGAATACAGATTTAGGCTCTTAAGTCGGTCCCAATAGTTTAGATGTTTTACCGAGTGGATTCTAGCAGTAAAGGACCTCTGCACGCTCTCCAGGTCAGCAATTTCACCAGCAGTGAAAGGGGCTGTCATTGTGCAGCAGTACTCCACTCTAGAGAGCACAAGCGTTTTGAAAAGTGTCATCATCGGTATAGCATCTCTAGTGTGAGAAGTTCTTGTTATCCAACCTGTCATTTTTCTTGCAGTTGTGACGGCTACTTTATTGTGTTCTTTAAAGGTAAGGTCTTCCGACATGAGTACACCCAGATCCTTTACATTGCCTTTTCGTTCTATGTTATGATTTGCCTGAGTTTTGTACGTGGTTTCCGTTTTTATATTTTCATTTTTTCCATAGCGCATGAGCTGGAACTTGTCTTCGTTAAACACCATATTATTTTCTGTAGCCCATAGAAAGACCTGATCTACATCTGACTGGAGGTTCGCCGTGTCCTCTATGTTGCCTACTCTCATGAAGATCCTAGTGTCATCTGCAAAGGATGATACAGTGCTATAGGTTGTGCTCTTGTCTATGTCCGATATGAGGATGAGAAAAAGTACTGGAGCAAGCACAGTACCCTGGGGGACTGAGCTCTTAACGGTTGACGGGTTGGATTTTATTTTGTTGACTATTACACATTGGGTTCTGTTGGTCAGGAAATTGTAGATCCATCTGCCTACTTTTCCGGTAATTCCTTTTGAGCGCATTTTATGGGCAATAACACCATGGTCACATTTATCAAAAGCTTTTGCGAAATCTGTGTAAATTACATCAGCGTTTTGTTTGTCTTCCATAGCATCTAATGCCATATCATAGTGGTCCAGCAACTGCGACAGGCAAGAGCGCCCTGTTCTGAAACCATGTTGTCCGGGGTTATGGAGATGCTGTGGTTCCATGTATTTTGTGATCTTACTTCTTAGCACTCTCTCAAAAAATTTTATGATGTGCGATGTTAGTGCTATCGGTCTGTAATTTTTTGCCTCTGCCTTATTTCCTCCTTTATGAAGTGGTGCTATCTCTGCTGTTTTTAGTATATCAGGAATAACGCCAGTATCTAGGCTTTGTCTCCACAGAATGTGAAGGGCCTGCAATAGTGGTATTTTACAGTTCTTGATGAATAAGGAGTTCCAAGAATCCGGGCCTGGTGCGGAGTGCATAGGCATACTGTTTATGGCTTCTTCAAAATCCAGTGGGGATAGGGTGACGTCTGATAGATGATTTGATGTTGATATCATATCCATGAAAAATTCATTGAAAAAATCATTTGGGTTATCGATCTTGGTCCCAAGGTCCCAACTCGCCAATAATAGTTCGTGCTAGAGGATCTAAAGCCCTCTTTTTCCTCCTAGAGTCGGATTGCAGAACTTAGGTGCTATTGACCCGGAGACAGACCACAGTACCAGGGTACCTATGTGATAATCTGTCAAAAATGTGAGAAATATCTGGGGACAAAAGATGTTAAACACGGATAATAACACGGAAGGGGGAGACGACCAATTAAGAGTATGACTGCGGCCTACAGTCACCACGTAATCCAAAGTTGTCTCACACTCACCATATGCTACTCCCGTAATGCACAATATACACAGCACCATATAAAATAAAAAATGATTAATGTAAATAATGAAAGCAAGGGAAATGAAAGCCAAGTACACTTACCACAATTACCAATACCTGAGTGAAGCTCCGTTGACAGGCCCCCAATTATATGTGACGGTAAAGTAGTGGAGTATGGTGGTCAGCAGTCTTCCACTGGCAGATGTTAAGGCCATGCCACATATAACAAAAAAAAAGTAAAAAAAAAAAGAAAAAAAAAGAATGACTGCGTGTTGGATAATCTGTGGTAAGGTAAGAGACATAAAACACAATAATAAACAATGCTCTTTAACCCTTAAACTGCGCATGGCGTATATATACGCCCTGAGTAACATGTCCCACGGTGCGCATGGCGTATATATACGCCATAGGGTGCCATTCCCGATTCAAATGGCCCGCGGCTACACGGGGTTCACAGTAGCTTCCTCAGGGCTCTTGTAAACAGACGCCATTTAAAAAAAAATCGTGGGCAATATTCTCAGGTGTGAGAGGCACAGTACTGTTGGAGCAACCAAGGCTGGCGCACGCAGCATGAGTGATCAGCATTGCTGTTCAGCTTGTGACCACAGCATCACCGAAAAATGTCAAAATAAATATATAACTGTTATTATTTAGTGATGACAATATTACAGATGACCCGTGACTGTGATATAAATAACCAGGCTTGTGATAATAGCAGGATTGTTGTAATAATTAGTGCTGTGGGAGGAGTGATGCTGAGAGACTGAGGGAGACAGCATCGTTTACTGACTGTGTGGCCACCTGTTATTGTTTACATTCACCATACCAGCTCAGTGGTTCTCTATGGTGAACACAAATGTAGATACTTATATATAATGTGTGTATTAGTGTAATAACAGCAAAAGGATTATGCTGGGAGGAGCCATTTGGGTGACGGAGGTGACGTCGTCTGCACGATTTGTCAAGCTGTTTAGAGGGTGGCCACTATGCTCTTTAGGCGCACTACAAGCTTAGGTGTACAGTTACAGTGCATAAAACATGTAGATATTTATATATAATATGTGTATATAGGGTAATAACACTGCAAACAGTATTGTTGGGGGAAAAAGTTTAGTGCGTGTGACCTTGAATGAGTGAGGGAGCCGCCAGCCGCCAGCTGTGTATACCGACGACTCTTAGTGCCTGAACTAACTATATCAGCATAGCTGTACAGTTGTGGTGAACAAAATATATACATACTTATATATAACGTCTGTATATAGTGTAATAACACCACAAATGGTATTGTTGGGGGAGAAAGTTTAGTGCGTGTGTTGAGGGAGTGGCAGCGAGTGGCTGGCTGGTGTGTGGCGGTAACTCTTCGTTGCTCTTCGACTCTCAATACCAACTTAGTGGTTCGTTATGGTGACCAAAATATGCAGATACTTATATATAACCTGTGTATAGAGTGTAATAGCAGCAAAACTATTTGTTTATTGTTTTATGAACATAATAATTGAATTACTAATATGCACACCATACGTTTGAGTATAGCGATTATTCACCACTTTTATTATATAAATATATTACAATACACACTATTGAATAATATTACTGCAAAAAAACTAAGAAAAAATCAATCAGAGACATTGAAACAATTAGGTAATAATATCTTTGTGGCAACTCCCATCTGTCAGCGCGGGTGACGCTGACCGGCCCTGGCGACCGCTCTGTCAACACCCACTTTTTGCCAGACTTCCTTGGTCAATTGCGCCCAAAATATGTCACCTACGATTTTTTGCTATTTTTTCCTGTGCTCAGGGGACACAAATTAACATGTTTAGAAGACGAAAAAAAAATTTTGATTTTTTTTTCTTGCGCACAGGGGTGTAAATGTCCCCCAGGACCCCTGAGCAGTGTAAGGGTTAATAACACTAAGAAACAAATTGAAATAAAGGCAAAGTCTTGGCTTAAGGGTGCAGAACAACAAGTGGAAAAATAATTGAACATAAAACTGAATTACGTTAAAGAGAGGAGGAGTGACAAGAACTAACAAGTGAAATAATATTAGTGCTGGGAATATATGCGCTAGCTATAAACCTCTATTTGATAACACGAGGTGAGTCAAACTAGGTGTTCACAGCAGGAGCACAAGATATATTCTGGCTGGCAGAGCTGCAAGGGACTCCAACAATGACTGGCGAGGAATGTGATTGGCGTGGAGCGGGAGTGGTGTGTTGGTTAGCGGCCAATCAAAATGCAGGACGGCCGCAAGTCGCTAGTTTGGCTGGGAGCAGCAGTTGGCAGGTCGACCAGGTGTGCAGAAGTGGGGAGAAGGAGGGAGTTGCAGGTGCGTGTGGCTGTCTTGATATATACGTTAAGCCACTATAAAACGAATCTTGCATATTGTTGAGAACGGGATGAAGGAAGATATAGCAGGCTAAATCTCTGGGAAGAGATTATCGTCACAATATATATATATATATATATATATATATATATATATATATATATATATATATATATATATATATATATATATATATATATATATATATATATATATATATATGCCAGGGCTGATAGTGCGGTATTTATCTTGTAAGATTTATCCACTCGGTGAGGTGGATAGTGTAAGCGGCAAGCCAGAAGTTGGGTGACCACTTGCTATAAGTGACTAATAGAGTCGTGATGTATTTGATCTGCAACCAGGTTATAATATCATAAAGTTAAGAGGTTTATATTCCCTTGTATTATATGTGAATGCTTTGTATATGTTCTGTTTTGTTAATAAATCTGTGCAGTTAACAGGTGTCTTCCCTTGTCCTAGTGAGGCTTTTCACAAAGTAGAAAAGAGAAAGAGAGAGAGAGAGAAAGAACCAAGAACCATAGCTGTGGACAGGGTAGTACAGAGTAATATTTCAGAAAGGGGATTGAGGAGATCATACCAAAGAAGGAGAGAGTGGGGAGTCATGGCGGCTCGAGTGGGTGTGTGCATGTGACAACGAGGTCAGTATTGGAGCCGCACCTCCCTAAACGTGTGATGTTGAACCCATCTCCAAGTTCCAGAAGCGCCAAGGGTGATCTGGTTAAAGTAAACACTCTTCGGGTTTTGGGTTGACTTGTCGGAAAGGGACGGACGACTGACCGAGAGACAAGCGAGAATAACGACAACAACAATAGTGAGTAGTATAATAAGCGAAAGTGACAACTATAACAACAGTATCTTTCCACAAATTCTTGGCTCGCTTGTTGGTGACTTGTATTACATTTTATTTCCAATTCCAGATAAAGTTTGATATATTTTAACATGTTTTATCGGTGGTCGTTTCAGCAGGAACATTAACATAGCGGGTGTCTGAAGCAGGTGGCGTTGGTGGCGGCCCTGCTCTGCGTCACACAGGTCTTCTCTGCTGGAAACTGTGACCCAGACTGTCACAGGAAGAACCCTCTGGATAAGCTGGCAGATCCTCTGAACTGCACTCAGTATTACATTTGTTTGGGGGATAACATGCCCTCAACTGCTTCACTGCCTTGTCCGACTGCTACGACCTTCGACGCAACTGCAACTCCTCTGGGCTGTACTGGTACTGTGCCATGTGACTCTCCCTGCAGGCTGCCACCATGCGATCTTACATATGACAGCAACTTGGACACGATCTCAGACCCAAGGAGCTGCAACAGCTACTACATTTGCTAGGAAGAAATCGTTATTGGGCCCTTGGAATGCCCCAGTGACAAGCCTTACTTCGACGGCAAGGCTTGTGGTGTGGACGACACCAAGTGCTGTGGGGACGTGTGTATTGCCTACTGCTATCCCGGCCAGATAGAGGCACCCGATGTGTACGATTGCTATAAGTACTACTTGTGTCCCAAGGAGGGACTAGTGGAAGAGCAAAATCACTTTGACTGTTCTGCAGGATCCAATTTTGTCGTAACAAACAGTAGTTGTGTAGTTGACGCTCCGTGTAACACACTGTGCGGTGTCACCACAACCACCTCATCGTTCGCTACGGCAACATCTCACGGGATAGTGATACAACCAACATAATAATTAAATCACTAGAGTGGGATGAGCGCCGCCAAATACGGGCTTAATTGACTGACTTCATTTAGATGCCATATTGAAATTTCTAGATTACAACTTCCGAAACGTCTTTAAACAATATTTCTACACATTACAAGCCTCTCCATGAAGCGTTGAAGGCATAAATATTGTCTAACAAATTATTTAAATTATTAATTGAAACACAAGAATATAATTTATAATGCTTTAACCTCTCTCACACAGCTTATCTATATCAATGCTAAGTCCTGGAAGACAGTCTTTTCTATGATGAGGAAATATTAAGGTCATACAGTGGGATCAAACCCGCGTCCCTGAACTCTCCGGCTCGAAGACTCATCACATTCTTGTGACGTCACTGTGTATTACTTTGCTGTATTCTGGTTGTTATGGTAATGTGGACCATGTTAAATATATGTTGTTAAATATTTTCTTTGCTCTTAATCTCTAGTAAATTATAGTTTTTAATATGTAAAATAAGTCAATGCTTCTTAATTTTATCCCCCCCCCCTCCCTTTTCAGCTCGTTAATGCCGTGAGGGGGGCTTAGTTGACGGCTGCCGGAGTGTGAAGCTCCTTGGGACAGTCCTCTGTCCTTTTGTAGCCTTTTGCTCCTGCTGCTGTCCTCTCTAATTGTGCTGAACGACTTTTCCTTTTCCTTCTGTTTCGTTTTTCTCCCCCCTCTTCTCCTATCTGCTTGTCGTTTCCTGCCGACCTTTTGCTTGTTTTGGTTATTCCTTTGGACTTCTTCTATTTTGACGCCCGGGTGCTTGAGGAGGCATACTCTTGCACCCGTAGAACAATAGTGCCCAACGTCGCGAGCAAGGGGAACCTTTTACTGTCAATCCTCCTTTCGTCACTGAACCCGATCTCGATGGACTGGTGGTTCTTAAGGTGGCATCTGTGGGACGTATACTCACGACGCACCCCTAGGGGACCCCAGCATGATCGGCGATAGCTTCTTGTTGGGTGTCCTGCCTCTAATTGTGGCTCCATGGTGGGTATGGGGGCACATTCGAGGATGAAAATGTCTCTCTTCGTATTTATGTCGTTGAATGTTTCTCTTGTACCCTCTCAGGCTCATGGGGTGGGCGACCAAGCCCCCGAGTCGGACTGTATTGGAAGACCGGGTTCTGAAGCCCCCGCTGGATTGGGCCCCGACCTTGCTCCTCCTTGGACCCTCCTGACTTCTCCCCTCGGCTCCCCTCCCTCCTCTGTGGTTGAGTTGAGCCTCAAGCCCCCAGTGGTGACAACTTCGTCCCCTGGCACGGCTAAGTCTCTCGTTGTGACTACTGCACCTTTTAACCCCTTTCTCTCTGAGGGTTCTCAATGCCGTCCGTGCCACGGCCGCACTCACTCGATTCCTAAGTATACTGTTGCATATCAGACCTTGTTTGGCCCCGCTTCATGGGCCAAATACTTTGATCTGCTCCCTCTTGATTCTATGCCTCCTGACGATTTCTCCCTCCATCGACATCTTGTTGATTCCGTGGATGCCTCTGTTACCTTCAACCCCACTCGTCTAGGTACACGTGTCGTTGCTGCTACTTCTCAGGTTGCCGCTTCCTGCTGCATCCTTATCCTGCCTTGGTGAGACCCCAGTTCGGGTCTCAAAGAATGCTCGGTTGAATGCCAGTGTTGCCACTATTCTCCTCCAGTCCCATGTTGCGACTGGTGTTCGGAGTCTGCAGGACTGCCACGATGATATTCGGAATATTCTTGATGCCCAAGGCCATTCTGTCCTCAAGGTAGGCACGTTTACTCGTTCCCCTCGTGGTCGTCGCTGTCAACCCCTTCGGGTTGTGAAGATTACCTTAGATGGTAGGACCCTTCCGCCCTCTGTCATTCTTCGTTCCCGATGTTTCACCGGTCCTTCACCTCCGTGGTACTCTTGTGGCGCACCCGTTGCAGGTCGCTACCGAACTGGGTTCCCACTTTTCTTCTGTTAGCACTGGTCTTCATCTTCCCCAATCTTTCCTTCTTCGTAAACCTGTCCTTCAATCTCGTCCTTTAGATTTCTGCACCCGTCTTCGACTTCCTTATAACAATCCCTTCTCTCTCTCTGAACTTTGTTCTGCCCTGGCCCTCTGCGGTTCTATGGATCTCTCTCTCCGCTGGACACTGAGCAGAGGCATGGCTTCTTTTAATGATGTCATTGACTTCGTCGTGTCTAGTGTGCCAACCACCAGATTTTCCACAGTGCAGGCCATGCAATCCATATTCGTCAGCATCTGCCTCGCCACAAATACACCTACGAACAGTGTGGATAGGGGCAGCAAGGCGGAGAGCAACTGCAATACGGAGCTCCTGTGGATCAAGACGTGTGCCTGTCACAGACATAGGGACTGCCAAATGGAAGTACCCTGCATGGGGAGCCTGCACTGCTGTGAGGCGTGCACGATCACTGGGAGTTGTTGCTGCCTCCAGAAAAGCTGTGGCTCCTTTATCTACAATGGGGCTGTCCCAACTGGATTGTTTCTTGTCTTATAACATGACTGGTCTGAGTGCTCAGTCTGCCATGGCACCCCATTTCGTGTCGCATTCCGTGTAGTGGGGGTCCTGTATTCCCGCTACATAACTCAAGGTATAAGGTAGAATTTCCTTAACCAGGTCATCTGAGGCTGAGGAGGAAGACAGGAAAGCTGGGGCAGCAATTTGGGTGGCAGTGCAGACACCAAAGCCACCAAGCCTGACAAGAAGAGTGGCTTGTTTCCACTGGCATTCGTTGAGGGAGAGGTTAACAACTTTTTCCAGCATGGTCTTCAGCAAGAGGTCATACTCTTCAAGCTTTCGGTTGTCGTAAGATGGGGCGCACCTCAGAAAGTAGGTTAGCTTCGAAAGGGATAGGCATTTGGTAAGGAGATATAAAGCATCGTGGGCATCAATGTCACCTATTCTGTCTTCCATCCTCCTAAGGTCTGTGATTTTCTTGTCAAGGATCTCTTCAATGGTGTTAGACCCGAGGGGGGCTCCAAGGAGGGTGCTGTTCTCGGCCCTAATGACATAGACTCCAGGCAAGGCAGACCTTATTCTAGCTACGATGTCTGGGCTGGAGGAGACTTCTTCACACTTGGAAAGGATCAGGAAGAGACCCAGGCCGGCTTACGTTTTGCTTCCTTATTTTCCTGATATCTGCCAAGAGATGGTCTACGGTGCCAGCTATAGTGCCATCATCAAAAAACCAGATGTTAAACTCGCTGGACAAGCTTTCAGTGATTTCTTTTAAGACTAAGCAGAAAAGAAGGGGAGCAAGAGGATCACCTTATTGAACACCTTCACATGATCTGTTTTCATGTTCACCAAAGAGCAGTTTTGACTCACCACTGTAGCACGATAGTATGAACGGGTAGAGGGGCCGGAAATGGCGATGTATGGCACAAAGTACTGCATCTCTTCTGATCATGTTGAAGGCATTCTTTAAGTCTAGTTTGAGCAGGGCCTTTTCATCAGAAATTTTGGTAATGTATGCTCGTGCTGCATGGGCAGCCGCTTGACAGCCTTGGGGGATTCCAAATCCTAGCTGAATTGGTTTCAGCAATTCAGCTGCTTGCTGGCTGACAACCCTCGTAGCAGCCTTGGAAATCAGGCGTCGGAGAGTGTTGCCAACAGCGATTGGCCTGATTCCTTCATCTTTCTTTTTGAGAGCACTGAGGAAGGCACCAAAAAAGAGGGGCCTAATGACCTCAGGTATATCACCAGCCAGGCACATGTTGACAAACCTTGTGAGTTCCATAAGAAGATCTTGTGCAGCATCTCCAACTGCAGGATTTAACATTTGCTTGATGTGTTGAGGTTTTAATCTTGTAAAGCCGCCTGCTGACCCAGGTGGAAAAGTAAGGGCTGCTTTGTAGACCTCAGATTCACCAACAGTTAATGGGTCTGAAATGGTGCTCTGATTTTGTACGTTTCCGGTATGTAGTAGTTACCATTTCTTCGGTGGGTGTGTTTTGCTCGAAGAGGCAGGCGAACTAGGTTATCCCCCTTTGGGTATTCATTTATCGCCCTCAGGACTGAGGATGCAAGTGATTTGTCCCTCCTTGGAGGGACGGTGAGGCATACATAACAATAGAAAAGGACATTATGCCACGCTTGAATGTTTTCCGGGGTATCATTTCCCTTTTCAGAAGATTACAGAGTTTGGCTGCTGCATTTGCGCGGGCTGCTTTTGGGATGTGTGGTAATGTTCTAGCAGACGTTGCTATGATCGCTTGGGTGAGGTTTTCAAATGAGATTAGGTTAATGGGAGTCTCTTCCCTAACTGTTAATGGCAGCTGGTCATTGCTTCCCTTTGGAAGCTGGTGGGAACCACTGCATTTTTCCTCGTTGACAGTGTGAAAGCGGATAACACCACCGTTGGAGTTTATGACGGTATTTTTGTTGCATACTCGGCAAAAGCCTCCTTTAGGAGTAGTTGTTGGCACCTCAAGGCTTGTGGAGTCCTGCCCGACCGCTGGGACCCCTTCCATTTCAACTTGGTTGGTAGAGTTAAACTGTGCATTGTTGTACTGAGAGGGGCAAACACACTAGGTCATGGCCAAGCAACTGCCAGATAATCATAGTAATGAATTGAACGCTCATAATGAATAGAACGTCTAGCGGTTAAGGGATCCTGTACGCCAGCAGTGTGCTCCTGCCAGTATGGGTTCGAGTCACTTCTGGGGTGTAAGTTTTCAGTTGCGTATAGTCCTGGGGACCATTCAGGCTTGTTCACATTTGTTTTCCTCATGTGTGCCCCAAAGAATGAGGTGATTTGATAAAATACCATGCCCAAGATTACCAACAGAGTTCGGGCGGGGGGATGGAAATAGCCTCGGCTACCATCCTCTTTTGTCCGGTCGTGTTGGTCGAGCAGTTAAGGGATCCTGTACACCAGCAGTGTGCCCCTGGCAGTATGGATTCGAATCACTTCTGGGGTGTGAGTTTTCAGTTGCATATAGTCCTGGGGACCATTCAGGCTTGTTCGCATTTGTGTTCCTCACATGTGACTCAAAGAATGAGGTGATTTAATAAAATACCAATCCCAAGATTACCAACTGAGTGCGATGGGGGGGGGGTATGGAAATAGCCTCGGCTACCATTGTCTTTTGTCCAGTCATGTTGGTCGAGCAGTTAAGGGATCCTGTACGCCAGCAGTGTATATATATATATATATCATATATATATACACTGCTGGCGTACAGTCATGTATATATATATAT
>WNGS01001402.1:25435-39762 GCA_020271785.1 Procambarus virginalis | reverse complement strand
CCTTGTCATGACTACCTCACAACACCCTTGTCACGCCTACCTCACAACACCCTTGTCACGCCTACCTCACAACACCCTTGTCACGCCTACCTCACAACACCCTTGTCACGCCTACCTCACAACACCCTTGTCATGACTACCTCACAACACCCTTGTCATGACTACCTCACAACACCCTCAGTATACACCCTTGTCATGGCTACCTCACAACACTCTCAGTATACACCCTTGTCATGGCTACCTCACAACACTCAGTATACACCCTTGTCATGGCTACCTCACAACACACTCAGTATAACCCTTGTCATGGCTACCTCACAACACACTCAGTATACACCCTTGTCATGACTACCTCACAACACCCTCAATATACACCCTTGTCATGACTACCTCACAACACCCTTGTCATGGCTACCTCACAACACCCTTGTCATGGCTACCTCACAACACTCTCAGTATACACCCTTGTCATGACTACCTCACAACACCCTCAATATACACCCTTGTCATGGCTACCTCACAACACACTCAATATACACCTTGTCATAGCTACCTCACAACACCCTCAGTATACACCCTTGTCATGGCTACCTCACAACACCCTCAGTATACACCCTTGTCATGGCTACCTCACAACACCCTCAATACACACCCTTGTCATGACTACCTCACAACACCCTCAATACACACCCTTGTCATAGCTACCTCACAACACCCTCAGTATACACCCTTGTCACGCCTACCTCACAACACCCTCAGTATACACCCTTGTCATGGCTACCTCACAACACCCTCAATACACACCCTTGTCATAGCTACCTCACAACACCCTCAGTATACCCCTTGTCATGGCTACCTCACAACACCCTCAATACACACCCTTGTCATGGCTACCTCACATATACACACACACACACCTTATGTGTCCTTGTTCACACATCTTATTATAAAAGGTCGCATAATTTATTTGTTTCCTTGTTGCATGTGCCTTCTTTCTATGACGCACTTTATTTGTCTTGTTGTCGCCGTCTGCGCTCATCTATGACTCACTGCATTTGTTTTGCTAATGGTAATTTACTCTTCAAAACAATAATCAAAACACAATCATATAATCACTTATCAGTATAATTCAACTAATTACAATCACTTATATATGAACCCATATACGATAATTTAAAGACTGAAGAGTACAACACCTTTTTCTTGGGTGTATGATAGTTAAAAGTTTGGGGCCAGATTCACGAAGCAGTTACGCAAGTACTTACGAACGTGTACATATTTCCTCAATCTTTGACGGCTTTGTTTACATTTCTTTAACAGTTTACAAGCATGAAAACTTGCCAATCAACTGTTACTATTGTTATAAACAGCCTCCTGGTGCTTCGGAGCTCATTAACTGTTTAATAAATGTAAACAAAGCCGCCAAAGATTGAGAAAAGATGTACAGGTTTGTAAGTGTTTGCGTAACTTCTTCGTGAGTCTAGGACTTGGTCTGGTGTGGACACACCAGCCTCTGAAGACTATTATTAAAGGTCACCACAATAGCTCGCTGACCAACTAGCAAGTGGACTGTTGTCCTGGACATTGTCTCGGACTAATGTCAACTCTCACTTTACATACACCGAGAAATATACTATAATTTGTCCAATAATTTGCAGACTTGAGTAGAATATTGTCCCATATATATATATATATATAATATATATATATATATATATATATATATATATATATATATATAACCGTGATTTGTGTGTTCATGGTAGATATATATATATATTATATATATATATATATATATATATATATATATATATATATATATATATATATATATATATATCCGTGATTTGGGTGTTCATGGCAGATATATATATATATATATATATATATATATATATATATATATATATATATATATATATATATATATATATATATATATATATGTCACTACACAAAAAAAGTTACAATATTGATTACATGCAGGGTACAAGGCTGCTTGTCACAAGTTGAATAGCTCCTCCAGCTCCTCAGATGGCGGGCAGGAACCATGGATGCAGTGAGCATTTCCTCTCTGGATTGCCACACTAAGGCGCTGAAAAAGAAAACTGGCAGCTCTAGGGTCTCTAGTTGTTTCGATTAGCTTAGACCCCAACTCCTTCAAAAAGCTAGCAGCACTTTTACCCCAGGCACCAAGTGTCTCTGAGGCAATGGGGACAGAATTGTAGTGGTGCTCAAGGACTCTGTATTTACGTGACTTGGCCGCTTCCCGGTGATTGGCAGCTCCTCCTGCTTGTGTAGCACTGAAGTCAACATAGGTATTGGCTAAAGTTGAAACGCAAGTGTAGTCCCACACCAACTGTCTACCATTCTTCCAGGGGTTCACCGTGATTCCGTCTGGGCGACCGACAGGCTCATCAGAGTTGCGACAGGCTCATCAGAGTTGTGGGACATTAGGTAACGGGGCTCTCTCTCTGCTGGACAACCGGCTGTGGTACGGCTTCTCTTAATAATGTCATTGACCTTACCGTGTCTTGCATGCCATCCTCCTGTCATTTGGCAGAGAAGGCCATGCCGTCCGTACCTGTCGGCTTCTGCCTCGCCGCAAATACACCTGTATTCGGTGTGGATTGGGGCAGCGAGGCGGAGAGCCACGGCAATTCGGAGGGCCTCCGGTGTGAGACGGGTGCCGGTTGCTGACATTGGGGTTGCTAATAGGAAATCACCTGCATGGGGAGCTGCTACTGCTCTAAGTCGGGCAGTGTCATGTGGTGTTGTCGCAGCTTCTTGGTCGGCAATGGGACGATCCCAGCTGGATTGCTTATGGGCTTCAGAAGGCGGTGGTTGGGGTGCTGGTCCTGCGAGAGAGACCCATTTGGTTGTGCAGTCTGTGAAGCTGGGATCATGTACCCCTGCCTGTTGAACTAGGTGCTCAGGTAGGATTTCCTTCACCAAGTTGTCAGACCCCACTGAAGAGAACAGGAACGCTGGTACAGCAATTTGTGTTGCTGTGCGCACGCCAAGGCCCCCGAGCCTGACAGGAAGGGAGGCCTGTTTCCACTGTGAGTCGCTGAGGGAAAGATTGAGGGCTTTTTCTAGTGTTGATTTCAGCAAGCTGTCGTACTCTTCTAATTTAATATTGTTGAAAGATGGCGAACATCTTAGAAAGTAGGTCAGCCTGGGAGGGACAAGCATCTGGTGATGAGGTAAAGTGCATCATGAGCATCGATGTCTTCAATCCTCTCGTTCATCCTCTTCAGGTCAGTGATCTTCTTACCAAGGACCTCGTCGATGGCATTCCTCCAAGAGGAGCACCTAGGAGTGTGCTGTCCTCAGGGTTAGGTTGTATGATTGTCAGGCAAAACAACCTTTATTTGCTCTATTATGTGCTGGTTGGTGGAGGTTATTTCGCACTTGGAAGGGTTCAGGGTGAGGCCTAGGCTTGCTCCTTGCTCCTGAATATTCTTATGTCGTCCAAGAGTGAGGCTGGGGAGCGGCTAGAGTACCATCGTCCAAAAAACAAATATTGAGCTCACTGGAAGGTTATCGGTGACTTCCTTGATGACTAGGCAGAAAAGAAAAGGAGCAAGAGGGTCACCGGTAGGACACCTATGTGATACAATTTCATGTTCCCCAAAAAAGCNAATAATTCAGGAGCAAGGAGCAAGCCTAGGCCTCACCCTGAACCCTTCCAAGTGCGAAATAACTCCACCAACCAGCACATAATAGAGCAATAAAGGTGTTTTGCCTGACATTCATACAACCCACCCTGAGGACAGCACACTCCTAGGTGCTCCTCTTGGAAGGAATGCCATCGACGAGGTCCTTGGTAAGAAGATCACTGACCTGAAGAGGATGAACGAGAGGATTGAAGACATCGATGCCCATGATGCACTTTACCTCATCACCAGATGCTTGTCCCTCCCCAGGCTGACCTATTTTCTAAGATGTTCGCCATCTTTCAACAATATTAAATTAGAAGAGTACGACAGCTTGCTGAGATCAACACTAGAAAAAGCCCTCAATATTTCCCTCAGCGACTCACCGTGGAAACAGGCCTCCCTTCCTGTCAGACTCGGGGCCTTGGCGTGCGCACAGCAACACAATTGCTGTACCAGCGTCCCTGTCCTCTTCAGTGGGGTCTGACAACTTGGTGAAGGAAATCCTACCTGAGCACCTAGTTCAACAGCAGGGGTACATGATCCCAGCTTCACAGACTGCACAACCAAATGGGTCTCTCTCGCAGGACCAGCACCCCAACCACTGCCTTCTGAAGCCCATTAGCAATCCAGCTGGATCGTCCCATTGCTGACCAAGAAGCTGCGACAACACCACATGACACTGCCCGACTTAGAGCTGTAGCAGCTCCCCATGCAGGCGATTTCCTATTAGCAACCCCAATGTCAGCAACCGGCACCCGTCTCACACCACAGGCCCTCCGAATTGCCGTGGCTCTCCGTCTCGCTGCCCCAATCCACACCGAATACAGGTGTATTTGCGGCGAGGCAGAGGCCGACAGTTACGGACGGCATGGCCTTCTCTGCCAAAGGACAGGAGGATGGCATGCAAGACACGGCGAGGTCAATGACATTATTAAGAGAAGCCTTACCACGGCCGGTTGTCTAGCTGAGAGAGAGCCCCGTTACCTAATGTCCCGCAACTCTAATGAGCCTTTGGTCGCCCAGACGGAATCACGGTGAACCCCTGGAAGAATGGTAGACAGTTGGTGTGGGACTAAACCTGCGTTTCAACTCTAGCCAATACCTATGTTGACTTCAGTGCTACTCAAGCAGGAGGAGCTGCCAATCACCGGGAAGCGGCCAAGTCACGTAAATACAGAGACCTTGAGCACCACTACAATTTTGTCCCCATTGCCTCAGAGACACTTGGTGCCTGGGGTAAAAGTGCTGCTAGCTTTTTGAGGAGTTGGGGTCTAAGCTAATCGAAACAACTAGTGACCCTAGGGCTGCCAGTTTTCTTTTTCAGCGCCTTAGTGTGGCAATCCAGAGAGGAAATGCTCACTGCATCCATGGTTCCTGCCCGCCATCTGAGGAGCTTGAGGAGCTATTCAACTTGTGACAAGTAGCCTTGTACCCTGCATGTAATCAATATTGTAACTTTTTTTGTGTAATGACATTTCAAATAAAATTAGATAAAATATATATATATATATATATATATATATATATATATATATATATATATATATATATATATATATATATATATATATATATATATATATATGCGAACAAGCCTGAATGGTCCCAGGACTATATGCAAGTTATATATATATATATATATATATATATATATATATATATATATATATATATATATATATATATATATATATATATATATATATACGATAATTGATAGACACTAGTACGACGCCTTTATCCTTATGTATGATAATTTGAGATTATTGTACAATGTACGATAATTTACTAGTACGACGCCTTTGTCTCTTATGTACGATAATGTGCCAGTTCAGTTATGGCCTCTACAGCCTTACCGTCTGATAATTTCGCTTGCTCACTGACAAGTCAAGTGATCACAGGCAACAGGTCGAGCTAAATGGAACTCTTTTTATTTAATTTGGAGCAAAGAAATTAATATTAACTTTAAAGCTATTTTTGGCCGGATATTAATAGAATGTTGTCGGTGTACGAGAATATCTGGCATCATTCCGCACGTTCTTGGGAGTTTTGGAGGATTCCCAAGGTGTTAAGTGATTAGAACTATATACCAAATACCTCCCCCCCCCCTATTAAGCCATCTGGATAGTTAACTAGAAATTTGTGATGATCTAAAAGCATATTACGAATACAATAATAGTTCACCTGTAAGCTGGCAAGTGAACTTTGTTCTAAATAGAGAATATCTTAAGTTATAACTTATTGTATTATAAACGTTGGGGTACAAACTAAACCGTCTATAGTTAATTTTGTTTTTTAAACGGTCTGAAGAATTTAGTTTTCTCTAATTTAAATTTTAGGGGATACTCATATAGTTTTTGAATTTCATATTTTGTGTATTTACAATTTGTGTAAATACTTGGGCCTTGCCTTTCTAACTTATGGTTTGTCTAGTGTTCTGAATCCCAACCTATTTTTCTCTGTTACGTGTATTTCACACACACACACACACACACACACACACACACACACACACACACACACACACACACACACACACACACACACACACACCACACACACACACACACACACATACACACACACACACACACGCGCACATACATGATTGCGTTTGGCGAGATTGGCGAGACGTCACAAGTGGGGTACCGCAGGGTTCAGTCCTTGGACCCATACTCTTATTGCTTGATGACGATGCAAATATTATAAGGATGATTAAGACGGAGGAAGATAGTATGAGGCTACAAGATGACCTAGACAGACTGCATGAATTGTCCAATAAATGACTACTAAAGTTCAGCCCGAGTAAATGTAAGGTAATGAAACTAGGCAGTGGAAACAGGAGGCCAGACACAAGATACAGAATAGGAGATGAAGTCCTTCATGAAACGAACAGAGAGAAGGATCTAGGAGTTGATATCACACCAACCCTGTCTCCTGAAGCCCACATCAAAAGAATAACATCTGCGGCGTATGTGAGGCTGGCTAACATCAGAACTGCCTTCAGGAACCTGTGTAAGGAATCATTCAGAACCTTGTATACCACATATGCAAGACCAAACCTGGAGTATGCGGCCCCAGCATGGAGCCCGTATCTTGTCAAGCAAACCATTCGTTCGACCATTCCTGCAGCTTGTCTAGGTCTTCTTCAGGTCCTCAAGCTGTCCTCCTCTGTCTTAATCCTTCTCATAATTTTGGCGTCGTCAGCAAACATTGAGAGGAATGAGTCTATACCCTCTGGGAGATCATTTACGTATATCAGAAACAGGATAGGTCCAAGCACAGAGCCCTGTGGGACTCCACTGGTGACCACGCCATTCTGAGGTCTCACCCCTCACTGTAACTCTCTGCTTCCTATTGCTTAGGTACTCCCTTATCCTCTGGAGCGCCCTACCAGTTACTCCTGCCTGTTTCTCCAGCTTATGCATCAGCCTTTTATGGTGTACTGTGTCAAAGGCTTTCCGACAGTCCAAAAAATGCAGTCCGCCCATCCTTCTCTTTCTTGCTGAATCTTTGTCACCTGATCGTAGAATTCTATGAAGCCTGTTAGGCAAGATTTACCCTCCCTGAACCCATGTTGATGGGTTGTCATGAAGTCCATTCCCTCCAGATGTGTAACTAGTTTTTTTTCTCTCGATCTTCTCCATCGCCTTGCATGGTATACAAGTTAAGGACACTGGCCTGTAGTTCAGTGCCTCTTGTCTATCACCCTTTTTGTATATTGGGACTACATTAGCCGTCTTCCATATTTCTGGTAGGTCTCCCGTCTCCAGTGACCTACTATACACTATGGAGAGTGGCAAGCAAAGCGCTCATGCTCACTCTTTTTCAATACCCATGGTGAGATTCTGTCCAGGCCAACAGCCCTTCTCACGTCCAGATCCAATAGGTGCCTCATGACCTCATCTCTTTTAATTTCGAACCCTTCCAAGGCCACCTGGTTTACTGCCACTTCTCCTAGCTCAGTGACATCTCCTTGTTCTATTGTGAAGACCTCCTGGAACCTCTTGTTGAGTTCTTCACACACCTCTTTGTCATTCTGTGTGTACCTGTCGTCACCCGTTCAAAGTTTAATCACCCGTTCTTTTACTGTTGTTTTCCTCCTGATGTGACTGTGTAGTAGCTTTGGTTCGGTCTTGGCTTTATTAGCTATATCATTATCATGTGTGTGTGTGTGTGTGTGTGTGTGTGTGTGTGTGTGTGTGTGTGTGTGTGTGTGGTGTGTGTGTGTGTGTGTGTGTGTGTGTGTGTGTGTACTCACCTAGTTGTACTCACCTAGTTGTGCTTGCGGGGGTTGAGCTCTGGCTCTTTGGTCCCGCCTCTCAACCGTCAATCAACAGGTGTACAGTTTCCTGAGCCTAATGGGCTCTATCATATCTACACTTGAAACTGTGTATGGAGTCAGCCTCCACCACATCGCTTCCTAATGCATTCCATTTGTCAACCACTCTGACACTAAAAAAGTTCTTTCTAATATCTCTGTGGCTCATTTGGGCACTCAGTTTCCACCTGTGTCCCCTAGTGCGTGTGCCCCTTGTGTTAAACAGCCTGTCTTTATCAACCCTGTCGATTCCCCTGAGAATCTTGAATGTGGTGATCATGTCCCCCCTAACTCTTCTGTCTTCCAACGAAGTGAGGTTTAATTCCTGCAGTCGCTCCTCGTAGCTCATACCTCTCAGCTCGGGTACTAGTCTGGTGGCAAACCTTTGAACCTTTTCCAGTTTAGTCTTATGCTTGACTAGATAGGGACTCCATGCTGGAGCCGCATACTCCAGGATTGGTCTGACATATGTGGTATATAATGTTCTGAAAGATTCCTTACACAAGTTTCTAAAGGCCGTTCTTATGTTAGCCAACCTGGCATATGCTGCTGATGTTATCCTCTTGATATGAGCTTCAGGGGACAGGTCTGGCGTGATATCAACCCCCAGGTCTTTCTCTCTCTCTGACTCTTGAAGTATTTCATCTCCCAAATGATACCTTGTATCTGGTCTCCTGCTTCCTACCCCTATCTTCATTACATTACATTTGCTTGGGTTAAACTCTAACAGCCATTTGTTCGACCATTCCTGCAGCTTGTCCAGGTCTTCTTGAAGTCTCAAGCTGTCCTCCTCTGTCTTAATCCTTCTCATAATTTTGGCGTCGTCAGCAAACATTGAGAGGAATGAGTCTATACCCTCTGGGAGATCATTTACGTATATCAGAAACAGGATAGGTCCAAGTACAGAGCCCTGTGGGACTCCACTGGTGACTTCACGCCAGTCTGAGGTCTCACCCCTCACTGTAACTCTCTGCTTCCTATTGCTTAGGTACTCCCTTATCCACTGGAGCGCCCTACCTGTTACTCCTGCCTGTTTCTCCAGCTTATGCATCAACCTTTTATGGGGTACTGTGTCAAAGGCTTTCCGACAGTCCAAAAAAATGCAGTCCGCCCACCCTTCTCTTTCTTGTGTGTGTGTGTGTGTGTGTGTGTGTGTGTGTGGTGTGTGTGTGTGTGTGTGTGTGTGTGTGTGTGTGTGTGTGTGTGTGTGTGTGTGTATCTACTGTCAAGGGTGGTGAGAGTAGAGTCAAAAATGTTTACATGCCTTATCGTAAGGCCACTCTCCCCCTTATCTCTCTCTCATACTCATATCCTCACAAACAAACATATCCGCTCTCTCTCACATTCAGTTTACGTCTGCTACGTTATATATAATGTTCGACCAATTTTACAGTGACCTTTTATGAGTCCCAGTTTTCTTTAAGTTTTGAGGACTTGCTGAATTATCTGGTAGTGCCAGTAGCATAATTAGTGAGCAGCGGTTAAGTGGTACATATATATGTATTTTTCTGAATTTGAATTCATAATAAATCGAATTACTAAGCCGTCACTAGTAGCTACTGCTTCTGCTTTGATTTTGCTATCATTATTTCAAACCAGTAGGCGGTAAAACCGTTAAAGGTCATAACCGTCAGTATTTATTACCTGTTATGGCCACCCTATATTAGCATGTAGGCAAGAGGCGCAGCTAGCAGGACAGGGCGTGTCGTGTCTGTTATTGGTCCGAATAAGGAATTCAATGCTATATGTAGACGAGAGTGACCTTTCACTTATCATACGTGAAGTGCGTTGTGTGGAGGAAAGCGAGCATACGGGTCTTTGATGTTGCGGCATTAGATGAGAGAACTGCATATGGCAGCAGTGGCGGTGGAGGAGCTAGTTAGTGGTGTATTGTGAGGCGTCTGGAAGCCCCAACGGCTTCAAGGTTTCATTTGCTAAAGGAAGGTAATTTTTGGTCCTGTAAAAATTATTAAATTTCGACTTGTTGAAAAGAGTTGTAAAAAGGCCGTTTTCATTTATCTTTTTTTTTAATAATTGAAGCGTCTTGAAGTTTCTACGACTTTACAGTTTTATTTGTCAGAACAATACAACTTTTGCCTCTCAGAAGTTGGTTAATTTTGGACTTGCTGACACGAAATTCAGAGCGGTAATTTTCCACTGAGTGAAGAATGTTTATTCTGACGTAAATAAGGTTTTAATTCCGGTTCTGCGAAGAGGCTGATGTTGTGTACATGTTGAAGAAATTATCTAAATTGGTAAGTTGGAGAAAAGAATTGCATATTGAAGGAATTAATATTTTAGATCAAGGATTTAGTTCCATTCACCTGGTTTGTATGGGTCTCAAACCCATATCTTTTATAAGGATTTAGTGATTTTGTTTCAAAGCATTAACTCTTTAGTTACTTGCTTAATTAATTAGTTTTAACTAATTAAACAAGAGTTTTTAATTTCTGTCTTAGTGGATATTTTTCTAAATTTTTGGCTAAATAGAGATATTGGTTGATTTTTTTATTTTGAAGGAATTTGGAAACTATCTGACTTGTGGAGGTTTAACTCTTGTCTTTTCTGATAATTTTTTTAAGATTCATTTTGTTAGAATTTTGAGTATAGTTATTATTTTGACTAGTTAATATTTTTTCTTTCAAAATTTTGATTGGTTAATTTGCTTTGATTTACTGAAAGTGTTGACTTATTTTTTATAATAATAATTCATTTTGACGAGGTCCCCTTCCCCAAGGTCATCCCCCCCCCCAGGATGTAACCTCCACAACGAGTTGAATATATCCCGGGTCCCTATTTACTGCTAGGTGAACAGAGGCATTAGGTGAACAGAAGCATTAGGAGGCATTTAAACTGATAATATTTGTTCTAAGTGCAGGTGGTGTACTGTGATTGCCAGTTTTTAGTCTTTTATCATACAGCCGTTGCTATGTTGCATCGCTATGCACTATCATTCACTGTCCTCTACCTCCCCATGCACTTGGACGTGTCGGTAGAGCGATGGCCTCGCTTCTAGCACACTCTGCGTTCAATCCCCGATGGTCAGAGTGGTGCGGCACTGTTCCTTCCCTCCATCTTCGTCATTTAAGCTCCACCCAAGCGCAGTGGTCTACGTCCTCGGCTCACACTCGAGGGATCCAGTCCCCAGTGAAGACAGAAACGGATGGGGACGTTTTCTTTCGCCTGATGGACCTGTTCATCTAGCAGAAAAATAGGTAACCGGAGTTAGACAACTGTTGGGGTTTGTATCCTGGGAAGGGTCAGTAGTTGGGCTAGGGGAGGGGGGTGGTGTACTTCGATGAGCCTATGTGTACAGTCTTCCTGTCCCAGACAACGGAAATTGACTGTTGTCTGGCTTGTTGGATTGTTGTGGCATGGCTAGTTGGCTTAGCGCTTTATTCTCATTATTATCTTTACTGTTGAGAAAGGTAAAGTTTTTACCTTTCACTCTTCCCATTGGTGCCTTACCTTTAGCTGTTGTTGTTGTTTAACATTCGCTACTGGGAACAAAAAGTTGCAAGTTGCACGGGCTATGGTGAGCCCATCCTCGGCACTTGTCCATACATCATCTTGGTCACCTGACTCCCCGCCCACACCCACCTCACCCCCACGCCCACCTCACCCCCACACCCACACCCACACCCACCTCACGCCCACAGTTTACATGCTGTGACTAAAGAATAAAAACTGTGTTGCAGGCCAGGCTTCTATGATCATTTTTTTCCTTGAATGGCAGACTTATTCCTTTGTTTTTGTAAACAGATTCCTGCGCGGGCGCTAAGCCTCTGGCTGGCGCCCGACTACGGGTATATCTTGAGGCTATCTTGAGATGATTTCGGGGCGTTAGTGTCCCCGCGGCCCGGTCCTCGACCAGACCTCAACCCCCAGGAAGCAGCCCGTGACAACTGACAACAAACAAAATCAAAAATCCGCCAAAAAAAAAAGGTAAATCCCCCACCAAAAAAATCCAAATCCGCCCCGGGTTATGTTACTTTTTCATAAAGTTTGAACATGTTCTGTGTTTTTTTTTTTTCCTGTTCAGTTCCTGATACCTCCTGAAAAAGCGCCATTGGACTCGATCCCTAGTATATTTCTGGAGTGTTAGTACATGGATTTCTCATGTACTTATGGATCAACACATGGAGAATGTGTGTATCCTTATGGATACAACATCCGGCCCCATATTTCGGAATCCATTTCTACCCTCCATAATAACAAGGGCAACAGGGCGAATGGATGTAAAACTGGTCTCAAAGACAAATAATTTAAAAGAAACTTATTTATTTCACATGAAAAACTGTTTCAAATATGTGCCGGCCCCCACCTAGCCTTCAAACATGGCACGGCTCCCACCTAGCCGTCAGACATGTGCAACGGCCCCCACCTACCCATCAGAAATGTGCACGGCCCCCACCTACCCATCAGAAATGTGCACGGCCCCCACCTAGCCTTCAGACATGTGCACAGGCTCCCCATACCCCCTAGCCTTCAGGACCATGTGCACGGCCCCCACCTACCCATCAGAAATGTGCACGGCCCCCACCTAGCCTTCAGACATGTGCACCGGGCCACCCACGTACCCGCAGACATGGTGCACGTGCCCCCACCTAGCCATTCAGACTATGGGCACGGCCCCCACCTACCCATCAGAAATGTGCACGGCCCCCACCTACCCATCAGAAATGTGCACGGCCCCCACCTACCCATCAGAAATGTGCACGGCCCCCACCTACCCATCAGAAATGTGCACGGCCCCCACCTACCCATCAGAAATGTGCACGGCCCCCACCTAGCCTTCAGACATGTGCACGGCCCCCACCTAGCCTTCAGACATGTGGCACGCTCCCACCTAGCCTTCAGACATGTGCACGGCCCCCACTAGCCTTCAGAAATGTGCACGGCCCCCACCTACCCATCAGAAATGTGCACGGCCCCCACCTAGCCTTCAGACATGTGCACGGCTCCCACCTAGCCTTCAGACATGTGCACGGCTCCCAACCTAGCCTTCAGACAGTGCACGCCCCACCTAGCCTTCGACATGTGCACGGCAGCCACCTAGCCTTCAGACATGTGAAGAGACGCTCAGGTGAACCTCGGAGCTGATTACATACCATTCAACACCTCTGGACTGTGATGAGTGAGGGCGCCGTCAACAGCTCACGGACATCTAAAAATAAAAGTCTCGCTTCTGAAGCCTCAATATTAAGCCAGGCTAAAATGGTCCCATTTAAAAATAGGTGCTGCCTATTTTTGTATTGTTTTCGAGACCTGGAAGTTGAGAGTCACCTCTTACAAGTTAAGGTACAGGAAGGTGGTGTTGTGGTTGTGTGGCAGGGGGGGGGGGTGGTTATGTATTGTCTCCTCTTTGTGTTAGTGTTAGACGGTGTTTGTACTCGCTATACCCTTCTGCCTCTGAATATTTGCGTTTCTGTGATAATGATGTCATGTTACGTAACACACATCGTAAGATCTGTCTCCTTTGCTCTCTCTCTCTCTCTCTCTCTCTTCTCTCTCTCTCTCTCTCTCTCCTCTCTCCTCTCTGCCTCCTCTCTCTCTCTCGCTCTCCTCTCTCTCTCTCTCTCTCTGTCTCTCTCTTTGTCTCTCTCTCTGTCTCTCTCTCTGTCTCTCTCTCTCTCTCTCTCTCTCTCTCTCTCTCCTCTCTCTCTCTCTCGTCTCTCTCTCTCTCCTCTCTCTTCTCCTCTCCTCTCTCTCTCAAACACAGGTCACTACTGAGCCGCAGCTGGTCCTTCCCAGCTCATGCTTGCCCACATGTGAGGCCTAACTACTGGTGAGGCGAAGCACAAGTTATTTGGGAGAGTGGAGACTGTAGGGGATAGAGGGGAGCATGAGTGTTCCTGTGGCACCATTTACTTTGTGATGCTCTTCCCCCTCCCTCCCCTCGTGAGCACCAGGCTGCTCCCCTCACCTCCCTCTCGTGAGCACCAGGCTGCTCCCCACACACCTTACCTCGTGAGCACCAGGCTGCTCCCCCCCCCCACCCTCGTGAGCACCAGGCTGCCTCCCCTCACCCCCCCCCCCCTCGTGAGCACCAGGCTGCTCCCCCTCACCTCCCTCGTGGAGCACAGGCTGCTCCCCCTCACCTCCCTCGTGAGCACCAGGCTGCTCCCTTCACCTCCCCTCGTGAGCACCAGGCTGCTCCCCTCACCTCCCCTCGTGAGCACCAGGCTGCTCCCCCTCACCTCCCTCGTGAGCACCAGGCGCTCCCCTCACCTCCCCTCGTGAGCACCAGGCTGCTCCCCTCACCTCCCCTCGTGAGCACCAGGCTGCTCCCCCTCACCTCCCCCTCGTGAGCACCAGGCTGCTCCCCTCACCTCACCCTC
>WNGS01001401.1:32623-43697 GCA_020271785.1 Procambarus virginalis | reverse complement strand
TATCATATCTACACTTGAAACTGTGTATGGAGTCAGCCTCCACCACATCGCTTCCTAATGCATTCCATTTGTCAACCACTCTGACACTAAAAAAGTTCTTTCTAATATCTCTGTGGCTCATTTGGGCACTCAGTTTCCACCTGTGTCCCCTTGTGCGTGTGCCCCTTGTGTTAAACAGCCTGTCTTTATCAACCCTGTCGATTCCACTGAGAATCTTGAAATGGTGATCATGTCCCCCCTAACTCTTCTGTCTTCCAACGAAGTGAGGTTCAATTCTCGTAGTCTCTCCTCGTAGCTCATACCTCTCAGCTCGGGTACTAGTCTGGTGGCAAACCTTTGAACCTTCTCCAGTTTAGTTTTATGCTTGACTAGATATGGACTCCATACTGGAGCCGCATACTCTAGGATTGGTCTGACATATGTGGTATATAATGTTCTGAAAGATTCCTTACACAAGTTTCTAAAGGCCGTTCTTATGTTAGCCAATCTGGCATATGCTGCTGATGTTATCCTCTTGATATGAGCTTCAGGGGACAGGTCTGGCGTGATATCAACCCCAGGTCTTTCTCTCTCTCTGACTCTTGAAGTATTTCATCTCCCAAGTGATACCTTGTATCTGGTCTCCTGCTTCCTACCCCTATCTTCATTACATTACATTTGCTTGGGTTAAACTTTAACAGCCATTTGTTCGAGCATTCCTGCAGCTTGTCCAGGTCTTCTTGAAGCCTCAAACTGTCCTCCTCTGTCTTAATCCTTCTCATAATTTTGGCGTCGTCAGCAAACATTGAGAGGAATGAGTCTATACCCTCTGGGAGATAATTTACGTATATCAGGAACAGGATAGGTCCAAGCACAGAGCCCTGTGGGACTCCACTGGTGACTTCACGCCATTCTGAGATCTCACCCCTCACTGTAACTCACTGCTTCCTATTGCTTAGGTACTCCCTTATCCACTGGAGCGCCCTACCAGTTACTCCTGCCTGTTTCTCCAGCTTGTGCATCAACCTTTTATGGGGTACTGTGTCAAAGGCTTTCCGACAGTCCAAAAAAATGCAGTCCGCCCATCCTTCTCTTTCTTGCTTAATCTTTGTCATCTGATCGTAGAATTCTATCAAGCCTGTAAGGCAAGATTTACCCTCCCTGAACCCATGTTGCTGGGTTGTCACGAAGTCTCTTCTCTCCAGATGTGTTACCAGGTTTTTTCTCACAATCTTCTCCATCACCTTGCATGGTATACAAGTTAAGGACACTGGCCTGTAGTTCAGTGCCTCTTGTCTGTCACCCTTGTGTTGGTTAATTGTGGTTGTGTTGGTTAATTGTGGTTGTGTTGGTTAATTGTGGTGTGTTGGTTAATTGTGGTGTGTTGGTTAATTGTGTGTTGGTAATTGTGGTTGTGTTGGTTAATTGTGGTTGTGTTGGTTAATTGTGGTGTGTTGGTTAATTGTGGTGTGTTGGTTAATTGTTGGTGTGTTGGTTAATTGTGGTGTGTTGGTTAATTGTGGTGTGTTGGTTAATTGTGGTTGTGTTGGTTAATTGTGGTGTGTTGGTTAATTGTGGTTGTGTTGGTTAATTGTGGTGTGTTGGTTAATTGTTGGTGTGTTGGTTAATTGTGGTTGTGTTGGTTAATTGTGGTGTGTTGGTTAATTGTTGGTGTGTTGGTTAATTGTGGTTGTGTTGGTTAATTGTGGTGTGTTGGTTAATTGTGGTGTGTTGGTTAATTGTGGTGTGTTGGTTAATTGTGGGTTAATACCGAAGGATCAGGTACCGTTTGGAGCAGTTTAACAAGTTCCTATGCACAAGGGGGGGAGTAAAGCCTTGGCAAAAAATTATAGGCCAGTTGCACTAACATCACACATAATAAAAGTGTTTGAAAGAGTGATTAGGAATCAAATTTCTAGTTTTATGGAAAACAATGAATTGCACAACCCAGGACAACATGGATTTAGAGCGGGAAGATCCTCTGTCACAGTTACTCAACCACTATGACAAAATCACAGAAGCCCTAGAAGAAAAGCAAAATGCAGATGTATTCACCTAGTTGTGTTTACGGGGGTTGAGCTTTGCTCTTTCGGCCCGCCTCTCAACTGTCAATCAACTGTTTTTACTAAGTACTTCTTTCCACACACACACACACACACACACACACACACACACACACACACACACACACACACACACACACACACACACACACACACACACACACACACACACCAGGAAGCAGCCCGTGACAGTTGACTAACTCCAAGGTACCTATTTACTGCTAGGTAACATTCAGGGTGAAAGAAACTTTGCCCATTTGTTTCTGCCTGGTGGGGAAATCGAACCCGCGCCACAGAATTACGAGTCCTGCGCACGGTCCACCAGGCTACCAGGCCCCCCGTGGTATTCAGACTTTGCAAAGGCATTAGACAAATGTGACCATGGGGTGATGGCTCACAAAATGAGGTCAATGGGTATAACTGGTAAAGTAGGACGCTGGATACTCAATTTCCTGTCGAACAGAACACAAAGAGTAACAGTCAATCAAATAAAATCGAGTCCAAGCGCAGTTAAAAGCTCTGTACCTCACGATACAGTCCTTGCACCACTGCTGTTCTTATTCTCATATCAGATATAGACAGCTTCCAAATCTGAACACAGAATTAACACCACATGAGACCAGAAGACATGGCAGGATGTGCAGAATACCCCCGTTGAAGAGCAGAGGTGCAACAGGTACTCTGAGAGAGAACTCTATCAACATCAGAGGCCCGAGACTGTTCAACACGCTTCCACTACACATAAGGGACATATCTGGGCGACCCCTCACAGTGTTCAAGAGAGAACTATCAACATCAGAGGCTCGAGACTGTTCAACACGCTTCCACTACACATAAGGGACATAACTGGCCGGCTCCTCAGTGTTCAAGAGAGAACTATCAACATCAGAGGCCCGAGACTGTTCAACACGCTTCCACTACACATAAGGGACATAACTGGCCGACTCCTCAGTGTTCAAGAGAGAACTATCAACATCAGAGGCCCGAGACTGTTCAACACGCTTCCACTACACATAAGGGACATAACTGGCCGACCCCTCACGGTGTTCAAGAGACAACTATCAACATCAGAGGCCCGAGACTGCTCAACACGCTTCCACTACACATAAGGGGCATAACTGGCCGACCCCTCACAGTGTTCAAGAGAGAACTATCAACATCAGAGGCCCGAGACTGTTCAACACGCTTCCACTACACATAAGGGACATAACTGGCCGACCCCTCACAGTGTTCAAGAGAGAACTATCAACATCAGAGGCCCGAGACTGTTCAACACGCTTCCACTACACATAAGGGACATAACTGGCCGACCCCTCACAGTGTTCAAGAGAGAACTATCAACATCAGAGGCCCGAGACTGTTCAACACGCTTCCACTACACATAAGGGACGAGCGTATTGGTTTTAATTCTTAAGACTCTTTCGAATGTGTGATGTATGATGTTGTAAGTGTGTCAAGGATGACACCGGTATCTAGGCGAGGGGTTGAGAGTGCGTCATCAGTCTGGGTCCCTGGGTGCCCAGTCCCCAACACCCATCTCCCACACACATGACCCAGTTCCTACAATACCGCTCCGCTAAAACATAAGCGTCACTCTCTACCAAAACAAGTATAAGTATTCTCTGGGGCACGGACAACACATACATAATAATTTACACTTTGAAAATTGTAAAAAGACTGGTGCCAAACCTGCACACGGGCATAACACCACATGAGACCAGGGGGTATGGCAGGATGTGCACAATACCCCCGTTGATGCTCTACACACAGTGTATACTGTGGTGGACTTGCTCTACACAGTGTATACTGTGGTTGCCGTGCTCTACACACAGTGTATACTGTGGTTGCCGTGCTCTACACAGTGTATACTGTGGTTGCCGTGCTCTACACACAGTATACTGTGGTTGCCGTGCTCTATACACAGTATACTGTGGTTGCCGTGCTCTATACACAGTATACTGTGGTTGCCGTGCTCTATACACAGTATACTGTGGTTGCCGTGCTCTACACACAGTTTACTGTGGTTGCCGTGCTCTACACAGTGTATACTGTGGTTGCCGTGCTCTACACACAGTATACTGTGGTTGCCGTGCTCTACACAGTGTATACTGTCGTTGCCGACCTCTACACACAGTGTATACTGTGGTTGCCGAGCTCTACACACAGTATACTGTGGTTGCCGAGCTCTACACACAGTATACTGTGGTTGCCGTGCTCTACACAGTATACTGTGGTTGCCATGCTCTACACAGTATACTGTGGTTGCCATGCTCTACACAGTATACTGTGGTTGCCGAGCTCTACACAGTGTATACTGTGGTTGCCGTGCTCTACACACAGTGTATACTGTGGTTGCCGTGCTCTACACACAGTGTATACTGTGGTTGCCGTGCTCTACACAGTGTATACTGTGGTTGCTGAGCTCTACACAGTATACTGTGGCTGCCGTGCTCTACACAGTATACTGTGGTTGCGGTGCTCTACACTGTATACTGTGGTTGCCTGCTCTACACACAGTGTATACTGTGGATGCCGTGCTCTACACAGTATACTGTTGTTGCCGTGCTCTACACAGTATACTGTGGTTGCCGTGCTCTACACACAGTATACTGTGGTTGCCGTGCTCTACAGAGTATACTGTGGTTGCCGTGCTCTACACAGTATACTGTGGTTGCCGTGCTCTACAGAGTATACTGTGGTTGCCGTGCTCTACAGAGTATACTGTGGTTGCCGTGCTCTACACAGTATACTGTGGTTGCCGTGCTCTACACAGTATACTGTGGTTGCCGTGCTCTACACACAGTATACTGTGGTTGCCGTGCTCTACACAGTGTACTGTGGTTGCCGTGCTCTACACAGTGTATACTGTGGTTGCCGTGCTCTACACAGTGTATACTGTGGTTGCCGTGCTCTACACAGTGTATACTGTGGTTGCCGTGCTCTACAGTGTATACTGTGGTTGCCGTGCTCTACACACAGTATACTGTGGTTGCCGTGCTCTACACAGTGTATACTGTGGTTGCCGTGCTCTACAGTGTATACTGTGGTTGCCGTGCTCTACACACAGTATACTGTGGTTGCAGTGCTCTACACAGTGTATACTGTGGTTGCCGTGCTCTACAGTGTATACTGTGGTTGCCGTGCTCTACACAGTAGTATACTGTGGTTGCCGTGCTCTACACACAGTATACTGTGGTTGCCGTGCTCTACACAGTATACTGTGGTTGCCGTGCTCTACACAGTATACTGTGGTTGCCGTGCTCTACACACAGTATACTGTGGTTGCCGTGCTCTACACACAGTATACTGTGGTTGCCGTGCTCTACACAGTGTATACTGTGGTTGCCGTGCTCTACACACAGTATACTGTGGTTGCCGTGCTCTACACAGTGTACACTGTGGTTGCCGTGCTCTACACAGTGTACTGTGGTTGCCGTGCTCTACACAGTATACTGTGGTTGCCGTGCTCTACACACAGTATACTGTGGTTGCCGTGCTCTACACAGTATACTGTGGTTGCCGTGCTCTACACAGTGTACTGTGGTTGCCGTGCTCTACACAGTATACTGTGGTTGCCGTGCTCTACACAGTATACTGTGGTTGCCGTGCTCTACACAGTATACTGTGGTTGCCGTGCTCTACACAGTATACTGTGGTTGCCGTGCTCTACACACAGTATACTGTGGTTGCCGTGCTCTACACAGTATACTGTGGTTGCCGTGCTCTACACACAGTATACTGTGGTTGCCGTGCTCTACACAGTATACTGTGGTTGCCGTGCTCTACACAGTATACTGTGGTTGCCGTGCTCTACACAGTGTATACTGTGGTTGCCGTGCTCTACACAGTATACTGTGGTTGCCGTGCTCTACACAGTATACTGTGGTTGCCGTGCTCTACACAGTATACTGTGGTTGCCGTGCTCTACACAGTATACTGTGGTTGCCGTGCTCTACACAGTATACTGTGGTTGCCGTGCTCTACACAGTATACTGTGGTTGCCGTGCTCTACACAGTATACTGTGGTTGCCGTGCTCTACACAGTGTATACTGTGGTTGCCGTGCTCTACACAGTATACTGTGGTTGCCGTGCTCTACACAGTATACTGTGGTTGCCGTGCTCTACACAGTGTATACTGTGGTTGCCGTGCTCTACACACAGTATACTGTGGTTGCCGTGCTCTACAGTGTATACTGTGGTTGCCGTGCTCTACACAGTGTATACTGTGGTTGCCGTGCTCTACACACAGTATACTGTGGTTGCCGTGCTCTACACAGTGTACATTGTGGTTGCCGTGCTCTACACAGTATACTGTGGTTGCCGTGCTCTACAAAGTATACTGTGGGTGCCGTGCTCTACACAGTGTATACTGTGGTTGCCGTGCTCTACACAGTATACTGTGGTTGCCGTGCTCTACACACAGTATACTGTGGTTGCCGTGCTCTACACACAGTATACTGTGGTTGCCATGCTCTACACACAGTATACTGTGGTTGCCGTGCTCTACAGTGTATACTGTGGTTGCCGTGCCCTACACAGTATACTGTGGTTGCCGTGCTCTACACAGTATACTGTGGTTGCCGTGCTCTACACAGTATACTGTGGTTGCCGTGCTCTACACAGTGTATACTGTGGTTGCCGTGCTCTACACAATATACTGTGGTTGCCGTGCTCTACACAGTATACTGTGGTTGCCGTGCTCTACACAGTATACTGTGGTTGCCGTGCTCTACACAGTGTATACTGTGGTTGCCGTGCTCTACACAGTGTATACTGTGGTTGCCGTGCTCTACACAGTATACTGTGGTTGCCGTGCTCTACACAGTATACTGTGGTTGCCGTGCTCTACACAGTATACTGTGGTTGCCGTGCTCTACACAGTATACTGTGGTTGCCGTGCTCTACAGTATACTGTGGTTGCCGTGCTCTACACACAGTGTATACTGCGGTTGCCGTGCTCTACACAGTGTATACTGTGGTTGCCATGCTCTACACAGTGTATACTGTGGTTGCCGTGCTCTACACAGTGTATACTGTGGTTGCCGTGCTAAACAGTGTATACTGTGGTTGCCGTGCTCTACACAGAGTATACTGTGGTTGCCGTGCTCTACACACAGTATACTGTGGTTGCCGTGCTCTACACACAGTGTATATGTGGTTGCCGTGCTCTACAGTGTATACTGTGGTTGCCGTGCTCTACAGTATACTGTGGTTGCCGTGCTCTACACAGTATACTGTGGTTGCCGTGCTCTACACAGTATACTGTGGTTGCCGTGCTCTACACACAGTGTTACTGTGGTTGCCGTGCTCTACACACAGTATATACTGTGGTTGCCGTGCTCTACACACAGTACACTGTGGTTGTAGTGCTCTACACACAGTGTATACTGTGGTTGCCGTGCTCTACACAGTGTATACTGTGGTTGCCGTGCTCTACGCACAGTGTATACTGTGGTTGCCGTCCTCTACGCACAGTGTATACTGTGGTTGCCGTGCTCTACGCAGAGTGTATACTGTGGTTGCCGTGCTCTACGCAGTGTATACTGTGGTTGCCATGCTCTACGCAGTGTATACTGTGGTTGCCGTGTTCTACACAGTGTATACTGTGGTTGCCGTGCTCTACACAGTGTATACTGTGGTTGCCGTGCTCTACACACAGTGTATACTGTGGTTGCCGTGCTCTACACAGTATACTGTGGTTGCCGTGCTCTACACACAGTGTATACTGTGGTTGCCGTGCTCTACACACAGTATACTGTGGTTGCCGTGCTCTAGTATACTGTGGTTGCCGTGTTCTACACAGTGTATACTGTGGTTACCGTGCTTTACACAGTGTATACTGTGGTTGCCGTGCTCTACACACAGTGTATACTGTGGTTGCCGTGCTCTACACAGTGTATACTGTGGTTGCCGTGCTCTACACAGTATACTGTGGTTGCCGTGCTCTACACACAGTATATACTGTGGTTGCCGTGCTCTACACACAGTATACTGTGGTTGCCGTGCTCTACACACAGTGTATACTGTGGTTGCCGTGCTCTACACAGTGTATACTGTGGTTGCCGTGCTCTACACACAGTGTATACTGTGGTTGCCGTGCTCTACACAGTGTATACGGTGGTTGCCGTGCTCTACACACAGTGTATACTGTGGTTGCCGTGCTCTACACAGTGTATACTGTGGTTGCTGTGCTCTACACACAGTATATACTGTGGTTGCCGTGCTCTACACACAGTATATACTGTGGTTGCTGTGCTCTACACACAGTATACTGTGGTAGCCGTGCTCTACACACAGTGTATACTGTGGTTGCCGTGCTCTACACACAATATACTGTGGTAGCCGTGCACTACACACAGTATACTGTGGTCGCCGTGCTCTACACAGTATACTGTATTTGCCGTGTTCTACACAGTGTATACTGTGGTTGCCGTGCTCTACACACAGTATATACTGTGGTTGCCGTGCTCTACAGTGTATACTGTGGTTGCCATGCTCTGCAGTGTATACTGTGGTTGCCGTGCTCTGCAGTGTATACTGTGGTTGCCGTGCTCTACACACAGTATACTGTGGTAGCCGTGCTCTACACACAGTATACTGTGGTTGCCGTGCTCTACACACAGTATACTGTGGTTGCCGTGCTCTACACAGTGTATACTGTGGTTGCCGTGCTCTACAGTGTATACTGTGGTTGCCGTGCTCTACACAGTGTATACTGTGGTTGCCGTGCTCTACACAGTATACTGTGGTTGCAGTGCTCTACAAAGTGTATACTGTGGTTGCCGTGCTCTACAAAGTGTATACTGTGGTTGCCGTGCTCTACACAGTGTATACTGTGGTTGCCGGGCTCTACACAGTGTATACTGTGGTTGCCGTGCTCTACAGTGTATACTGTGGTTGCAGTGCTCTACAGTGTATACTGTGGTTGCCGTGCTCTACACAGTGTATACTGTGGTTGTCGTGCTCTACACAGTGTATACTGTGGCTGCCGTGCTCTACACACAGTGTATTCTGTGGTTGCCAGTGTGTACTGTAGTTGCCGTGCTCTACACACAGTGTATACTGTGGTTGCCGTGCTCTACACACAGTGTATACTGTGGTAGCCGTGCTCTACACAGTGTATACTGTGGTTGCCGTGCTCTACACAGTGTATACTGTGGTTGCAGTGCTCTACACACAGTGTATACTGTGGTTGCCGAGCTCTACACACAGTATACTGTGGTTGCCGTGCTCTACACAGTATACTGTGGTTGCCGTGCTCTACACACAGTATACTGTGGTTGCCGTGCTCTACACACAGTATACTGTGGTTGCCGTGCTCTACACACAGTATACTGTGGTTGCCGTGCTCTACACACAGTATACTGTGGTTGCCGTGCTCTACACACAGTATACTGTGGTTGCCGTGCTCTACACAGTATACTGTGGTTGCCGTGCTCTACACAGTATACTGTGGTTGCCGTGCTCTACACAGTATACTGTGGTTGCCGTGCTCTACACAGTACACTGTGGTTGCCGTGCTCTACACAGTATACTGTGGTTGCCGTGCTCTACACAGTACACTGTGGTTGCCGTGCTCTACACAGTACACTGTGGTTGCCGTGCTCTACACAGTACACTGTGGTTGCCGTGCTCTACACAGTACACTGTGGTTGCCGTGCTCTACACAGTATACTGTGGTTTCCGTGCTCTACACAGTATACTGTGGTTGCCGTGCTCTACACAGTACACTGTGGTTGCCGTGCTCTACACAGTATACTGTGGTTGCCGTGCTCTACACAGTACACTGGTTGCCGTGCTCTACACAGTACACTGTGGTTGCCGTGCTCTACACAGTATACTGTGGTTGCCGTGCTCTACACAGTACACTGTGGTTGCCGTGCTCTACACAGTATACTGTGGTTGCCGTGCTCTACACAGTACACTGTGGTTGCCGTGCTCTACACAGTATACTGTGGTTGCCGTGCTCTACACAGTATACTGTGGTTGCCGTGCTCTACACAGTATACTGTGGTTGCCGTGCTCTACACAGTATACTGTGGTTGCCGTGCTCTACACAGTATACTGTGGTTGCCGTGCTCTACACAGTATACTGTGGTTGCCGTGCTCTACACAGTATACTGTGGTTGCCGTGCTCTACACAGTATACTGTGGTTGCCGTGCTCTACACAGTATACTGTGGTTGCCGTGCTCTACACAGTATACTGTGGTTGCCGTGCTCTACACAGTATACTGTGGTTGCCGTGCTCTACACAGTATACTGTGGTTGCCGTGCTCTACACAGTATACTGTGGTTGCCGTGCTCTACACAGTATACTGTGGTTGCCGTGCTCTACACAGTATACTGTGGTTGCCGTGCTCTACACAGTATACTGTGGTTGCCGTGCTCTACACAGTATACTGTGGTTGCCGTGCTCTACACAGTATACTGTGGTTGCCGTGCTCTACACAGTATACTGTGGTTGCCGTGCTCTACACAGTATACTGTGGTTGCCGTGCTCTACACAGTGTATACTGTGGTTGCCGTGCTCTACACAGTGTATACTGTGGTTGCCGTGCTCTACACAGTATACTGTGGTTGCCGTGCTCTACACAGTATACTGTGGTTGCCGTGCTCTACACAGTATACTGTGGTTGCCGTGCTCTACACAGTGTATACTGTGGTTGCCGTGCTCTACACAGTATACTGTGGTTGCCGTGCTCTACACAGTGTATACTGTGGTTGCCGTGCTCTACACAGTGTATACTGTGGTTGCCGTGCTCTACACAGTGTATACTGTGGTTGCCGTGCTCTACACAGTATACTGTGGTTGCCGTGCTCTACACAGTGTATACTGTGGTTGCCGTGCTCTACACAGTGTATACTGTGGTTGCCGTGCTCTACACAGTATACTGTGGTTGCCGTGCTCTACACAGTATACTGTGGTTGCCGTGCTCTACACAGTATACTGTGGTTGCCGTGCTCTACACAGTATACTGTGGTTGCCGTGCTCTACACACAGTATACTGTGGTTGCCGTGCTCTACACAGG
>WNGS01001400.1:21196-45185 GCA_020271785.1 Procambarus virginalis | reverse complement strand
GTGTTCTGTATTTGGGAAGTATATTTTGAAATCACTCCTGAAACTTAGTTTCATGTCAGTGATTATTTGCGGCTAATCTCTTCTGTAATGTATTTGATGTTTCTCGATAATATGTTGTTTGGGGAGGAAGGTGTAATTAGATGTTCTGGACTTTTAGAAAGAGTTCCACGTTTAAAGTAGCATAGATATCTATGGCAGACTCCCCCTCATCCTTAATTATGGCGTTAATTCGTCTGGGTAGAAGTATGTTGACTAAAGCTACCTCATGTTTTATGGAAGGGCTTAAATGTAGTGTAGGGATGGTGTTTGTAAATGCCGAACTTGTGTTGTTGTATAAATCTCCTTGGTCGAGGCTGTAAGATATACGTAATGTTCCTCGGCCATTGTGCACTTAAGAACTGATTGAGGGAAATAAAACAACACTACTTATATTTTATTTTATTAAAGTACAAAAGGAAATATTTGTTTTAAAGAAACTACAACAGGGGAAAGAGTCCCACAACAAAAAAATTACTTTAAAAGAACAGCTGCTGCTGCTGCTGCTGCTGCTGCTGTCGTTGTTGCTACTGCCGACACCGCTGCTGCTGCTGCTGTCACCACCGTGGGGGCTGTTGTAGATGATGCAACTGCTACTGCTGACGGTAGTGGTGCTGCCACTGTTGCTGTTGTCGCTGCTGCTGCTGCTGCTGCTGCTGCTGCTGCTGCTGCTGCTGCTATGTGGCCCAGCATTGACACCTGCTATTTGGAAGACTGCCGACCACCATTTCCAACACGTTACCGTCACATATAATTGGGGCCTGTCCACGGAGCTTCACTCAGGTATTGGTAGTTGTGGTAAGCGTACTTGGCTTTCAATTCCCTTGCTTTCATTATTTACATTAATCATTTTTTATTTATATGGTGCTGTGTATATTGTGCATTACGGAAGTAGCATATGGTGAGTGAGACAACTTTGGATTACGTGGTGACTGTAGGCCGCAGTCATACTCTTAATTGGTCATCTCCCCTTCCGTGTTATTACCCGTGTTTAACATCTTTTGTCCCCAGATATTTCTCACATTTTTGACAGATTATCACATAGGTACCCTGGTACTGTGGTCTGTCTCCGGGTCAATAGCACCCAAGTCCTGCAATCCGACTCTAGGAGGAAAAAGAGGGCTTTAGATCCTCTAGCACGAACTATTATTGGCGATTGGGACCTCGCCGATAGTTCTCGTCACCAGTTGACACTCGCACCCCTACTCGTCGGTCAGACTGATGGTATTTACCAAGGTAGGGAATTGGCGTTCTTTCTTTTGAGCACAAAGTTCGCTAATTCTGTAAATACCATATTCAATTTCAGTGGGTACCATTGCTTATGTTCTATAGTGACTTGGCAAGGTATGACTACATTTTTTGGACTACCTCATTTATTTTGAAGCCATTTAGTGTTTCACTTGTCTTTTAAACTCAGTTTTCCACTAATTAGTAGGATTTTCTTGCCTTTATCCTCCCACAGTGAGTACCAGGTACAAGATTTCCTGCGACCTTATTCATTTACCATCTTGAATTAACTTTAATTATTAATAATTCCCCACAGGATAGGTATCAGTTGCCACGTTTCCTGTTTCTGACATTCACCATATTCTCACTGTATATTCGTGTCTCCTTTATTTGCTATTTTCACAATGTTCCGCCTACAAGCTTTCAAGGCAAATCCAGAAGGTGAAATAGGGAACTTACGTCATGCAAGAAGGGTCGAATTGATAACTCTTGCACACGAGTATCAATTGGAAGTTCCCCTGGCGCCAACAAATATACCGTAAATAATCTAATTGTAGATCATCTTTTGGATGAAGGGAAGATAGATTCTGATACTCATGACCAATACACTATTTCAGATAAACATGACTTGACAGCAATAAAACTTAAGTTAGAACTTGCTAAGATCGAGCGGGAGCAACAAAGGAAGCAGCTGCAATCAGAGCGTGAAGCTGCAATCAGAGAGCGTGAAGCTGCCCTCAGAAGGAAGAACAAGAACGTGAAGCTGCCCTCAGAAGGAAGAAAAAGAGCGTGAAGCTGCAATCAGAGACCGTGAAGCTGCCCTCAGAAGGGAAGAACAAGAAAGAAATCCGCCTCAAGGAGTGAGGCAGCACTGAAGAAAGAAGAAAGTGAACGTGAGTTGGCCTTATACAAACAGCGACTCGAGATACAACGTGACCACGACAAACGACAGGCAGAAGCAGCTCTAAACTGTCGTGACCGAGAACTCACGAGGGACGCTGCACACCAAGCTCAACTCCAACAAGCGGCAGCTAGTCTTCCTCCCAGTTTCAATGTCTCCCATGCAAGTAAGTTAATGCCCCCGTTCATCGAAACGGAGGTTGATGTGTTTTTTACCACTTTTGAGACCCTTGCTGATCAACTTAATTGGCCTGACGACCAATGGGCTACCCTTCTCAGAGTACATTTAACAGGTAGAGCAGCAGTCACACTCAGCACTTTGGCATCAGAAAACGACTACACCACCCTGAAGCAAGCTGTGTTGGACGCCTACCTTCTCTCCACCGAAAGCTATCGACGAAAGTTTCGTGACTACGTCAAGGCAAGTACCACCACCTTCTTAGAATTTGCTAACACCAAACGAAGATATTTCATGAAATGGCTGGAGGCAGCACATGTCTCTACTTTTTCAGAGCTTGTCAACCTCATACTGGTTGAAGAATTTTTGAGACGTGTACCTCCTCCTGTCCGCCTATACTTAGCGGACAAAGAAGAGACGGATTTGGTGAAGTGCGCGAAGTCAGCTGACACTTACAGCCTCATCCACCGGCTGACACCAGAACCTACCAGCAAGAAGTCTTGGTACAGTTACGAGAAAGCGAGCCCAGATCAAGGTACCTCTCAACTGTACTGCAGGTATTGTCGACTATATGGACACACCATTGACAAATGTGGTAAGTCCCAATCTAAAGGTAACATCGAACCTCCTAAGTCTAAACCTACTCACCCTAAGTCCGGTAAGCCTGTAATGAATGTTGGTGTTCATGCTAATGATCTCTCTCTCTTTACCAAGCATCTATATCCAGGAACTATCTCTACCCACGGTTCAGATTCAGAGGGACGTTTTGGACTTAAGATCCTGCGGGACACAGCGGCTCTACAATCGATCGTCTTGAAATCAGCTGTGCCCAACGTCGCCTACACAGGAGAGACTGTGTTCATCACTGACCTTACTGCTACAACTCCTTATCCCCTTGCCAGAGTTTACCTAGATTGTCCCTTCGTGACCGGTGAAGTCCAAGTCGCCGTCAGGGAAAAGCCTTTTCCCATGCCTGGAGTGCAACTTCTCCTGGGCAACGACTTGGCAGAAGACCAACAACCAAACAACCTGATCGTCAAGGACATATCCGAGGTAAGCAACTCTGTGTTGGATAACCCGATTTTTGAGCATGTTCCAGCAAAGGTTCAAGAGAGTGATGAAGGTTCTCCTCCTGTTATGGTGACCACCCGTGCTCAAGCTGCACGACCACAGCCAGCTGACTCTACTGCTACCGCTGTCCCTCAGGACCCTTCGAAACTACCCCCTAACCTGACCGCTGTGGAGTTCCGTAAGTTACAGAGAGATGATCTTACCTTGACACCATTATTCTTTCAGGCTGAAACCCAATCCGACAGTGTTCCTGGGTTCTTTATGGAGAACGAAATACTCTATCGCAGGTATAGACCCAGTAAACTGAAGGACGAGGACGATTGGGCAGACGTTGAACAACTAGTGATTCCTACCAGCCTGCGGCCCACGATTCTACACCTGGCCCACGGCGCTTTGTCACACTACGGGTTCAACAAGACTTACCATGGAATTCGACAAGACTACTACTGGCCAGGTATGGTTAACGACGTCAAGAATCATGTCAAATTATGCCACGTGTGTCAGTTAGCCGGGAAACCGAACGTTTCCATTCCCAGAGCACCACTGATACCCATTCAGGTGCCTGAGGAACCGTTCCACAAACTTATTATTGACTGTGTTGGTCCTTTGCCTCGGACCAGTGCAGGCAATGCATATATCTTAACCATCCTGTGTCCTACCACCAGATTTCCGATAGCAGTTCCAGTGAAAAATATTACGGCTGCTACAGTGGTGAAGAATCTACTGAAAATCTTCACCCAGTATGGATTTCCGAGGGAGATACAGAGCGACTGTGGCACCAACTTCACCAGTGATCTCTTCAAACGGACTCTGGAGGAGTTCAACATCAAACAGGTACTGTCCAGCCCCTATCATCCTGCTTCACAGGGTTCTCTCGAGCGTAGTCATCAAACCATCAAGGCACTCTTAAAAAAGTTTTGTAATGAGACCTCAAAGGATTGGGATAGGCAAATTGATCTCATCATGTGTATTTTCAGAAGTCTTCCCAACGAGTCACTAGGAGTATCTCCTTATGAGATGCTCTACGGACGTAAGTGCCGTACACCTCTCAAGGCTTTCAAGGATTCTCTACGTGATGCCACCTTCAGTGAGCATCAGAATGTGCCCCAGTATCTTCAAAATCTCCGACACATTCTAGAGAGGGTCCATTCCTTTGCCAGCAACAACCTACAGAAAGCCCAGGAGAGGATGAAGACTCGTTACGACCAGCACTGTAAAGTAAGGAAGTTTAAACCAGGAGACTTAGTGCTTGCCTATTTCCCTATCCCAGGTTCTCCTTTACAGAACAGGTTCTCAGGACCCTACCGTGTTAAGGAGTGCCGAAACAACTTCAACTACGTTCTCGAGACCCCCGATAGGCGGCGGAAGACCCAGCTGTGCCACATCAATTTACTCAAGCCCTACCATGGGGTTCCTCCCACTGTGTTAACCAATTTCACCTCATTTACAGGTCCATATAGCCACAGTGAGACCTTCCCTGCTTCTCCTTCCGAAAGCACTGACACTGAGACAGCGCTTTCTAATTCGGAAATCCTTACTACCTTCACAATCATTTTCAGGACGATAATAGTGCTTCACTCATCAAAGAACATCAGGAGTTGTTTCGAGATGATCCCCAAGAGTGTACTGTGACTCAGCACGACATCCAACTGCTACCTGACACCCAGCCGATTCGCCAACCGTTCTACCGAATCAGCCCTAGCAAAACGGAAGTCATGCGGGCTGAGGTACAGTATCTCTTGGACCATGGACTGGCTACCCCCTGTGAGTCCCCTGGGCCTCACCATGCATCCTGGTACCCAAACCTCACGGCAAAATCCGTCTGTGTACGGATTATAGGAAGTTGAACCAGGTCACAGTGAAGGACGCCTACCCAATACCCAGGATAGACGACATATTGGATGCCATTGGTAATGCCCGCTACCTGTCTCAGGTAGACTTACTCAAGGGCTACTACCAGGTGAGTTTAACGGAGCGAGCTAAGGTACTGTCCGCCTTTATAACCCCGTTCGGGCTTTCAGGTACAATCGCCTTCCCTTTGGACTCTGCAATGCCCCGGCCACCTTTCAGAGAGCTGTCAACCGCGTCATCCAGGGCTTGGACAACACCTACGCCTATTTGGATGACATCGTGGTAGCATCCAACACCTGGAGCGAACACCTGCTCCAGCTACAACGATTGTTCTACAAGCTCCTGAAAGCCGGCCTCACCATCAATCTGGGCAAGTCCACCTTCGCGAAAGGTAAAGTGCGGTACCTGGGTCATGTTATAGGGAGTGGCAGCCTGGCTCCGTTAAATATCCACATTCAAGCAATCCAACAGTATCCACAGCCTACTACCAGGAAGCAGCTCCTGCGCTTCCTTGGTCTTGCTTCCTATTACCGTAGGTTTGTGAAGAATTTTAGCACTGTTGCAACCCCATTAATCACCTTAACCAGTCCCAAGCAACGGTATAATTGGACCAGAGAGCAAACCGTTGCATTCGAACAACTCAAATTCCTCCTCTGTTCTAATCCTATTCTCGCCTCACCAGATATCAAGAAGCCTTTCATCCTCCATGTCGACGCCAGTGGTACCGGCATCGGAAGTGTCTTAATGCAGCAGCGAGGCGAGGAGGTTCTACCTGTCAGCTACTACAGTTGCAAGTTGAAGCCTCATCAGAAAAACTACAGTACTATAGAGAAGGAACTCCTCTCCATCGTCCTGAGCTTACAACACTTTGCACCATATCTGCACGGTGCTAGGTCCACTACCATCTATTCGGACCACAACCCTCTGAGATTCCTACATCAAGCCCAATTTAATAACCAACGTCTGCTGCGATGGGCTTTATATCTTCAAGGCTTCAATTTAAAGATCTGCTACATCAAGGGGCCTGATAACATCATCGCTGACGCCCTCTCCAGAGTGCATGAGGTAGAGGCAGCTCCACCTCCCACTCTACCTCCCGTGAACGTGACTCAACCGGAACAGCAGGCTTCGGGGGAGAGTTGTGACGATAATCTCTTATCAGAGATTTAGCCTGCTATTTCCTTACTTCATCACGTTCTCAACAATATGCAAGATACGTTTTATAGTGGCCTAACGTATATATCAAGACAGCCACACACAACTGCAACTCCCTCCTCCCCCCTCTCCAGCACCTGCTGCACACCTGGTCGACCGGTCAACTACTACTCCCAGCCAAACTAGCGACTTGCGGCCGTCCTGCGTTCTCATTGGCCGCCACCCAACACACCACCCCGCTCCACGCCAATCACATTTCATCGCCAGTATTGTTGGAGTCCCTTGCAGCTCTCTCAGCCAGAATATATCTCGTGCTCTTGCTGTGAACACCTAATTTGACCCACCTCGTGTGATCAAATAAGAGGTTTATAGCTAGCGCATATATTCCCAGCACCATTTACTTTGTTAACGTAACCAGTTCCCCCCTTTTCAATTTATATATCTTTTATGTATATTTCTTTTACATGCCAAGGAATTGACTTTATTTTATTTTGTTTTCTAGATTCATTAAAGTAATTTTTATATTTTGTGTTTTCGTGTATCTTGCCTTACCACAGATTATCAGACAAGCAGTCACTCTTTTTTTTTTTTTTCCTTTTTTTATATAAATTAACTGTATGTGGCCCAGCATTGACACCTGCTATTTGGAAGACTGCCGACCACCATTTCCAACACGTTACCGTCACACTCTCCATCGAGGATGGACTCGATACGGTGATTCGGTCGGGGATCGATGTCCATAGTGGTCTCGATGCGGCGTTTGACCGTACCAGATGATGTGGGGGGCAGGTGGTGGGGTAGTTGAAGTGGTGCTGGATGTATATTCCTGTAGATGTCTCTTCTTCCTGGGGGTAGCTGGTGGTGGTGGTTGTGTAGAACAAGAAGAGGTTCCTGGGGTGGAGACCCCCTCCTCCACCACAGCGTCCAGGGTGATAGTTGTACTATCACCCTCTCCTCTGGGGTCGTCGATCGGGAGGGGTGCCATTGATGGGGTAACAGCTGTGGGGCGTTTCAATATGACAAGTTCTTTGTTATGCTTGCTCAATTCATGATGAAGAGAGATCACCATGGGTCCGATGTCCTTGTGCCAGTTGTCCATACCATCACGGGAAGCCCCTAACCCATGGGGCACCACCAGTCGAAACATGGATGGGCTTCTTATTATGAAGTTGCCCACCTTCCTTAGGGCCTCTTTTAGCCAGAAGAGGCGATTTCTGGCTGTATCCAGGGTGACGTTGGCGATGTAGTGTGTGTCAGCTGAAGTCTGTACTTGTTCTTGGGCTATAGGGTTGGACTCGAAGGGTGCTCCTGCACCGAATGCAGAAATTAGCGCCACGATGGTGGGTCTGAAGAATAAGATAGGTTCGTCGACCATATCTTGACCGTCGGAGGGTAGGGGGGCTATCTTCACTTCAATGTCCCCTGGGGTAGACTGATAACGTATTGTGGCCCTGTTGACATTAGTCAGACCAACACGTTCCACACGGGCATACGTGTACGTTTTCCAAATCACACTTGCCAGTCCATAAGGGCGCACAATGGCAGCGGGGAGGTCGTACACAATGACATCGCCGACCCCGAAGGCGTGGGCGTCGGTGATGTCGCCGTCTAGCGACTTTATGGACGACAAGGACATGGCGGAGGGCGAGTGAGAGGAGGTTCTTGACAACGATAGCTACAGTGACCAGGAGCGACGGTGGGGAGGCCTTTAAATACACCTGCGTTCCCCCTCCTGGAGGGGGAGGAAAGTAGGGGTATTGGGGTAGAGTCCACATTCCTCACCTTATAAGCCCATAGACACTCTGCCCAGACTCGAAGGCTGTAACCTGGTCCCGATGTTGGAAGATTAATTTTTCCATTTGCCATATCTCTGTCTGGATTTCCTGGGATGAATATTCTTCATAACATTTCACCGTTTCCCCAAATGACTTAAAAAATCGTTCTGGGGGAGCACTCAACACAAGGCCGTTGTAACAATCCCACAATGCGTATATCAATCTACTTTTGTGTTCGACATACTTGTAGTACCGTTGAGTAGCAACCAACTTCTTCAATAGAGGAGATTTGTCTTCCACAGTTGCAGGTGGAGGGGGACTGGAAGCTTGCTCCATGGTGAGCACACAACTGACTATAGAGACGTTTAAGGAGTGGTTCATATAGGTCTTCAATATGGGTCCCAATGGGGTCTCCTATGGATGCCCCTCCCCTTTTAACTGTGATCTGGCACGATAATTACGTATGAAGGTCGGCTCAATGCCAGCTACCTTCAGTAAAATCCTTACATCCTCCTTGTCAGCTGTCCTAAACTGTCCTTTAGTAAAGGCTAAAGTCTTAATTATATCTAAAATATTTAAATTTCGCACAAGTTTTAATAAATTTCCATGGGAATCCCATATCACCTGTTGGCTGTTTTGTTCAAACATGTTCAATAATGTTTGAATGTGGAATTTCCTCAATTTAAAATTCACATTTATTAAGTTATCCAGACTTGGATTTTGACTCATGATGATGGCTTTATGGGGAGTGTGTCCAGCAACAATTACACGCATTTCGGGCGGTAGAATGGAATGTTTCCTTCTTTTTTTTTAAAAAAAAAAAGGGGTGCGCCTGCACCGCCCGAGCCGCGTTTTTTGTTCAAAGGACGGCCCGTGGCGGCGGTAGGACCAATGTCATTTAATGGTCGTCTGAGTAAGCCTGCCCGTCTGGAGGGGCTTGTGTGGCAACGTTGGTCACATCTTCTTGTTGTCAGGTGAGAGGAGAGAGCATCCCCCCCCCCCACTCCCCCATCACCATCGATAGAGTCACAGCTGGAGTGGTTACAGCTACCACCAACACTATTGCTTTCGTTTTTAAAGAGAAGGACTTACTTTTCCACTGGGGGAGGACAGTCCTTCCTCATTAAGAGGCGTGATGTGTTCTTGTTTTTATTAAATAAATATTTTTCAGCTATGAATCGTGGTACCAGACAATATTCCTTCACCATTTTTTTCCTCTCGTTACTTNGGGACCAAAGAGTCAGAGCTGAACCCCCGCAAGGCACAATAGGGGAGCACAAATAGGTAAGACACAACACACACACACACCAGAAGACCCAGTCAAGAGTATGACAACAACAACATGGCAGTTAACATATAATTGAGAGGGAAGCCTCTGCTGCCTGTTGAAATAGATCCCACCTGCTCATCATGAAGGACTTCAATCACGGAAGGATTGACTGGGAAAAAGGAACCGCATGGAGACGAGGATACGTGGAGAGCCAAACTATTGGAGGTGGTGACTAAAAACGTTTTAACCCAGCATGTCAGAGACCCACAAGGATGAGAGGAAATGACGAACCAGCGAGACTCGACCTGGTCTTCACTCTGACCGACTCTGACATAAGAGAAATAGGTTTTGAGACCCCAGTAGGAAAGAGCGACGACTGTGTACTGGCGTTTGAGTACCTGGTTGAAGAAGGGTCATTAAACTCGAGGAGGGTACTGAAAATAAAAGGTTGGCATTCCGAAAGGGAAACTATGAGGAGATAAGAAAGTTCCTAACAGATATAGCATGGGAACCCGTGCTCAGGGTAAGGACGGCCAAGACAAGATGGACTACATCAAGCAGAAATGCAAGGAGGCAACAAACAAGTTGGTCCCAGTCCATAAGGAAAACAATGAAAAGAAGATGAGAAATCTTTGTTTAATCATAGATGTAGGCTAGCCAAGTGGCAAAGTAAAAGGGCATGGAGAAACTATAGGAATAAACAGGACACTTGAGAGCAGAGAAAGATACCAGAGTGCCAGTAATGAATATGTCAGGTTGAGAGAGAGAGGCAGAGAGACAATACGAAAATGACATCGCAAGCAAAGCAAAGACTCAGCCTAAATTGCTGCACAGCCACATCAGGAGAACAACAACAGTAAAGGAACAGGTAATGAAATTAGGATAGGACAGAAAGATTCACTACAAACGACAAGGAAGTGTGTGAGGAACTGAATAAGAAATTCCCGGAGGTCTTCACATTAGAGCAACGAGATATTCCAGAGATAAGAGAGGGAATAGTTAACCAGGAACCACTGGAAGAGTTTGAGATTACCAGCAGGGAAGTAATGAAGTGTTTACTAGAGTTGGATGTGTTACAGGCCCAGATGGAATCTCCCCTTGGATACTAAAGGAAGGAGCAGAGAACTGTGCTTGCCACGCTCCATAGTGTATAACAAATCACTGGTAACAGAGGAACTGCCAGAAATTGGAAAGCAGCTAACATAGTCCCGATATACAAGAAAGGGGTAGACAGGAGGCACTGATCTACGGACCAGTGTCCCTACCCTGCATTCCATGCAAGCTGATGGAGTAGTTATGCGAAGAAAGAAAGCTAGTGGACATCTGGAGTGAAAGAACTTTGTAACACAGCATCAACATACCTTGGATAATGAGGTGCTTCGGGGCTTAGCGTCCCCGCGGCCCGGTCATCGACCAGGCCTCCTGGTTGCTGGACTGATCAACCAGGCTGTTGGACGCGGCTGCTCGCAGCCTGACGTATGAGTCACAGCCTGGTTGATCAGGTATCCTTTGGAGGTGCTTATCCAGTTCTCTCTTGAACACTGTGAGGGGTTTGCCAGTTATGCCCTTATGTGTAGCGGGAGCGTGTTGAACAGTCTCGGGCCCCTGATGTTGATAGAGTTCTCTCTCAGAGTACCAGTTGCACTCTGCTTTTCAACGGGGTATTCTGCACATCCTGCCATGTCTTCTGGTCTCATGTGATGTTATTTCTGTGTGCAGGTTGGGACCAGCCCCTCTAATATTTTCCACGTGTAAATTATTATGTATCTCTCCCGCCTGCGCTCAAGGGAATACAGATTTAGGCTCTTTAGTCGGTCCCAATAGTTTAGATGTTTTACTGAGTGGATTCTAGCAGTAAAGGACCTCTGCACGCTCTCCAGGTCAGCAATTTCTCCAGCTATGAAAGGGGCTGTCATTGTGCAGCAGTACTCCACTCTAGAGAGCACAAGCGTTTTGAAAAGTGTCATCATCGGTATAGCATCTCTAGTGTGAAAAGTTCTTGTTATCCAACCTGTCATTTTTCTTGCAGTTGTGACGGCTACTTTATTGTGTTCTTAAAGGTAAGGTCTTCCGACATGAGTACACCCAGATCCTTTACATTGCCTTTTCGTTCTATGTTATGATTTGTCTGAGTTTTGTACGTGGTTTCCGTTTTTATATTTTCATTTTTTCCATAGCGCATGAGCTGGAACTTATCTTCGTTAAAACACCATATTATTTTCTGTAGCCCATAGAAAGACCTGATCTACATCTGACTGGAGGTTTGCCGTGTCCTCTATGTTGCCTACTCTCATGAAGATCCTAGTGTCATCTGCAAAGGATGATACAGTGCTATAGGTTGTGTTCTTGTCTATGTCCGATATGAGGATGAGAAAAAGTACTGGAGCAAGCACAGTACCCTGGGGGACTGAGCTCTTAACGGTTGATGGCTGGATTTTATTTTGTTGACTATTACACATTGGGTTCTGTTGGTCAGGAATTGTAGATCCATCTGCCTATTTTTCCGGTAATTCCTTTTGAGCGCATTTTATGTGCAATAACACCATGGTCACATTTATCAAAAGCTTTTGCGAAATCTGTGTAAATTACATCAGCGTTTTGTTTGTCTTCCATAGCATCTAATGCCATCATAGTGGTCCAGCAACTGCGACAGGCAAGAGCGCCCTGTTCTGAAACCATGTTGTCCGGGGTTATGGAGATGCTGTGATTCCATGTATTTTGTGAGCTTACTTCTTAGCACTCTCTCAAAATTTTATGATGTGCGATGTTACGCTATCGGTCTGTAATTTTTTGCCTCTGCCTTATTTCCTCCTTTATGAAGTGGTGCTATCTCTGCTGTTTTGAGTATATCAGGAATAACGCCAGTATCTAGGCTTTGTCTCCACAGAATGTGAAGGGCCTGCGATAGTGGTTTTTTACAGTTCTTGATGAATATGGAGTTCCAAGAATCCGGGCCTGGTGCAGAATGCATAGGCATACTGTTTATGGCTTCTTCAAAATCCAGTGGGGATAGGGTGACGTCTGATATATGATTTGATGTTGGTATCATATCCACGAAAAATTCATTTGGGTTATCGATCTTTAGTGCGTTTAATGGCTCGCTGAAGACAGAGTCGTACTGCTTCCTCAGTAGCTCGCTCATTTCTTTGTTGTCATCGGTGAAAGTTCCATCTCTCTTTCGCAAGGGCCCGATACTAGATGTGGTTTTTGATCTTGACTTTGCATAGGAGAAAAAAATATTTCGGATTTCCCTCTATTTCACTGACGGCCTTTTGCTCTCTTTGCCTCTCCTGGGTTTTGTATGATTCTTGTAGCTTGAGTTCAATCGTTCCTATTTCTCTACCTAACCTTCTTCACCGTTCTTGAGATAGGGTGCGACTCTCAAGTTGTTCCGCGATTCGTTTTCTTCGCCTATATAGAGAACGACGTTCTCGTTCCAATCTGCATCTCGTCCTCTTTTTTCTTAGGGGGATGCGGTTTGAACATATTTCTAGTGCTACTGAGTTTATTTTTTCCAGACACTGGTTCAGGTTTGCATTTTCTAGCTGTTCTTCCCAGTTTATTTCTGCGAAGTCCTGGCTTATTTGCTCCCAGTTTATCTGTTTATTACTGAAGTTGAATTTGCTGAAATCTCCTCCACCGGGAATCTGGACTGGTTTTGAAGGTCTATTCCCCATGGTTGTCATAACTTCAATTAAGTTGTGATCTGAGTAACAGGTATTTGTAATCATTATGTTCCTGATCAATTCATCATTATTAGTGAAAATGAGGTCCAGCGTGTTCTCCTTCCTAGTTGGTTTTACTATTTGCTGGTTTAAGGCAAACCTGTCGCACATCCGTAGCAGGTCATTTGCATGTGCCTGTTTATTAAGGCTACTTCCTGGTATTCTTTCTGATATTACTGTATTAGCCAGGTGCTTCCATTTCAGGTGCCGTAGGTTGAAGTCCCCAAGCAGGATGATGTTCGGAGCTGGATTTGTGAGGTTTTCCAAGCAGTGTTCTACTTTCATTAGTTGGTCTTTAAACTGCTGAGGGTTTGCCTCCGGTGACTTATATACAAGGACAATAACTACATTTAGAATCTCTATTTTGATTATCAGCACTTCCACCATATCATTTGAGGTGTTTAGCAGCTCAGTACAGATGAGTGTGTCTTTGATGTATAGGCTGACCCCACCTTGGAGCCGGTGTTTCCTATCACATCTGAAAAGATTGTACTCTGAGATCCATATTTCACCATCATGGTAGTCCTTTGTGTGGGTTTCTGTTAGGGCTGCAAACACTGCATTTGCCTCATGAAGGAGACCATCTATAAAGTGAACTTTGTTGGTTTTGCGTATTTTTATACCTTGAATATTGGCAAATATAAATGATGTTATCGTGGTAGTGGAAGTGCTGGATGCCTTACTTGGTGTTAATATCTGAGGCTCCGGTAAGGAGGCCACTGTGTTTGCGTCCAGGGTGTGTTGTTTTCGAAGTGATTCGTCCAGTTTCGGTAGTGGGGCGGGTGTTGTGTGGTGTAGTACCTGTGTGTTTGTTGGTAATGTGTATTCCAGTCTTGTGGGTATCTCCCTTCCCCTCTGTAATCCTGTAGTGGTTCCATCTGACTGTTCCTCTCTCTTATATTTTCTGCTCTGTTTCTGCCTTCCTCTAAAAAATTGCCAGTAGTGTCATTGATCTTCCCGTCTATAACATTGTGTACCTCTCACGTGGAATTCCGGACACTGAAGATTGTAGGATTTTTTGTCATAATTTGGAGTGGAAGTATCTACACCCTGTTCCAAAACGGCATGTACCCCTCGCTAACATGTTCCTGCATTTTCGAGGATGCAGAAAATGGCATTTTGTTCCTAATTTTCCATATTTGCATATTCCTTTAGCGTAGGATTTGCAAATGTGTTCCGGTTTTGCGTTTTTCAAGGTATTTATATCTGTGGCTGTCTTGTCTACCTCTTTATTGGAGCCATCTCCGCTTTTCGTCCCAATTCATTCATTTATGCACTCTGTCTCACTGTTGCTCTCATCGTTTATATTACCTGGCTTTGCAATATTGCTGTTATTATGTACTACAATACCAAATTCCTCCACATTACTGCTGCGGTTCTCTAAACTATCTGCTCCTGGGTTTTGGTCGTTAACCAATGTTGTCTTTTCCCAGTCCGCATATATCACTGGTAGCTTGTCTGTGAATGATAATCTCTGTGACTCGGGAATGTTTTTCATCAGTTTAGTTATGTTCTCTGACATTAATCTGTCATCTTTGCAGACCCAGTAAATTCCTTGCCTTTTTGTGCATCCTGGAGATACTTCTGTATAGCCCAGGTGAAATCTTATGTTACAGATGCAACACGTCACGCCTACAGTACGTTTTCCCAGTACTCCCGAGCACTCGCCACACCTCTCCATTGTCTGATGTATTGTGTTGTATTTGTGGTTTACTGTGTGGATCACTTGTTGATGTCAGTCCTTTTAACTCTTTATAAATTATATGTATATATTTATATATTTAATATTTATAATATTATATGTATACCGTATATTTGTAATATTATGTATGTTATTTTGTTCAAACTTTATGGGAGGTACTTAGCGTAGGGTAGCGAAGCTGGTCCCGGTGCGGTACAAGTGACCTCTTGTCGGCCCAGGTTGATGTCACCAGTTTCCAGTTACTCGATTTATGACACTGATTTATTCTTTGCTTGTATTCTTACAAGGAATTTTCCGCCTAATTTCCGGCTTGCAATGGTATTCACTCACTTTATTACTAATTCTTAGATTCACATTTCCATAGTACACTATATATTTTCCGTATTTTATCCCTGTGGGACGTGCCCTGGGGTAGGCCTCGTGGCTTGTGGAAACAGCCTACCTGAACATGGGTTCAGGTATGGCAAGTCCTGCCTCACAGGGTTACTTGAATTCTATGACCAGGCAACAAAAATAAGGCAAGAAAGAGAAGGGTGGGCCGACTGCATATTTTTGGATTGCCAGAAAGCCTTTGATACAGTACCACACAAGAGACCACAGGAGCACGAGTCAATGTGAGTGGTGAGGTCTCAGATTGGCGAGACGTTACAAGTGGAGACCCGCAGGGGTCAGTCCTTGGGCCTATACTGTTTCTGTTATATGTAAATGATCTCCCAGAGGGTATAGACACGTTTCTCTCAATGTTTACTGAAGATGCAAAAATTACGAGGAGGATTGAAACAGATGATGATAGTAGGAGGCTACAAGATGACCTAGACAGATTGAGTGAATAGTCCAACAATAGGCTGTTGAAGTTCAACCCGAGTAAATGCAAAGTAATGAAACTAGGCGGTGGAAACAGGAGGCCAGACACAGGATACAGAATAGGAGATGAAGTGCTTAATGAAACGGACAGAGAGAAAGATCTAGGAGTTGATATCACACCAAACCTGTCTCCTGAAGCCCACATAAAAAGAATAACGTCTGCGGCATATGCGAGACTGGCTAACATCAGAACAGCTTTCAGGAACCTGAGTAAGGAATCATTCAGAATCTTGTATATCACATATGTAAGACCAATCCTGCAGTATGCGGCCCCAGCATGAAGCCCGTACCTTGTCAAGCACAAGACGAAGCTGGAAAAAGTTCAGAGGTATGCCACTAGACTAGTCCCAGAACTAAGAGGCATGAGTTACGAGGAAAGGCTGCGGGAAATGCACCTTACGACACTGGAAGACAGAGGAGTAAGGAGAGACATGATCACAACCTACAAAATCCTCAGGGGAATCGACCGGGTAGACAAGGATAAACTGTTCAACACTGGTGGTACGCGAACAAGGGGACACAAGTGGAAACTGAGTACCAACATGAGCCACAGGGACGTTAGAAAGAACTTTTTCAGTGTCAGAGTAGTTAACAGATGGAATGCAATAGGCAGTGATGTGGTGAAGGCTGGCTCCATGCACAGTTTCAAATGTAGTTATGATAGAGCCCAGTAGGCTCAGGAATCTGTACACCAGTTGATTGACAGTTGAGAGGCGGGACCAAAGAGCCAAAGCTCAACCCCCGCAAGCCCAAATATGTTAGTACACACACACAAACACACAAACACACAACACATACACACACACACACACATGAGGAAAGAGAGAGAAAGAAGAGGTGGTGGTGGTGTAGCTTTGCTGGTAAGAAAAGGCTGGGATTTTGAGGAGATGGTTGTTCAGGGATGTGAAGGTTTCAGTGACTACATAATAGGTACAATAACAACTGGAGGGCAAAAAATTATAGTCGTAGTCATATATAATCCACCACCAAATGACAGAAGACCCAGAGAGGAATATGATAGAAACAATATGGCCACCATTAACATAATAGAGAGAGCAGCTTCTGTTGCTAGCAGGAATGAATCAGAACTACTAATCATGGGAGACTTCAACCATGGGAAGATAGATTGGGAGAACAGAGACCCGCATGGAGGACCAGAAACATGGAGAGCTAAGCTGCTGGACGTGGCAACAAGAAACTTTCTAAGCCAGCACATCAAGGAACCAACAAGAATGAGAGGAGAAGATGAACCAGCAATGCTTGATCTGATATTTATCCTAAATGAGTGGGATATAAGGGAAGTTAGGATGGAAGCACCCTTGGGAATGAGTGATCACAGTGTATTGAAGTTTGAGTACCTGGTTGAGCTAGGAATTATCCCCCCCCCCCCCGAAAAAGAACTAGGAAACAAAAGGCTGGCATACCGAATGGAAATTATGAGATGAGAAGCTTCCTAAGGGCCTGTGACCTTGGGACACAGACCTCAGAGCTAAGTCTGTACAAGATATGATGGACTATGTCACCCAAAAGTGTCAGGAGGCAGTAAGCAGATACATCCCGGCCCAAAAGGAAACATTCGAGAAGCAAAAGAAGAATCCATAGTATAAAAGGGCATGTATGGCAGCAAAGAAACTGAACAAAAGGGCGTGGAGGAACTTCCGGAATAACAGAACACCAGAAAGCAGAGAGAGATACCAGAGAAACAGGAATGCGTATGTCAGGGTGAGAAGAGAAGCAGAGAAAAGTTATGCAAATGATATAGCAAACAAAGCCAAGACCGAACCAAAGCTACTCCACAGTCACATCAGTAGGAAAACAACAGTGAAAGAACAGGTAGTGAAACTTAGAACAGGCGAGGATAGGTATACAGAGAATGACAAAGAGGTGTGTGATGAACTCAACAAGAGGTTCCAGGAGGTCTTCACAACAGAACAAGGTGAGGTCACTGTGCTAGGAGAAGGGGAAGTAAACCAGGCGACCTTGGAAGAGTTCGAAATTACGAGAGAGGAGGTCAAGAGACACCTGCTGGATCTGGATGTTAGAAAGGCTGTTGGTCCAGACGGGATCTCGCCATGGGTACTGAAAGAGTGTGCAGAGGCACTTTGCTTGTCACTCTCTATAGTGTATAGTAGATCACTGGAGACGTGAGACCTATCAGAAATATGGAAGACGGCGAATGTGGTCCCAATATACAAAAAGGGCAACAGGCAAGAACTGGCCAGAACTGAACTACAGGCCAGTGTCCTTGACTTGTATACCATGCAAGGTGATGGAGAAGATCGTAAGAAAAAACCTGGTAGCACATCTGGAGAGAAGGGACTTCGTGACAAATCGCCAACATGGGTTCAGGGAGGGTAAATCTTGCCTGACTGGCTTCATAGAATTCTACGACAGGTGACACAGATTAAGCAAGAAAGAGAGGGCTGGGCGGACTGCATTTTCTTGGATTGTCAGAAAGCCTTTGTCACAGTACCTCATAAGAGGCTGGTACATAAGCTGGAGAGACAGGCAGGTGTAGCTGGTAAGGTGCTCCAATGGATAAGGGAGTACCTAAGCAATAGGAAGCAGAGAGTTACGGTGAGGGGTAAGACCTCCGATTGGCGTGAAGTCACCAATGAAGTCCCACAGGGCTCTGTACTCGATCCTATCCAGTTTCTGATATATGTAAATGATCTCCCGGAGGGTATAGATTCATTTCTCTCAATGTTTGCGGACGATGCCAAAATTATGAGAAGGATTAAGACAGAAGAGGACTTTTTGAGGCTTCAAGAAGACCTAGACAAACTGAAGGCATGGTCGAACAAATGGTTGTTAGAGTTTAACCTAACCAAATGTTATGTACTGAAGATAGGTGTAGGGAGCAGGAGGCCAGATACAAGGTATCATCTGGGAGAGGAAATTCTTCAGGAGTCAGAGAAAGAAAAAGACTTAGGAGTTGATATCACGCCAGACCTGTCTCCTGCAGCCCATATCAAGAGGATAACATCAGCAGCATATGCCAGGCTGGCCAACATACGAACGGCATTCAGAAACTTGTGTAAAGAATCATTCAGAACTTTGTATACCACATATGTCAGGCCAATCCTGGAGTATGCAGCCCCAGCATGGAGTCCATATGTAGTCAAGGATAAGACTAAACTGGAAAAGGTTCAAAGGTTTGCCACCAGACTAGTACCCGAGCTGAGAGGTATGAGCTACTAGGAGAGACTACGGGAATTAAACCTGACTTCGCTGGAAGACAGAAGAGTTAGGGGGTACATGATCACCACATTCAAGATTCTCAAGGGAATTGATAGGGTAGATAAAGACAGGCTATTTAACACAAGGGGGCACACGCACAAGGGGACACAAGTGGCATCTGAGCGCCCAAATGAGCCACAGAGATATTAGAAAAAAAAAATTTAGTGTCAGAGTGGTTGACAAATGGAATGCATTAGGAAGTGATGTGGTGGAGGCTGACTCCATACACAGTTTCAAGTGTAAATATGATAGAGCCCAATAGGCTCAGGAATCTGTACACCTGTTGATTGACGGTTGAGAGGCGGGACCAAAGAGTCAGAGCTCAACCCCCGGAAACGCAACTAGGTGAGTACAACTAGGTGAGTACACACAAACTCGTTAACATAACAGGTAATTCATATATAGAGAACATAAACTCGTTCGTCTCAATGTTTGCTGATAATGTAAAACTTATGAGGATGATTAAGATCGAGAAAGAAAGCAGATGATGGTCAAGCTACAAGATGATCTAGACAAACGGAAGGAATGGTCCAACAAATGGCTATTAAAGATCAACCTGAGTAAAGGTAAGATAATGAAACTTGGCGGAGGGAACAGGTGGCCAGACACAGGGTACCGAGTGGGAAACGAAGCCCACGAAACAAACAGGGAAAGATCTAGGAGTTGATATGACACCGAACCTGTCTCCTGAAGCCCATATCAAAAGTATATCATCAGCAGCATATACATGGCTGGCTAGCATTAGAACTGCCAATAAAAATGTGTGTTTGGAATCATTTACAACATTGTATATAACATATATAAGACCAACCCTGGAGTATGTAGCTCCAGCATGGAATCCATTCCTTGTCAAGCATAAGACAAAGCTGGAGAAGGTTCTAAGGAATGGCATTAGTCTGGTCTCAGAACTAAGAGGCATGAGTTACGAGGAATGGCTGCGTGAATTGCATCTCACGTCGCTGGAAGACAGAAGGTTTCGCGGAGACGTGATAACCACATATAAAATTCTCATGAAAATTTACGGTAGATAAAAACAGAAGTAGGGGGAAAAGTGCCTTCCCATGCCACCTATGTATGGATATCAGATAAGGAAATCAGAAGCGGAGTGCCACATAGAGCCACTCCATATTAGGTCATCCAGGGGGAGAGTAGTAGCGGACGAGAAAACGGTGGAAAAACTGGAGGTAACTGTTGTATATAGTGGTATGAATATGTTTATTTATACAGTAGTAGTATGACAGTATATTTAAGTAAAAAAATGAATTTATTGTATAATAAACACGGGTGAGAGCCAGCCACACCCCTCATTCCCTCTATGGGTCGGGGGTGTAACAAAAAAACAGGTTAGTCTGGGTTGGGGTGGGGTCCCCACCCTCCCTCGTATTGGGCGACCTTGGGTGAACCGTAAGAGGGACAACGCCCTCCTGACACACATACAGTATTTATGGATATATAATCGAACAAGGCTGAACGATCCCTCCAGGACTATATACATATATATATGTTCAGACCCATATCGTACTTGGTGACCTTGGGTGGTCGGTCGTACCCTTCCTTGCACCTAATGGCCTTGACTTCAACCGGTGGACTCGTGTGGGTTCTTATATAAGAGCATTTTAAGGAGTATTAAAAATCAAAGAATTTTATTAATGCTTTATTAGGTAAAATCACAACAATGATGTATAAGAAGTTAATTATAATAGTTAATTGTAGTTATGGATCCCTCACTCTTATTCCTCACTCCCCCCCCCACCTCCCCATCCTCATCTGAGAAGAATTCTGACGTCTCCCCGTCAGTGGTGAGTGGGGGAAGGCCTTGACCCCCACCCCCCTCTCTTGGGGGTGAGGGGTAAGTTGGGTGGTGGCCTTTTGGATGAGTTTCCCCCCCAGTCACATCTGAAGTGTTCTGGAAAGAGATGTGGAAAATAATTTATGCTGGTTAAAAGGTTTTTTTATAGCTTTATATGTTTTTATTAGAAAAATATTCTATTTCCTTCTAAGAACGGCTAGTACATACCTCTCTCCCTGCAGGGGCGACCTTGAGTCCTCTACAGCAGGTATTGTCAATTAGACTACGTAACAGCATCTTGGTTGGGGGAGATCTCCCTTGTAGAATTACTACTTTACAAAAGTGGACCGGTCCCAAGAATTGTACTGTGGGGGGGGGGGGAAATAAGGATGTAAAATAGAGGTTGTACAAACTTTTTATTGTGGGAAAAAAATAAATCTTTACCAGAAAGTGAGGGTAATACTAACCAGGACCCTCAAGAACTTCAATCTTCCCTGTAGTTGTTTGGGGGGAGACACCTTCCATTGTAGGATGTTTGAGGTTGTTTGTCTTCTGGAGAGGTTGTGGGTGGGAGGGGTTTTTATAGGCTGTACTTCCTATTAGGTAGGTTGCCTAGCTAACAAAAATATTCTCTACACCACCTATAAGAACCAACCCCTACACCCCTACAAAATGTCCTAACACAATGTTGTTTCATAGGAAAATATCTTCTCGCATAAGCGAGGGCTCGCTTATCGTTTAATTTTAAAGTAACGCTGGAAAATACTTTATGGAAGTAATGTACCGATGAAGGCAACCCCAGATGACTTATTCTGTGAACAAACATGATGCAATAGAGCCCACAAGCGAGAGTAAAATCGCTTTGGAGTCTGTACCACATCCCATACACCTCTGTTATTTTGTTAGTTTTAATAAATCCTTGAAAATAATGGCCGTAAGTAACCACCGACATTGCATAACTATCGAAAAAAAACATTCGACGTTTAACTTTATCAACATAAATAGCTACCCAATGGCCCATGGTTAATCTACTGTGTGATGGTAAAATATTACTTATGAAGACGATAGGTTTTCTTGACGAGATATTTAAATATTCAATCTCTTCTGCGTTGTAACACCCTAGGTATACAGCTCGATCCCCTAGATTATTTTTTAAATTAATATTTATATCATAACAATTCATTATGTTTTTTAAGCTCGCACGTCACATAGAACAGTTCTTTGTCCGTCGATGGATAGTACTCCTGTCGTTTCCCCAAACAGTAAAACCAGTCTGTTATATGTAACACCACTACCAAATTCAAGCTCCATACGCAAGTTGCCAGATTTCTCCACAGGGAGGGAATCTTTTGTTTGAATGGCGCTTAAGTCAAAGGCGAATATTGATCTCCCCTTATTAAAAGTGTCATAGCCTAGTAGCGAATCACGCTCTAACCCTAATGTCTTCAAAGTTTCGTAATAAAGGCGGGAGTAATGGTTGTCGAAATCACCTCCAATTCGGTAAATTGCATTATTGTTTAAATACGTAGCAATATTTTTCAGCTTTGCATTTTCAAAATATAATCCATTACCTTGGTGGAGACCGGCGAAATAATTCATTGCTACAACTACCATATATATCTTTTGAGGGATTACTTGGGCCCAAGGCTGATCAATTAAGAGGCTGGTTTGATTCCCCACCAGGACATATGTTTTAGAAAGGGTTCTATTGAAAGTATAGGTTATGGGGTCAGGAGATGCTAACAGTGAGCTGTTTAAGGCAAGGTAGGCACTCGGGTAGGGGAACACCCGTGTTACCCATAACTTAGCATAATCCATATGCAGGCGATACTTAGACCCATCGACTACACTTGTATTTATTACCCAAGCGTGTGGAGAGAGCTCCAATCTTAGACGCACATCTATATTATCTAATATGAATTGGTCTAGGGTTGTTACATCCAATACTAGGGGAAAACACATTGACAATCCTTTTTCTTTTAAATTGCTCATAAATTTTTTATCCTTGGCGGTTGCTCCAGTAAAAAATGTATTTGTAAATTCGTTAGGAATTATACCGTCATCACTGCAGTCCCTACGAATGGCCCCAATTCTCCCCAAGGAAGACATTTTTGAGGGGGGTAGGGAGGTAATTAATTTAATAAACGACCAATAATTAAAATTAGAATTTGTTTCAACTACCTGCTCTCCTAAAAACACCTGGACACCTTTAAACATGGTATTTGACAAGCCATTCACAAATTCCACATAGTCATCCTCTTCCAATTTTGTGGTATCGTCATCTTTCGTTAAAGATACCTTAAAGTCCATAATAATATTAGCTAGATCTAAGAAGGCGCCCTGGGTTCCGGGGATGCGGAATTCTAAGTAATTATCCCGCAAGCGTTGATTAATGGGGAGGTTGACAGGTAGAATGTCTATTTGCTGTGTAGAGGCAATTGAACTTTCCACATTACGTATTCTGTTACTTCTAGGAAATTGGTCAATAATACTGGAGCTATAATATTCTAATGGAATTTTCATCCCAGCTCCACTAGCCCCCGCCATGATCCCCCCCCGAAAAGGTGAAGTATGACTGCTTACGTTAGGGAAAATACGTCATTTTTATACCCAAGACCTCGTTTACATTTTTTTTTTTTTTTTTATTCTCCTAGAGAGTCGTTTAATTTTCCCACCTGTTACCAGTTTCTTTCCCACAGTTTTAAGAGCATCAATACCGTGAGTTCTCAGAGCACTCTTTACATCCCGTTTACCACTAGTTAAATCACCAAGAACATTTTTCCCAAAATCGATTGCACTCGGTGTTACAGCTTTCATGAAAAATGGTATGGCCCGTCGAGCCAAGCCAGCCAAGGTTCCAAAAAAACACCGCCAGATCTGAGATAAGGTGCTTGGAATGTGCGTATGTCATTCATCGCCCCCCCTCTCATCCCATGTCTCCTAGAGGGGGGGAGGAAGATCTCCCCAACTCCCTCTGAGAGGGGGGGATGAACGGTACTCGCATACCGACACCTCTTCGTACAATAACTGAAAGTTGTGGTAAACACTTCTATATATATATTTATAGTTTATATTGCTATACTTTAGGACGGATATGCAAGACCCCGTAACCGACCTTCCATCTTCAAACTAACCATTCGCCAAACTGATCTGTTATTTAATACTTACTTTCTCCAACGTGTTAGTATTTAATGTCTTGTACACTA
>WNGS01001400.1:0-10103 GCA_020271785.1 Procambarus virginalis | reverse complement strand
AACAGCATGTACAGGATTTGGGAATATGATGTCTGACGACCTAACGTTTAGGGAGCATAACCAAGCAAATATTGCGACAGCCAGAAAAATGATAGGATGGATTACGAGAACTTTCAAATCCAGGGATCCCATCACAATGTTGTACTCTTCAAGTCACTTGTGCTGTCCCGTCTTGAGTACTGTTCAGTACTCACTTCCCCCTTCAGAGCAGGAGAGATTGCTGAAATAGAGGGAATACAGAGAACATATACAGCACGTATAGACGCGATAAAGCACCTAAATTATTGGGATCGTCTCAAAGCTCTCCAAATGTACTCACTAGAAAGAAGACGAGAGAGATATCAAATAATATACACCTGGAAGATACTGGAGGGCCAGGTCCCAAATCTACACAGTAAAATAACAACGTACTGGAGTGAACGATATGGAAGAAAATGCAGAATAGAACCAGTGAAGAGCAGGGGTGCCATAGGCACAATCAGAGAACACTGTATAAACATCAGAGGTCCGCGGTTGTTCAACGTCCTCCCAGCAAGCATAAGAAATATTGCCAGAACAACCGTGGACATCTTCAAGAGGAAACTAGATTTATTCCTACAAGGAGTTCCGGACCAGCCGGGCTGTGGTGGGTATGTGGGCCTGCGGGCCGCTCCAAGCAACAGCCTAGTGGACCAAACTCTCATAAGTCAAGCCTGGCCTCGGGCCGGGCTTGGGGAGTAGAAGAACTCCCAGAACCCCATCAACCAGGTAACCAGGTATCACTTGTGGGAACCACAGCTACCTTAGCCTCACCACTGGCAACATCAAGCAGACGTTTACTCTTCTGAGTGGTGTTAACCCTCGCGGGTCTGGCTGGCTGACAGGTCGTGGCGTGATCACCTGATCCGGGCCACACCCGTCTCACTGGGCTCACCCCCCGTTTTCTGTGAAATGAAAGCAGGAAAATTGCTCTTTTTTCCTTTTACCTCATGCACCTGATCTTTCGCCTGACAAGAGGCGACCTTGACTTCCTCAGCTGGCGACCGTGTGACATCGCCGTCAGCTGGTGAGACCCATCTGAGTCTCTCTGAGTCAGTTCTCGTTTTCTGTGCAATAGGGAGAGAAGGATGGATCCGGTTTCCTTTCACCTGTTGCGCCTCTTCTTCTGTCTGGGCGGCGGTGATCTCTGCTCGACCGGCCGGCTGACGCTTGGTGTCAACGCCAGCGGGTTTATCCTTCATCTCACCTGTTCCTGTTTCCTCTGGGTCATTTCCACAGGACAGACCCACCTGGTTCTCTATACCAGGAGTATTACCTATCAAAAGTCCATACACTGCCTTTCTACTTAGCGCAGCTTTGATCTTACCTTTGATATATGGGATGTCTACCAACACGGACACTTCTTCCCTGTCCTTACCAGTGCCATCTGGGTACTGGACACGGAGGTTTTGGCCTGTTCTACTCTCAGGCCCAACCAAACTGCTCCTGACCATGTTAACTGTAGCACCCCGGTCTCGAAAGACACTCGTCCATTGCCCATTAACTCTTCCTCTAGTTAACTCAAGTGTGTGTCTTAGGGCATCACCTCCCACGGTACTCATGCCTGTAACTTGCACCTTGGTCACCTTCTTAGTCTTAAGCCTAGTGTTGCTCAGGCACTTAGCTGCTCGGTGACCTGGCATGTTGCATGTGAAGCACCTGGGTCCCTTAACCTTGGGTTTCTGTTGGTTACCCTTAGACTTACTTTCTTTAGGTTTGGCCCCCTTACTTGGAGCTTGAGTGAACCGTTCAACCTTTGTCACACATCGATCTAGGTATGCATCCCTAGGATCGATCTTCTCCTCTCTTGGCAATAGAGGACGTATCTCTACTTCCAGCGCCTGTACCTCTGAGCTTGGCGCAGTAGGAGGGGTTTGACTCCCCGTCCTTGCCTGGGATTGCACTCTTGCAATTTCCAATCTAGTCAATCTCTCGTGGTGGGCATTCCACATGTCGGCCACAAATTTGGCCTTATCCACTCCCTGCAGTTCCAAAGCATCAGCTTGAGCTGCAAGGTACTGTAAAGTCATTTCCTCCTGGGGTTGTTCAGTCCCCATCCTGCGCAAATGTTCTGGTATCCGATTGACTTCATATGAAACGTTTCTGTGGCCCAAGGAATCAGTCCTTAGCCTAGGCTGGGGTCGCGACTCCCCTTCCTTCTCCTGGGGTGGAATTCCTCCCACACCCCCTGACATACCGACTATACCACGGTCGGTTAGGGGAACTCCCTTGTCCCCTAGATCACTTCTGTTTGCTCTTTCTAGACGTATATGCCGTACATAGGCATTCTGGTCCTCAACATACTGCCGACATTCCTCATCTGTGCGAATGTCTCTATCCTTTGGCAGCACGCCATACCTAGCCGCATACAGATATATGTACTTATCCCTATAATCACCATCCATTCTGTGTGTGTGGTGTGTGTGTACCTAATCCTGCTAACCGACAACAAACACACCCACAACAATATTGTTCTGCAATGTTCTGCACACCCTTCTTTCTAAGTTTCTCGACTTGATGAGTATTACTTCTCTGATTATGAATCAAAAGTCTACGGCCCCACGTTGGGCGCCATGATGTGAGAGTTTTGATGTGTGACTTAAGTGACTTACATAAGTTGGAATAAATAAAATTGGTATAAGGAATTGAGCTCGGAAAATTTCTAAGAATTTTCTTTATTTTTAACCTTTATTCCTGTCGTGATATTCAACTAGGTCGCCTGAGGAAGGACTTGCTTAGCTAACACACCAGTGCAGTAAGCAGCTCATTCCTCACTTTGGGACCCTGTACGAACAATTGACTAGGCGCGAGCAAACGCCAAGGCCCCAATGAAATTGAAATCCCCTCCACTTTGGTCGTCGACCTTCGTAAATCGCCGAAGCGAATCTAACGAGTAGGCCTGGGCTCTCACAACAATAATTTTTTGTTGTGTGGTGCCGTATATTTGATCCAAAGCTCAGAATAAGTCTCAATTTGAATAATCGAGTGTGAAGAACATTTGCATAACAATAATAATGTGTGGGGTGTAACGAAAAGACAGTGTTAAACATAACAACTTAGTTTATTCAATAAAGTACTAACTACTACAACAAAACAAAAGGAAATATCAATGACGTTACTCGAAATCCTTCCTGTGACACTATCAATGACAGCTAGACACCAGCCCCTCGGACTGCATAATGAACTAACTCGAACATAAGTGTGACCACAGAGGAATCAACAAGAACCAAGACCTAACAGATCTATAATCAGAATTACAACAAATGACACAGTGGGTTCTGAAACACGTCTCCAGTAACCTCCTAACTGTTCTACGCCTCAGTGTAGTCTACACCTGCAATAGCGGTTGCAATGCAGTCAAATCAGTAGTCTTTCAATGACAACAATAACTAATAGGCTCACTGGCAACTCCAGCACCCTTCCATAAATTAATCCTTACGTTAACACTTCGTCCCACGGACGATTAACAATCAATACAATTGATTTACGTTAATAACACAATAACTTTTAGGTTAATTTAATAACTCTTACAACTGTCACTAGTAACGCGGAAATTACACAACACTCTACCCGTCGAGCATTCAGTGAGAAAATCCCATTAATCCCTGTACTACATGACAGCTGATTAATCTCTTTACTAGTTACGTTAATTTACGTTAATCGCTTACTAATCACTCAGCGATGGTAAACTCTATTTACAATGTCCAAAGTGCTAAGAGAACGGTAATCACTCGTGATTACCTTTAGAGTAATTAATTACTATCCTCAAGATCAATAATTAAACAGTTAAATACGCAACCTTTCACACTGGCTCAGCAATTTACATTAAGGTATGAATTCCGTCTGAGCCTTCCATACCCAGACCAATTCAGGTGGCTAATAACAGTAATTAGGCACCACGTTTACGTTATTCTAAAATGACGTTACTCTTCCCACGAGTCAATCAAGTGCCGGTACTTCCAGACACAAATAACGACGTTACGTTAATGGAACAATGTAGCCTTCGTGTGAGTCGATCAAACAAGGATCGAGGTTAATTACTTTGACTTCCTGAAACACGTCAATTACCCGGCCCACTGACCGTTAATTACGACAGACAATACTCTAATTCTTATCTGGCTGATGGCTAGGCTCCTTGAGACTACCGTAGCTGCTTGCAGGAAAGTAAATTAACCCAAACGTATTCTACGTTACTCATATTGTCAAAGAACAAATTCTCTTAAAGCAATGGGCGTTCCCTTGGTTACGTTATATTTATTGCCTCGCAATCACTTCACTGAATACTGGACTTCGATGTCCTACCAGATAAACAGGCGAATATATGTATACCCAAGTACTCGTCTACAGCCGAGTTCACCCACGACAATGACAAATCACACTAACAAATCACAGTGATTTACGTTACAATCCGGTTGCAATGATACTACTGCAGAACCTAGTAAAATAACATACAGGACATGAACCCTCTAGAACACTACCCCACAATGGCTTTACTGAACTGCAGTCACCCACGGTGATTGCTCAACTCTAGCAACAATCACTAACAAATGACAACCCCTTTGCAACAACACACACGGCAAGTACTCTAATTTCCAAGTATTAAAATACTGCTCAACACTTACTTATTTACTGTTGCAAATGAGCCCAGTGCTCTCAATAACCCCTAGAACATAGGTCACAAATTTGCAATCACCACACAGTAAATAACACAATAACACTGGGCACCGTGACACTACGATTATATATATATATATATATATATATATATATATATATATATATATATATATATATATATATATATATATATATATATGTAAATCACACTTGTCACGGCCCTGGGAACAATACAAGAAATTAAAACCACACTGTGGTACACTCCACAATAATCATTGCCAGGAATAACTGACGTTACCACATACCTGAGCGCTCAGTGTTGAAATTCCACACCTGTAAGATTACATATGGAAATGATATCACTCCGTCCCATGGACGATCAAGAATGAATTAATTACCACAATGGAATAATAATTATTATTACATGGACATCCTCTCAGTCCTTGGCTAATCTATGTATACTCTGTTCCCGTGTGTACCCACACACACACACACACACTGTACGTCTGTGTACACAAGACGTAAGTCCCTCTGGACTGACAAGATGACAACAAGGGTGATTATCTCCTCGTCCATACTTCACTTCACCTCTACAGGTGCTGCGTGACAATGTGATGGAACACTTGACCTCGAATTCAAGCTTTAGAGACTACTAATCACCAGAAATACACACATAGGTACTTACATTCATACTGCCGGCTTACACACACCATTCCCATACATCAGGCACCCCGCTATGGGTGGCTGGCTCACAGTGGTGGTAGGCGGGCTGGTTGGTACCTCAGTGGTATCTTTCGTACAATTGGCGCGCACCGAACCCTTCCACAACACGGCTTTTTTTGCACCCTCGACCCACCGGTGAAGTGAAGCGTTCGTACCCAGGTGACGTGCACAACGATAGCTTCTTAAACAAACATGGGAAATCTGCCTTAAAGCACTAACACTTATTTCCCCAGTACCATCGACTGCTACACAGCACTAGCAAGTCTAATCATCACTGGTATGGGATCTACGAGTCTGTTACTGCTCGTATGCACATTACCCTACGATCTCGGATCACAAGATCTTCTATACCCACTCACTGTTCACAATGTCTTTTCCCCTCCAAGCGACGACTTCGGCCGGATTCTGCGACGACCGCTGTCGTAGATGAAGCAGGAGGTGGAGCAGCTGAGTAGTTAAACCACCACGACGCACTATACTAAATTTGGCCGAATTGAGTACAGGGAGCGTCTTGACCCAGTGATGGCTATGTTCAGAATGACTCTTACCCAGGTGACGCGCGCGTCCCTCTCGAAATAACCAATGAGAGGAAGGCATATTGCAGCCGACCCCTCTCATCCCATCAGCGACGGTGTAGCAAGGCCCCTAGGGCAACTCCAAGATGGCCGACCAACATGGCGGCTCAAGATGTTTACTAAGATGGCGTCTGTTTCCATGACGACTCAAGTGGCTAGCGCGCGCGGGAAGCCTACAGCTCACTCACGCCTGGGCCTAACTGTTTCCCGCGCAAACTAGTCTCGCCCAAGCTATACAATGAGATGATGCTATCGGCTCTATCTCTGTCCACAGACATGCTACCACGGCCAAGGTAACATTTCTGGACTGCTGATGACTGGGGCTCTCACATGAGCCCAAACACTAGATGTTTCGGTTGCTGGTTACCAAACTTAAGTCCGCACACTTAACAAGTGCACTTAACATGTGTACTGGCCTCCCACAGGCATAATAGCACTATTGTAAGTGAGCTGGTGAACCATCCCCTCACAAGTTTAATAGGTGAGTATACACACACACACACACACACACACACACACACACACACACACACACACACACACACACACACACACACACACACACACACACACACACACACACACACACAGGGAGAGGGGGGGGATATGATAGGGACATTTTAAATACTTAGGGGGATTGACAGAGTGGACATAGACGAAATTTACACAGGGAATAGTAACAGAACGAGGGGACATGGGTGGAAGCTGGAAACTCACACACACTGACCTGGGGGTTGATATCACGCCAGACATGTCCCCTGAAGCTCATATCAAGAGGATAACATCAGCAGCATATGCCAGGTTGGCTAACATAAGAACGGCCTTTAGAAACTTGTGTAAGGAATCTTTCAGAACATTATATACCACATATGTCAGACCAATCCTGGAGTATGCGGCTCCAGCATGGAGTCCATATCTAGTCAAGCATAAGACTAAACTGGAAAAGATTCAAAGGTTTGCCACCAGACTAGTACCCGAGCTGAGAGGTATGAGCTATGAGGAGAGACTACGGGAAATAAACCTCACTTCGTTGGAAGACAGTGTAATGATCTAAGCGCCAGATCATTGGTTCTCCCTTCTCCCTTCTCCCTCCTCCTTTCTCCCTTTCTTCTCCCTTTCTCTCCTCCTCCCCGTGGGCCATCCCCATCTTTCATCAAGGGTCATAAAGCTTGAAGCCACTTGCTTCCCTCGCCAACAGTACCACCAAGGCAATAAACTTGTGTTCTCAAGTTTCCGGTAAGGGAGTGAGAGCCAACCGTCCTCTAGGGTCTTCCTGTTTGTACCGTGGGAATGGTTCAGGAGCCTACGGGAGTAAAACAGCACTTTTAGAGCAGGCTTATGTCCCAGGGCCTAGGGGGCGGGGCTAGTCAAGAATTGTCTGGTCTGAGAGTGACACTCTGCGCTCATTGGTTGAGTAGAAAGGCAGTCTCAGAAGTGCCTGCCATGCCATTGGCTCAGTTCTAGTTCACCCAGTTATGTTTAAATCCATTGGCCCTAGGCTTGGGAGAGGCGGAGTTAATTTGGGCCTAGGAGTGTGGTAGCATTTTTTTAAGAGAGAGGATTCAGTGTGTCTGGGGAGTTTCAACTTAAAGGTACAGGTCAACTGACCTGCGAACAGCCATTCAACATCTTTTGGCAAGTTGCAGTCTTGAAAGGTAATTGTGCTCCACTGTTCTTGTATGTCAGTACTTACTATCCATTGCCTTATTTTTGGTAGGTGTTATTAGAGTAGGCTATATTTCAATGTGTTATTAGAGTAGGCTATATTTCAATGGTGATTTAAATATACAGTTTCAATAATAAAATAATGTTAATGTCATTTGGTGAGTTATCTGTCCCCTTGTGTTTATTGACGGTGTTATCTATTCATGTGATTTTCATGTGCTGTGTTTAGAAATTCCCCTGTGGTTCTCCATCTTAGGAATAATAAAGTCAATCGAGAATCTCCCGTTCAGTTCAGTAAGACTAAAGTATTAATCCATTCAATTTCAATCACTGGTCCGTTGAGTTCCCTGATTATCGAGTCCCTTCCTTCCTGGGGACCAATAATTATAGACACATTCATTTTTATATAGAAGGTGGTGGCAGTGTGAAAAGGTAAGAATATTAATATCCCTATTTCTTGTGATGTCCTCATTTAATATTCAGCTTAAATTCGTGACAGTCCAGTGAGGGGTCATACTGGTTCGTTAATAGTGTTTGCTGGTTTATTAAGTGGAGAGAAAGAGGAATGTACAGTGTTCAGTGTACATATGACTTGTTCAAGTAAACGAGTTATTACAATATTATGTTTTAAAGTTGGACAGGGTATTACAAAGGGGATATCACGTTTATTACAACAGAAGAGTTAGAGGGGACATGATTACCACATTCAAGATTCTCAAGGGAATCGACAGGGTTGATAAAGACAGGCTATTTAACACAAGGGGCACACGCACTAGGGGACACAGGTGGAAACTGAGTGCCCAAATGAGCCACAGAGATATTAGAAAGAACTTTTTTAGTGTCAGAGTGGTTGACAAATGGAATGCATTAGGAAGCGATGTGGTGGAGGCTGACTCCATACACAGTTTCAAGTGTAGATATGATAGAGCCCAATAGGTTCAGGAACCTGTACACCTGTTGATTGACGGTTGAGAGGCGGGACCAAAGAGCCAGAGCTCAACCCCCGCAAGCACAACTAGGTGAATACAACTAGGTGAGTACAACTAGGTGAGTACACAACAACAACAACAACAATTTTGGTAGCTCTGAACCAAGGCTACTCCACAGTCACTTCAGGAGGAAAACAACAGTGAAAGAACAGGTAATGAAACAGACCAGACGACGACAGGTACACAGAGATTGACAAAGACGTGTGTGAACAACTCAACAATAGATTCCAGGAGGTCTTCACAATAGAACATGGTGAGGTCACTGCGCTAGGAGAGGGGGCAGTAAACTAGGCGGTCTTGGAAGGGTTCGAAATTTCGAGAGATGAGGTCAAGAAACACCTGTTGGTTCTGGATATGAGAAAGGCTGTTTGTCCAGACGGGATCTCACCATGGGTATTGAAAGAGTATGCAGAGGCACTCTGCTTGCCACTCTCCATAGTGTATAGTAGGTCACTGGAGACGGGAGACCTACAAGAAATATGGCATGCGGTCCCAATATACAAAAAGGGTGACAGACAAGAGGCACTGAACTACAGGCCAGTGTCCTTAACTTGTATACCATGCAAGGTGATGGAGAAGATCATGAGAAAAAACTAGTAACACATTTGGAGAGAAGGGACTTCGTGACAAATCGCCAGCATGGGTTCAGGGAGGGTAAATCTTGCCTTATTGGCTTAATAGAATTCTACGACCAGGTGACAAAGATTAAGCAAGAAAGAGAAGGCTGGGCGGACGGCATTTTCTTGGACTGTCGGAAAGCATTTGGCACAGTCCCCCTTAAAAGGCTGGTACATAAGCTGAAGAGACAGGCAGGGGTAACTGGTAAAGTGCTCCAGTGGATAAGGAAATACCTAAGCAATAGGAAGCAGAGAGTTACAGTCAGGGGTCAGACCTCAGATTGGCGTGAAGTCACCAGTGGAGTCCCACAGTGCTCTCTACTCCGTCCTATCCTGTTTCTGATATACGTAAACGATCTCCCGGAGGGTATAGACTCATTCCTCTCAATGTTTTCTGACGATACCAAAATTATGAGAAGGATTAAGACGGAGGAGGACTGCTTGAGGCTTCAAAAAGACCTAGACAATTTGAAGGAATGGTCGAACAAATGGTTGTTAGAGTTTAACCCAAGGAAATTTAATGTAATAAAGATAGATGTAGGGAGCAGGAGTCCAGTTACAAGGTATCATTTGGGAGATGAAATTCTTCAAGAGTCCGAGAGAGAGAAGGATCTGGAGGTTGATACCATGCCAGACTTGTCCCCCTGAAGCCCATATCAAGAGGATAACATCAGCAGCATATGCCAGTTTGGCTAACATAAGAACTGCATTTAGACACTTGTGTAAGGAATCATTCAGAACATTATATACCACATATGTCAGTCCAATCCTGGAGTATGCGGCTCCAGCATGGAGTCCATATCTAGTCAAGGATAAGACTAAACTGGAAAAGGTTCAAAGGTTTGCCACCAGATTAGTACTCGAGCTGAGAGGTATGAGCTACGAGGAGAGACTTCGGG
>WNGS01001399.1:22500-28329 GCA_020271785.1 Procambarus virginalis | reverse complement strand
CATTTTTTTCACATTGGTTGAAGCTTAGCTTCCGAACTGTTGCTAGGCTGCCGGCACGGTGAGGTCTGGGTCTCCCCCCTCCCCCTCTCGGGGCGGGGAGGGCTGCACGGATGATCGGCGCAGTATTAAAGTGTGATGTTTGCTTGTTTCCCTGGGATTGTAGGGAGTTTCTACCTCTCTGTTCGGTTTTTTGGTTTAGTTTTTTACCATGTGGGGTTTTTGTTATGCCTACCTTTCTGGGTGCCTAACCCCGGTCGATGGCAGATAAGAAAAATCTCAACCACAAGGGGGTTTTCCAAGGCCATTGGCCCCTGAATCCTCTCTGAAGGGGCCAGGTTCTGGTGCTGATCCCTGATAGGTCTGAACTCCTTAGCTAATGTCTCGGTCTAATATAACATACATTAGCCCGATAAGCTCCAGGGAGCCTCCGGGGCTCACCCAGAAAATGGCGTTTCATTACATTCAATGTTGGTATTTTGCCCAAAACTCTTAGCATAATAGTGGCTTCATAGATTGTGTGACTACTGTCCCTACAATTGCACAATGCAATTTTGTTCTTTGTACGCACATTCTTTTGAATAAACATTTGTATTTGTATATGTACATATATTTCTGATGAGTCTTTTTTTCAGCTTTGCGTTGATCTCTGATCCCCAAGCTCTCGTTGCCATGTAGGCTTCTGGTAAGCTATGGCAAGTTCTGCAGTGATTTTCCAAAACTTGGCAGCCCCAGTACTATTGCTTGGTAAGATGCTGATTGGCCCCATTAGAACAAAGTTTTACTACATTCAGTGAATGATATTTAGATTATTTAATTAATCATGGCTCATTTACAGACTCTACTCAGTGAGCAAGTGAAAGGCTGTATGCAATGGGAGAGGTTGGCACTCCTTCGTGAGCACCGAGCTGGCAAGGTGAGAGGTCATCGCATCCAGGGAGTGATTGCTGATGCTCCTGCTCACCCTCAAAACACTAGACTAAAGCCATGTAAGCTTGGAAGTTTTATTTATTATATCCTGAAGATAAAACATCTTGACCTATGCTTGGGCAATCTAGCTATATTCTCCAAACATTCCCAATGTCAAACAAAAAGTTCATATTCTTATAGAATTCTTAGTTTCCTAAATGAAATATTTTGTTAGTAACTTTATACAATAGACAAAGACGACTTTTCCATATATATATACTATATATATATATATATATATATATAATATATATATATATATATATATATATATATATATATATATATATATATATATATTATTGCAATGCTACAGTTTACAGAGAACACACACACACACACACAAATATATAACAATTAAACAATCAGCGTTCGAAGACCTCGTCCAGCTCCTCGGAGGTTGGGTGCGTACCCAGGATACAGCACGCATTTCCCCTCTGCACTGCGACACTGAGGCGCTGGACAATATATATATATATATATATATATATATATATATATATATATATATATATATATATATATATATATATATATATATAATATATATATATATATATATATATGTATATATATGCGATAGTACCTCGGCTTACGAATTTAATCCATTCCCAGAGATAGTTCATAACCCAAAAATTTGTAAACTGAAGCAAATTTTCCCATAAGAAATAATGTAAATTTAATTAATCCGTTCCACACTCCAAAAAATATTAACTTCAAAAAATATTTTATACCTAATTCACCCAAATCTTTAGTACTGAAGTATGTACAAGCTATTGCATATCTTTATTGATGACTTGTTAGCATATGGAAGATGGCGAGGAGGGGGAAGGGAGTGAGGAGAAGTGTTAGTGTTTGGAACCCAGGAGATGTTACACACAAAATGGAATCAATACAGGAAGAGGCAAACCCCCAAACATACAAACGATACAAAGATGCGAGAAACAACTACACAGCAGTGAGGAGAGAGGCAGAAAGAAATTTTGAAAAAGGGATTGCAGACAAATGTAAAACAGAACCAGGTCTATTCTATAAATTCATAAACAACAAATTGCAGGTAAAGGATAATATTCAGAGGTTGTTAATGGGAAATAGATTCACGGAAAATGAAAAGGAAATGTGTGAAACACTAAACGAAAAGTTCCAAAGTGTGTTTGTACAAAATGAAATCTTTAGGGAACCAGACACAATAAGAATTCCAGAGAACAACATAGAGCACATAGAGGTGACTAGAGACGAAGTTGAAAAAATGCTCAAGGAGCTAAGTAAGAACAAGGCAGTTGGTCCAGATGGAGTTTCACCATGGGTTCTGAGAGAGTGTGCACCTGAGCTCAGCATTCCACTTCAGCTGATTTTTCAGGCATCCCTGTTTACAGGAGTTGTAGCTGATGTGTGGAAAAAGGCTAACATAGTTCCAATCTACAAAAGTGGAAGCAGGGAAGACCCCCTTAATTATAGACCTGTATCATTGACAAGTGTAATAGTCAAAATATTGGAAAAAATAATTAAAACTAAATGGGTAGAACACCTGGAGAGAAATGATATAATATCAGACCGACAGTATGGTTTTCGATCTGGAAGATCCTGTGTAACGAACTTTCTCAGTTTTTATGATCGAGCAACAGAGATTTTACAGGAAAGAGATGGTTGGGTTGACTGCATCTATCTGGACCTAAAAAAGGCTTTCGACAGAGTTCCCCATAAGAGGTTGTTCTGGAAACTGGAACATATTGGAGGGGTGACGGGTAAGCTACTAACATGGATGAAAAATTTTCTAACTGACAGAAAAATGAGGGCCGTAATCAGAGGCAAGGTATCGGATTGGAGGAATGTCACGAGTGGAGTACCACAGGGTTCAGTTCTTGCACCGGTAATGTTCATTGTCTACATAAACGATCTACTAGAGGGATTACAGAATTACATGAACATGTTTGCTGATGATGCTAAGATAATAGGGAAGATAAGAAACCTAGATGATTGCCATTGCCTTCAAGAAGACCTGGACAAAATAAGTATGGAGCAACACTTGGCAAATGGAATTAATGTGAATAAATGCCATGTTATGGAATGTGGAATTGGAGAACATAGCCCACACAACCTATAAATTATGTGAGAAATCTTTAAAGAATTCTGATAAAGAAAGGGATCTAGGGGTGGTTTTAGATAGAAAACTGTCACCCGAGGACCACATCAAGAACATTGTGCGAGGAGCCTATGCTACACTTTCTAACCTAAGAATTGCTTTTAAATACATGGAGGAGAAATTNATTTTTGAAAAACTAATCTACAAGCAGCTTTCATCTTATCTAGCCAAGCACAATATACTTAGCTCTTGCCAATATGGCTTCAGACCAAAAAAAGCACTAACGATGCACTTATTAGTATGATTAACTTAATTCATGCAGCTCTTGATAAAAATGAGTTCCCTGTTGGGTTATTTGTGGACCTGCGTAAGGCTTTTGACACTGTGAACCACCAAAACCTTCTTCTTAATTACATCATTATGGAGTCAGAGGACTCTCCCTGCAATACCTCAAATCTTACCTTACTGATAGACTCCAGTATGTTTCTGTGAACAATCAATTTCTCCTACCCTACCCATCAACATTGGTGTTCCTCAGGGCAGTATACTTGGCCCTCTCCTCTTTCTCATCTACATTAATGACCTTCCAAATGCCTCCCAACACCTTAGACCAATTCTATTTGCTGACGACACAACCTTCATTTACTCCAGTCCTGACCCCCTTGCTCTAAATGCCACAGTAAATACCGAGCTTAATAAAGTCCATCTTTGGCTAACTGCCAACAAACTCACCCTTAACATTGACAAAACTTTCTATATTCTGTTTGGCAATAAATCCTCTAACCAAATAAATCTCAAGATTAACAATACCCAAATTTGTAACAAATTAGATGGCAAATTCCTTGGCGTTCTCATTGATCACAAGCTTAATTTCCAGGGACACATTCTAAATATATCAAAAAAAGTTTCAAAAACTGTTGGCATTCTTTCTAAGATCAGATATTATGTACCCCGCCCTGCCCTGGTGACTCTCTATTACTCCCTCATCTATCCATATCTCAACTATGGTATTTGTGCTTGGGGTTCTACTACCCAAAATCATTTACGTCCTCTAATTACTCAACACAAAGCTGCTATTAGGACAATATCCAACTCTGGCCCCAGACATCACTCGGTACCCCTACTCAAATCTCTCAATATGTTAGATATTAAGTCACTGCACATTCTCTCATGTGTATTATACATATATAAAACGCTGAACTGTAATGCCAATCCTGACCTCAAAAGCTTCATTGAAAGCTGTAACAGAACCCATGAGCACCATACCAGAAATAAATACAGTTTTGATATTCCAAGAGTATGACTTAACCAAACTAGAAATGCTCTACAAATCACGGGACCCAGAATGTGGAATGACCTTCCCAACCATGTTAAAGACTGTACCTCTCTCAACCAGTTTAAGATTAAAACTAAACACTACCTGATAAACTCCCTGTAACCTACCTTACCCCTCTATTGTCAACCCATGTCTTATTTTTTTTTTTTTCTTATTCAACGCTGTTTGTCTACATATTGTATTTGTGCTGCTTTTCAGTCATGTTCCCCCCTTTTTTTGTATCTGTTCTCAAAACATTTTATTCTTTTTGTTCAATTAGCATTAAGTTTTAGATATTAATGTTTTCTTGCCCGAAACGCATTGCGTAATAGTGGCTTTAGGCATTGTATGTACTAGCTCTATCTATAAATTGATCCACTTATGTAAAATCTCTCTATGTATGTACCTTTCCTGAATAAACATATTTATTTATATTATTATTTATTTATTCTTGTATCAACATGTTAAACAAGCTACGAGGATGAGGGAAGGGGACGTTCCCTCCATGCTAGATTTGATATTTACCAGGAAGGAGAAAGAGATATTTGATATTCAGTACCTTCCTCCCTTGGGTAAAAGTGACCATGTCTTTTTGGGAATAAAGTATGCAATGCATTATAATCTAGAAGAAAATAAGGAGGTTGAAGCAGTTGAAAAACCTGACTTCAGGAGAGGACATTATAGCCACCTTAGAATTTTTTTAGTGAGTATAATTGGACAGAGTTGATGCTAGACAAGGAAGTGAATGAGATGTATGTCAAGTTTTGTGAAATATATGATAAAGGCACAAAAAAATTTATACCAAAACAGAGATGCAGAACTAGGAAACAGGATTGGTTCAGTAGAAATTGCGAGAGGGCCAGAGACCAAAAGACACAAAAATGGAATCAATACAGGAAGAGGCCAAACCCCCAAACATACCAGCGATACAAAGATGCGAGAAACAACTACACGGCAGTGAGGAGAGAGGCAGAAAGAAATTTTGAAAATGGGATTGCAGACAAATGTAAAACAGAACCAGGTCTATTCTATAAATTCATAAACAACAAATTGCAGGTAAAGGATAATATTCAGAGGTTGAAAATGGGAAATAGATTCACGGATAATGAAAAGGAAATGTGTGAAACACTAAACGAAAAGTTCCAAAGTGTGTTTGTACAAAATGAAATCTTTAGGGAACCAGACACAATAAGAATTCCAAGGAACAACATAGAGCACATAGAGGTGTCTAGAGATGAAGTGGAAAAAATGCTCAAGGAGCTAAGTAAGAACAAAGCAGTTGGTCCAGATGGAGTTTCACCATGGGTTCTGAGAGAATGTGCACCTGAGCTCAGCATTCCACTTCAACTGATTTTTCAGGCATCCCTGTGTACAGGAGTTGTAGCTGATGTGTGGAAAAAGGCTAACATAGTTCCAATCTACAAAAGTGGAAACAGGGAAGACCCCCTTAATTATAGACCTGTAT
>WNGS01001399.1:0-17500 GCA_020271785.1 Procambarus virginalis | reverse complement strand
ACTTTACTGCCACGCCGATTGTCCGTGCAGCCCTCCCCACCCCGAGAGGGGGAGGGGGGCCCCAGACCTCACTGCGCCGGCTGCCTAGCATCAGTTTGGAAGCTAAGCTTTAATCAATGCAAAAAAAAATGCCGACCGGTGGGAGGGAGGGTTGCCAGGGAGCCTCCGGGGCTCACCCAGGAAATGGCATTTCATTACATTCATTGCTGCTTTTCTGTGGGGAGCCCCTACGGCTCCCTGGACCTTCATATCCAAAGAGAAGGAAAAGAAAGGGCTGACCCGGGAGGCGGCCGCCACAAACTCTGCAACGCGAAGCAGAGACAACAGGCTGCAACCTGCGACCCAAGGCAACACCTGAACGCACAGGAGCAAATACGCGCACAAAGAATGGGCGGCCAGGAACCTGTAAGACCCCCAAATCCTTGCCCCTGAAATGAGCCCTAGACGTAACCAACACGGCAGCGAAAGCTGCAAACATCCAAATGGCACGGGCGCAAGGATAGACCGCAGGCTGGTAGATTTAAAAATTCTACGGACGACCTGGGAGACCCGAGTCCTGAAACAGGGAACGAGGGGAACCGGATCAACCCAAAGCACATCTCCAGTCACGGTATGCAGGTAACGGCAAAGAGCCGCAACCGGAAAACACATGACGCACCCCCAGCCGAACCAACCAAGCATCAATAACCATTGAATAACCGGTCTCGACCGTTGCCAGAAGGACGGAGGAAGGCTGCGAACATACAAACCTTCCACCAGTACCAAAAGAGCAGAAACCCCTGCACCGGAAGAGCCGGAAGCTCCCCGGCCCGACCCGCAGAGACCCATGCCAACAAAATATGGCCTATGAAAAACAATCTTGAACCAAAGGAAGTACCACAAACTGAGGAGAAGAAAGAGAAGAGGGCACCCTGATCAAGGACCAGGATGACTCAGGCGACGCATGAGCAGGCCGGAGGTGAAACAAAACACGAGAAAGTGTACGGAACGGGGCAGATCTGACGTCCACCCCGAACTCAAGCCGGAGCGGCTCCGCCAGCGCCGCACGAAATGAAGCGACAGTAAGAAGCATCAAATAACATTCCTGAAAACCCAAGAAAGGACAAGACAACCCGATGCGAAAGAGAAGATAACCTACGAAGAGCAAGAAAATGGTGAAAAGAAACACCAGGAACGTCATACAGTACTGTTGCCAAGATGAAGCTCGCAGGTGGGACACCATCAACTAAGCCATCTGATCGCCATTGAGATGGTGATACACCCGCATCAAAATACCAGATGCGAAGAGCCAAGGAGAAGGCCGAACAAGTCACGTACAGGACCAGTCCAACCTGCTGAAAGAGGCAGAGCCACGGGAAAACGCCCCAGGTTTGGACACCTATCAAGCAGTGTCTGAAAATAAAGCTGGGCCAGCCACCAAGGGACCACGAGGACTACTCTCCTTGGGAATGGACTCCAACTGAACCAGAACCCGAAGCAACAGCTGGACCGGGAGAAGAGGAACAGGTACCCCTACCTCAACCAGTCCTGCCGAAAAGCATCCACCGTGAATGCCTCGCAGGTGGGTAAGGGCGCCACATAAAATGGGCGATGCCTAGACCACACCGACTCGAAGACGTCCATGGCCAGGAGTCCATACGTCCGGCAGAGCCAACGAACGAGTCGGCAACGACAGGCCAATCCGCAAACAGAGGAATGAACAGAGACAGACTATCCGCCAGGATGCAGGACACACCCCAGACATGAACCGCACAGATAGCCAAACCCCGAGAATCCAGCAAACGAGCCACTCGAAGGCACCAAACCCAAAGATCAAAGAACTAAGAGAAACCTTTGGAGAACTGATTTTTCAATTACCACCGACAGTGAAAAGAAATATAAGAAATATAGAGAAAATTCGTGTTAGAATTATTAATCTTACTGTTTCAGTCATATTTAATAATATATGTCTACAGGAAAGACTGCTACCAAAATATACTAAAATATATATATATATATAATATATATATATATATATATATATATATATATATATATATATATATATATATATATATATATATATATATATAAATTGTGGGCTGAGATGGTACCCTCAACTAGGATACATCAGCCATGGAGGTCATAGGCCTACCTGGGACAAACTCCTTTCACTTCTGTGAGTGAGTCAGGTACTGGTGCTTGTCCCCAGTAGGCCTTTAGAAGTACAGTACAGGGCTGATGTGACCTAGTAGATGGTACCATTTTATCATATACAGTGGCACCTGGACTTATGATTGCCCCCGACTTACGATAATTTCAAGTTACAATGTAAAGTTCATCAAAAAAATGCGACCCCACTTACTATAGTGTCGTCGACTAACAATATTTGTTAGTACACGTTTGGGTCGACCGAGCGCGTGGTTCCCGGTCACGCGGGCCAACCTGCATCAGTTTACTAGAGCTGCCCGCTTAGTGACAATAACGCCTATAAGAAATTCCGTTTTTGTGGTGATTTTGTGCTTTTTAAACATAAAACTGATTATTATATATCACACCATGGGCCCCAGAAAGTCAGTGGTAAGGTTCAACCTAAGAAAATAGTTGTGAGTTGAGGTAATAGAGGATATCCCTTCCTCATTAAGAAAATGTGTGAAGTATGGGAAGAACTGCAAAGTTTTGTTGAAAAAACTCACCCAGATAAAGCTGTAGCAGGCCATTGCATTGACCTTTTAAATGACAATGTGATGTCTTATTACAGACAAGTGTTAAAATGTAGGGAAAAAAAGTGTTTTTAGACAGATTCTTAGTAAGACAAGCAAAGCAGTGAGCCACAAGCAGGTCCTAGTGGTGTGCAGGCAAAACATGCCAGAGAGTGTATCCCAGAAAAAGTCATCACTGCCTGATGTTATGATGGAAGGCGACTCCCCTACCAAACAGTATCGCCTCTCCTTCCCCCTCCTCACCATCTTCCATATGCCATCAAGAATCCTCCATAAAGGTAAGATAAACATTTGTACTGTATTGTAGTTAGAGAACAAAATTGTATTCAGTATAAAATGTATTTGTAAGTTAATATTTTGGAAGGTGGGGAAGAGATTAATTCAATTCCCTTTATTTCTCATGGGAAAAAATTGCTTTGACTTACGATATTTCGACTTACGATCCATCTCTGGGAATGGATTACCATCGTAAGTCGAGGCCCCATTGTACTGTACAGGGGTACCTCGGTTTACGAATTTAATCCGTTACTGGAGATGGTTTTTATACCGAAAATTCGTAAACCGAAGCGAATTTCCCCATAAGAAATAATGGGAAATGAATTAATCCGTTGCTGACTCCCCAAAAAATTTACTTCAAAGTAAAATTTATACCCAATTCACCTAAATCTTCACTACAAAAGTATATACAAGTTATACTTACCTTTTCAAAAACAGTACTCCTGTTGGCGAATGGAAGATGGTGAAGAGGGGGGAGGGGAGGAGAGGTGTTACTGTTTGGAAGGGGAGTCCCCTTCCATTATAACAACAGGCATGAAGACTCTGGGGTGCACTCTCTGGTACGTTTTGCCTACATACCACTAGGAACTGGCTGTGGCTCATTGCTTGATTTTCTCACTAGAAATCGTTCCATTGAAGATTGTTTATCCCTTCTTTGCAACTCTTATCCGTAGTGAGACATCACATTGTCATTAATAAGATCAATGCAATGGCCTGCTACAACTTTATCTGGGTGATTCTTTTCAGCAAAACTTTGCAGTTCTTCTCATACTGGACACAGTTTCTTAATTAATGAGGAAGGGACATCCTCTCCTGCCTCCTCCTCCTCCCCTGAAGATTTGTAATACTGTCTAGCTAGTTCAACAACACTAGTATGTACAATTTTCATGTTTATGAATGATCACTTGTTTTTCCTCTATGGTCTTTCTCACTTGTGTTTTCTTGCCTTGAACCTTACCACTGGCTTTCTTGGGACCCATGGCAAAATATATAATAACAACTTTTATGTTCAAAGAGCCAAAAATCCAAAATAAACTGTAAATCCTTAGTTTCAGTTTCAAAGCATTATATGACAAAAAGTGCTGGGAAAACGGGACACCACGAGCGTAGCTCTCATCCTGTGACTACACTTAGGTAATTACACTTAGGTAATTACAAATTCAGGCGGCATAATCACTTGGTGGGGGGGCACTGGTAAACTGAGGCGCGATCGCCGTGCCACCACGTTCTATGTCGGCCATACGCGTATCAACAAACTCGTATCCCGAGGTAAAGTTCATAACCTGATTCAAATTTTCCAAAGAAATCGGGCTCGTAACCCGAAAAGTTCGTAAAGTGGGGCATTCGTAAACCGAGGTACCACTGTAGTAGCTTCAGAAAACCAATGGGGCTCAGTCAGAAATTGGCATTTCATTACATTCAATGATGGGTTTTGTGATCATTCAGGGTTGGATTGAGAATTTTGCAATTTGTCCCTTCATTCTTATATGTCCCAGTGGGGGCAGTATAAAAGCTTGCTTACTGCATTGTGGATAATGAAGGATGCTTGACTCATGTTGACTGGAGTTCAGAAAAGAACTTTTCAGTTGCTGTCTTATTTGTATTTCCTGTATTACATTAAACCAGTCATACTTGTATGATGCTTTGCATCCTGCTTTTTACATTTAATCATTTCCAGTGTACTATTCTTTATCTTGTAATCTAAACCACCTCTGTCTCTTTGAGTAGGTGCGCCAAGCATGCGAACGTGCTCAGCGAGGCATTGTGACTGAGTCTCAGAGAGCAGGTCAAACAGCATCTTGGTTACGACAGGGCTGTGACCTTACACACGACCTCCTCCACCATGCTGGCGATGCCGAAGCCCTTGCTCTGGCCCCACTCGTCACGTGCAGATTGCAGGCAAGTCGTCTCATTTTGTGCAGTATTTCTTTATATTTATTTATTTATTTATTTATTTATTTATTTATTTATTTATTTATATACAAGACGGTACATTGGATTTATGAGAATACATAGCATTGATGTTTACATCATTGTTGTAAAACCAACATAATAAACAATATAACAGTTGTTATTTATTTATGTTAGCTTAACACTAGTGGTACTGTTAGTAACTCACCTCAAACATTCTAAAGTGTTTATATTTTGTCACTGAAGGTTATTCATCAATACCTTCAAACCAGCTGTGTAAATGTTGTTGTATAAAACAGAATACCCTACATATAAAATGCCTCGTTTAACTCGAGAATTCTTCATTCTGGCGTTTTCTTATGGTCACAAACTTTCTCAAGAGTTTCTGTGAGAGGGCCCCCTTGAATATCTCCATGTAGCTCTATCACAGGCCACTAAGCCTTAGGGAGGTGCACCAGCCCCCTTAATACCCACTTGTGTCTACTAGGACCCAGGACCAAAACTTGACTCTCTACTAGATGAGGGGAAGCTTGGGGATCAGAGATCAACCTCCAAACCTTGAAGAAATATTTATCTTGTATTATTCAACCTTGGAAGTGGAGCCTCTTTTGCTAGCTTTTGGAATTGATGTTTCTTCTCCCTTTCTGGGGGAACCCCTTTGGCTCCTGGGAGCTATCCAGGCAGATATGTATATCATTAGACTTTGGCATCAGTCAGTGTGTATGGAGTTCTAGACCTACCAGGGACCACGAGCCAGAACCTGGCCCCCCCTCAGAGACACATGAGGAGCAATGGCCTATAAAAATGCACATGGTATTTGGAGCATTCTGTGTCTGCCATCAACTGGGCCAGGCACCCAGAAAGGTAAGCGCCTCAAAACAAACCCCTATTCTGGTTAAAATGACTAAAATAGACAAACGTGTAATTACCGAAGTGTAATTACCTAAGTGTAGTTACAGGATGAGAGCTACACTCGTGGTGTCCCGTCTTCCCAGCACTCTTTGTCATATAACACTTTGAAATTACTGACGGTCTTGGCCTCCACCACCTTCTCCCCTAACTTGTTCCAACTGTCTACCACTCTGTTTGCGAAAGTGAATTTTCTTATATTTCTTCGCCATCTGTGTTTAGCTAGTTTATATCTATGACCTCTTATTCTTGTGTGAACAGAAGTGCTTGTTTGCCCAAATAAAAACAATAAAACGAGCATAATGTCACACAAGCCGCGCCGCATGTCTGCACAGCTCCCCCTTCCACAGGTGGGAAAGGGGGAGCCCCAGACCCACCATGCTCGTGCACCTACAGTTCTCGGCTGATGCGATTGTGGCATGGTTGTGTGGCTCCTCCTCCAGATTCTCTGTGTGTTGTGTTGTGCCTTGTGTTCAGTATTGCTCTTACAGTGGCACGCGAGCTGGGAGTAGTATTCACAGGTACTCGGGCTGCATGTGCTTAGGATTCCCTTTCCTGAGTGCCCTGTAGGTATTGCCCTTGGGGCTTGGGGTTATCTTCCATAAGTCAACTTGGGGTCTACCTCTGTTGGTCTTCTGCCGCTCGGTGATTGACTGCCTCAATTCTTTGGGGGGGGGGGATTTCCTCCCTTGTTTACCCTGGGGGGTAATTGGTAGTTTTGCAATGGTGGGGGCACAGGGTACTGCGCAACTAGTTTTCACCTATTACAGTGGCTGGCTCTGTTCCTCCTGGGTACATTGTCTTCTTGCAGGGTTTTTCTTTCTTTTTGTTTCTGCCTGGTGTGGGGGGGGGGAGTCTGCCTTGTGTCCCTTCCCCCCCCCCCAGTTATATTAACCCTTCAATTGCGCATCGCATCATATGATGCTTTGACCGACTTGCAGTAAATTGCGCATCGCATCATATGATGCGTTGGAGTACTACGCAAGACTTAAACGGCCCGCGGATACACAGGGTTCACCACACCTTCATCAGGGCTCTTGTAAACAGACGCCATTTTTTAAAAAAATCGTGGGCCAAACTCCCGGGTGTTAGGGGCCTCAGTATCGAGTAAGCTACCAAGCCTGACGCACGCAGCATGAGCTCACAGCACTGCTGTTCAGCTTGTGACCACAGCACTGCCTAAAAATGCCATAATATACTTGTTCATGCTATTATGTAGCGATAATATTATTACAGAAGACCCCCTGACTGTGATAAAACTGACCATGGGTCTGATAATAAGAGGATTGTAATGATATTTAGCGCTGTGCTCCATGGAGGGAGGAGTAATGCTGTGGGAGGGAGGGTGGTGGCGTTGTTATCTGACTGTGTGTGGCCACCTTTTATTGACTGCACTCAGCATACCAGCTTAGTGGTTCGCTATGGTGAACACAAATGTAGATACTTATATATAAAGTGTGTATAGAGGGTATAAACAGCAAGAGTAGGAGGTTGGGAGCCGCCATTTTGGTGAGAGGAGCGTCGTCTGCAGGAATTATCGTGTTGTTTACTGGTGACCACGATGGTCTTTGGGCACCATACCAGTTTACTTGTACAAGTATGGTGAATAAAACTGGTAGATATTTATATATAATGTGTGTATATAGCATAATAACACCACAAGCAGTATTGTTGGAGGAGAAATATTAGTGCGCCTGGCCTTGAGGGCGGCAGCCATCAGCTGACTGTGAGGTCCTACGTCTTTCTGCCTACTCACCATACAAGCTTAGATGTACAGTTATGGTGAACAAAACATGTAAATACTTATATATAACATCTGTATATAAAAGCAAAAACAGTATGGTGAGTGGAAAATGGTGGCAAGTCAGGTGAGGTGAGGGAAGGAGGGAGTGGCAGCCAGTGGCGGGCTGCCACTGCCACTCAGCATACCAACTTAGTGGTTCGTTATGGTGAACACGAATGTAGATACTTATATATAGCGTCTGTATATAGTGAATAAAAGCAAAAACAGTATTGTGGGAGGAGAATGTGGGTGAGTCAGATGACTTGAGGGAGGGCGTGAGTGGCTGGCTGGTACACGGCGGTCACTCCTCGTTACTTTTTGACTCATAATAGCAACTTAGTGGTTCGTTATGGTGAACAAAACATGCAGATACTTATATATAACCTGTGTATATAGTGTAACAACCGACAAAGTATTTGTTCACTGTTTGATGAACATAATTGAATCAACAATAAGCACACCATATTTCTGAGTACAGCGATGATTCACTCATTTCATTATATAAATATATCACACTACACACTATTGAATAATATTACAGCAAAAAAACTACGAAAAATCAATCAGAGACATTGAAATAATTAGGCAATTATTTCTTTGTGGCAACTCCGGCCTGGCAGCTGGCGATCAACAGACCGCCTGGGACGCATGCTGAGTGAGCGCCTGTTTTGTGCCAGACTTCCCGCCCTATAGCGGCCAATATATTCAACTTACGATTTTTTTATTATTTTTCCCGTGATCAGTGAACACAAATTAACAGGTTAGGAAGAAAAAATTTTTTTTTTTTTTTTTGTATGCGCCTGTGGGTGTCAAATGGTATATAGCTATGCGCCATTTAAGGGTTAAGGTCTTGACCTCTGGTGTTTGGTGGTATTCCCTGGTTGGCCCCCATGAGTGGACACATCCCGGAGGTTCAGTTTTAGAAGTTTATTGGTAGAATTGGGTTCGAGTTAGCAGTACTCTGCCTGGGCTTACCCTTAGTGATACCAGTCTAGGGGCCTTGGGAAACCCCATGCAGGCACACGGGGTCCAATGGATGATGACCCCTGGGTCTCGTCTTGCCTTGTGCGAGTTAGAGGGTTGCTCTGTCCCCTTGTCTCAGGGCGACGCTTATTGTTTTTGCCTCCATCATGCTGCCTGTTAGGTCGGTGACACTTTTGACCCAGAGTCCTGCGTGCATTGTTGCTTGTTTGTGACTCAATTCACCCAATCAACTGATGACATTATTTGGGTACAGGCAGCTCAGGCATTGCATGCTAGGTAAAGGTTGCTGCAACATGCTAGGTTGGTTGCTTTCCCGGATGCCCCGATTTACTTATAGGGACCAGGACTTCGGGGTGTTGGTAGCTTTGGCCTCGGTTCAGTTCGCACCCCCTCATTTCTCCCTTGCTGTGGTTCATTCCTTCCCCCCTTCTTGATTCCGGCTCCAAAGCACCTGAGGGCTTCGGAGTCGGGGCGGGGTTTAGAGGTTTCTGAGATTCGGGCAGTTTCGGGGGTTGCCCCTCCCGGGGTGGCGGCAGAGGCATTTGAGTCCATTCCTCCAGCCGTGCCTCTGGGGTCTGACCAGTGGGCCTCTTCCTGCTTTTCCGGCCGCCCCCAGCTTTTTCTTGTGAGGCTGGGGCTTTGGAGGATGACTCGTCCCCAGGATCTGATGTGGAGGTTCCCGGGGTTGGGGAGGAGCTTACTTGGGGGTGTTGGGCCCCGTTGGATCCCACCTGGGTTTTTCCAACCCTCTGGGTGGGGCTTTCTGTTACAAGGAGTGGGGTTTTCTTTTACCCCCTCTACGTACGAATTGGATTTGGGTTCGGCTCCTCCCCGGGTTCGGTTCAGTATCCCTGCGGGTCCTTTGGTTCCATCCTTCTGGAGGTTTATGGCTTCCCGCGTCTTGCCTACTGAGTTGCGGGTGACTATTGTGGCTTACCTCCTGTGCGACCCGGATTATGCCTCCATAATGGATCCGTTTTCCTTCAGGTTTGGGTCTTCGTCTCCAAAGTGGGTTCGTTATGAGGTTCCAGGTTTATGAGGTTGACAGTGGTCCAGGTTTACCTGGGGGCGAATTTGAGCACCTTAATGCTTGTTTGTTCTCCCCTGCCCTTCTGCGGGATGTGGGTGCAATTCAGTTTCAGGTGCAGGTTACCTCCCGGTCGGCTGCACTTGTGACTGAGGACTTGCGCACTCGTGGCTTGTTAGCTTCAATCTTGCTTTTCTTTTCCCTCCTTTATTTGAATTTGGATTGACTTGAAGAGGATGTAGAGGCGCTTGGGGCCATTCCTGGGTCTGGTACCTTGGTCTCGGCTGCTCGTGCGTCGTCTGAACTGCTGAAGCTGTTTGTGCCGATCTTGTGGGATGCAGTGTCGTGGTTGTTTGCTGCCCGTCTCACGTGCTGACAGGTTGTGCTCGCCTCCTCCTTGGGATCTGCTTGGGCCCTGTCTCTGGTTTTCTTCGCCCTTTTGTCCCTTACTGTTTGCGGACCCTGCAGATAAGCGGTATTTGCAGGCGGATTCTTCTTCATCCGATGTCCAACTATTTGGTTCTCCAGGGATCCCAGGAGGTTCCTCCCAGAAGGGCCATATCAGGGCTCAGGGTTCTGCTCATCGGGGTAAGCGACAGGTGCCAGGTTCAGAAGCGGTGCTACCTTCGGTTCCGTCTGTGTCTGGTTGGTGCAATGATTGCTCTGTGTGCAGGTTGGGTTCTCGTAAGGGATGTTGCCCCTTTCATGGTTCACGCCATTGACTTGGAGATGGGGGGGAGGCTTGCTCTGTTCGCTCGCACCTGGTCTCATGATTTGTGGGCTTTTTGGGTCGTTTCTCGCGGCCTACAGGTGGCGTTAAGTGGCCCCTCCTCCTTCGGAAGAGAAAGATCTGTCCAGCTCATTGCTACAACACTTACAGGCTCACCATAGCCCGTGTTACTTGGAACTTTTTGTTCCAGGTAGCGAATCTTAAACAACAACAACATCCTCCTTCAAGGGGTTTGGGGCTGGTGGGGCAGGCCTCTTCTCCTGCGCTCTGTCGGGTCATCTCAGAGTGGGTGAGCTTGGGGGTGGTCGAAACGATGATGTCTCTTAGGTGGGTCTCCCGCCTGTTTTCAGTACCAAAACAGGACTGTGTGGAGATGCGGTTCATTCTGGACTTGTCCCGTCTGAACTCCTGGGTTTGTTGCCCTTGCTTTCGGATGACCACTCTGTCCCAGGTCTGGCTTCTGTTGGAGCCGGGCTCTTGCATGGTGTCCCTGGACCTCAAGGACGCATATTGGCATGTCTTGATTCATCCAGGGTTCAGGGACTGGCTTTGATTTCTTGTGGGGCATCTTGATATCTGCTTTCGTTGTCTCCCATTCAGGTGGAACCTGGCTCCTCGTGTGTTCACATGCCTCACCCAGGTTGTGGTAGCCTGTCTGCATCTTTTAAGTGTTTGGGTCTTGGCCTATCTCAAAGACTGGCTGGTCTGGGCTCCTAGTTGGTCCGTAGTCTCCCAGTCTGCTCGCCAAAGATTTGGATCTTTCCCAGCTTGCCGGGTTCGGGTTCCTGGTGAACTGGCGGAAGTCCCATCTGGTCCCCTACCAGGTTCGGACTTGACTGGATCTTATGTGGGACTCTCGGACCACTTCCTTGTCTCTCCATCTGGAGTCTCTCCTTCAGCTGTGGCCCCACATGGGTTTTTTTTTTTGGGGGGGGGGGGCCCGGATCACGCGGCAGTTGCTCAAGGGTCTCTGTGCAGGAGCCTGAACTTTGCGATGATGGTCTACCCGCTGGGATGGGTTTGACTTCGTTGGTTGTTCTAGTTCCTTTGGGGACGTCCCTTCTGCCTCTCTCGCGATCACTGGGTTCGACCTCTGGGGGGCCTTGTGTCGGCTGCTGTATTGCCGGCTTCCTCTTCGGGTTTTTCATGGTTCAGTGCTTTGGCACCTACCTGAGCCCTCACTCAATGTGTTCACGGACACTGTGACCAGTGCTCACAATATGGTGCGAGAGTTTGCGGTGGTTTGCCTGCCGCTTCAAAGGGTTCGGGTCGCTCAGGATTCAACCATCCGGCTCCATTCGAACTGTTTTACAGAGGTTCATTGCCTGAACCGCGGGAGTTCTCTTCGGTCCTTGCCTCTTTGGGGCTGGTCTCTTCGAGTGGCTTTTTAGAGTTTGGCCCTCCGTGCGGTTCATGTCTGGGGTGTGTCCAACATCCTGATGGATAGCCCGTCCTGGTTCATTTCCCTGTCCACAGAATGACGATCGACACTGACTCCTTCAGTTGGCTCTGCCTGATACGGACTTCCGGAAGTGTATCTCTTCACGTTGGTATGGTCTCGGCATCTCCCAATCTATGTGGCGCCCTTTCTTGACTGCAAGGCTGTCGCAGTGGATGCCTTTTGACAGGACTGGTCGAGGTGGGGTTACCTGTACTTCTTCCACCCGGTCCAGCTATTGCTTCAGGTTCTGGCTCAGTTGGAGTCCTTCCACAGGAGAGTAGTCATTGTGGCCCATTGGTGGCCGGCCCAGCCTTGGTTCCAGGCACTGCTTGCTCGGTGTGCGAACCCGCGGCATTTTCCGTGGCTCCACCACTTCCAGCAGGTCGGGCCAGTCCTGTACATGGCTGGTTTGGTTTTCTCCTCCGCTCTTCACGTCTAGTATTTTTGATGAGCGTTCATTGCCTGAATTGCGAGGGCTCGATGCGGTCCTTGGCTCTCCTGGCTATTTATAATCGGGGGGTGCCCAGCATCCTGGCGGATGGCCTGTCTTGGTTCATTCCCTTGTCCACGGAATGGATGGTCGATGCCGACTCATTCACTTGGCTCTGCTGGACATACAGGCTCCCGGAGGTGGACTTCTTTGCGTCGGTGTGGTCGAGGCATCTCCCTGTATATGTGGCGCCCTTCCCTAAATGCAAGGCCATCAGGGTCAATGCCTTCAGGCAGGACTGGTCGAGGTGGGGTTACCTGTACATCTTTCCCCCGGTTCCGCTGTTGCTCCAGGTCCTGACTCGCTTTGAGACTTACCAAGGGAGAGTTGTCCTTCGACTCCTTGGTGGCCAGCTCAGCCTTGGTTTCAGGCGCTGCTTGCTCAGTGTCCGAACCCGGGGGTTGTCCCATAGCTCCGCCTCTTTCAGCAGATCTGGCCTGTTCGTTACGTGGCTGGTTCGATCCTCTCCTCAAGTCTTCACATCTGGTCGTTCTGATGCGGGTCTATCAGCATTTGTGTGGTGTGTAGGTGACTTTGTTTATGGTGTCCCACCTGCGTGCTTTGCTCAGCAGCAGTATGAAGTTTCTTGGCGGTTTTTCCGTTATTTCTTGTTCCTTCGTAGGTTTACTTCTGTCTCTGATAGGGATGTCTTGTCCTTTCATGGTTGTTTAAGGATCGTCGTCTTATGCCGAATACTGTCTCCTCGTATCATGCAGCACTGCCAGAGCTACTGCAGCTTGCGTTCGGTGTTGATGTAACTTCTGCACCATTCCACAAGCTATCTCGTCCGTTGTTTAACGTCCGGCCTACTCATGCGCCACCTGAGCCATCCTGGTCAGGCCGGGTCATCCTGAGACCAGGTGCTCTCTTTTCTCTCTTCTCCTCAGTTTGTGGTGGCCCCTTCAGTTCAGGATTGTTTGGTGAAAGCTCTTATCTTGTTGTCATTGGTCTCTGGGGATTGGGTTGGGGATCTTCATGCTCTCCTCTGGTGCAGGGGTTTCCTGCTCTTTTGCTTCTGGTGGTAGGTTTGGTCGATTGCAGCCATCTCCTTCTTTTCTGGTGAAGAATGAGACTGTTGCATTCTGGAGGGGTCCTTGGGTTGTTGATGCTTGGTTGGTCAGGGTGGGGTGCATTATGTGTTGTGTCCGGTTGCGGCTCTCCGCTGTTACCTGTGCGCCATGGCTATGGTGGCCGGGGACGAGCTTTGGAGTTTGGGTTGACCCAGTTTCCCTTCTTTCCTGTTCCAGGGATTGGGTCTCCCTGGTCATCCATAGGGTTATTCGATCTAGGCAGCCTGCAGTCTATATCCTCGTGCCCACGATATTCATAAGTTTACTGCACTGGCTGCCACCTTCAGTAACATATCTTGGGCTGACATTCGGGCACGGAGTTTTTGGAGGTCGAACAGGGGTCTGGCTGCTCGCTACCTTGACAACGTTTCTGGGCCTAGTCAGGCCTGTGTTACATTGGGTTGGCAGTTGCAGCCAGCTGTCTCAACTTCACATTGAGGAGCGAGGGTCAGCCGCCTCCTGGGTAAGTCCCTCTTGTTTTTGTTTTTGGATTCATAGCTCTGGGGAGCCGGCAGGGCTCCCCCAAGAAAACCAGCATTCAATGTAATGAAATGCCATTTTCTGGGTGAGACCTGGAGGCTAACCGGCATCCCTCCCTCCCTCCCTCCCTCCAGTCGGCGGTTTTACTCTTTGTGATTTATGACATCCAGCCCCAGAACTGCAGAGTGGATAGCCAGTGTGAGGGTCTGTGGCTTCCCCTTCCCCTCCTGGGGTTGGGGGGGGTTGCACAGACAGCAGAGCGGTAACATGGTGACATCATGCTCGCTTGCTCGTTTTCAGTTGGGAGTTCTCTCCACTAGTTTGGCTTTCAGTAGCGATATTTTCACCAGAATAGGGGTTTGTTTTAGGGCACCTACCTTTCTGGATGCCTAACCCGGTCAATGGCAGACATAGACTGCTTCCAATCACACAGGGGGTTTCTATAGGCCATTGCTCCTCATGCCTCTCTGAGGGGGCCAGGTCCTGGCTCGAGGTCCCTGGTAGACCTAGAATTCCTTGCACTTGACTGATGCCAGGGTGTAATATATTCATATCACCCCGCATAGCTCCAGGGAACCTCTGGATCTCAACCAGAAAATTGCAATTAATTACATTCAATGCTATTTTTCTGTGGGGAGCCCCTACGGCTCCCTGGAGCTTATCGGGCTAATGTATGTTATGTTAGACTGGGACATTAGCTAAGGAGTTCAGACCTACCAGGGACCAGCGCCAGAACCTGGCCCCTTCAGAGAGGTTTCAGGGAGCAATCGCCCTGGAAAACCCCCGTGTGGTTGGGGTTTTCCTTATCTGCTATCGACTGGAGTTAGGCACCCAGAAAGGTATGCATAACAAAACAAACCCCATATGGTAAAAAACTAAAACAAAAAAACGAACAGAGAGGTAGAAACTCCCTACAATCCCAAGGAAACAAGCAAACAAGCAAACATCACACTTTACTGCTGTGCCGATCGTCCGCGCAGCCCTCCCTGCCCCAAGAGGGGGAGGAGGGAGCCCCGGGTCTCACCGCGCTGGCTGCCTAGCATCAGTTCGTAAGCTAATGTCAACCAGGATAGATGCTTCTCTGGCCTCAGTTTCCTACGCGGTGTTTGCCTTGTGTGGCGTTCACTGCCGTGTGTTGTGCTGAGCGGTGGCCAGGTGTTCCTCATCAGTACCAGGGCTGCATGCATTTAGGGGCTTCCTTCCCAAAGCGCCCTGTGAGTACTGCCCCTGCGTGACAGGGTTATCTTCCCTGGGGTGTTCGGGAATCATTCTCGTAGAGGTTCTTGCTGCTCGGCATTTGCCTCACCCTTGGGGCCAGCTGGGGCTTGGGGCCCCTTGTTTGGCCCTGGGTAGGGACTGGTATTGTGCTGGTTAGAGCGTCAAGGTGTTGCACGACCTGCCACCTAAGCGGTGACCGGTTCCTGTTGCCTCTGGAGACAGTGTACTTTTGTGGAGTTTTTCTTTTGTTTTTATTTTCATTTGCCTGGTTGGGTTTGCCTAGTGTTTCTATAGTTCCACTGGTAGTGTTTGGTGGCCCTCTGCTAGGCCCCCGTGATTGTACACGTCGCAGGGGTTTTCAGTGTTGTCCTCTACCCCGTTGTTATTTTTGGGTTTCTTAACCTATTAGCAACACCTTGCCTGGGCTTCCCGTAGCAGTCAGCCTACAGGCCCTGGAAACCCCTGTCGGGCTCGGTGGACCATTGAATGTGTCTTCCGGGTTCCAACCTGTCTTGTACGGGATTGTTGGTTGCTGTGCCCTTGTCTCCAGGTGACAGTCGCCACTTTTACCTCCGTCATGTTGCCTGTTGGGTCACTGACACCTTGACCCAGAGTCTTGCGAGAGATATTCTCTGCTTGTTCTCCAGTACTCTCCTGATGTTATTACTGTTCAGAGTACAGGCGGCATCCATGTTGCAAGCTAGGTTAGGTTGCTGCAACACTTTAGGTTGGTTTCCCACTCGGATGCCCTGGGGCCGCCCTATTTTGGTTAGGTGCTGTTCGCGCTTTCCCTCCCTGTTCCCGGCTCCGGACCGTCTGCGGGTTTCGGGGTCAGGGCGGGTTTAGTTGGGGCTGAGACTCGGGCGGTTTCGGGTGGCTGCCCCGTTCGGGTTGGGGAAGGAGGTTTCGAGCCTGTTCCTCCTGCCAAGGCTCCTGGGTCTTACCAGCGGCCCTTTCTTGCTGCCTTTCCCATGGACTCTTCCTTTTCTTTAAGGGCGGAGGGCTTGGAGGACGGGTATGCCCCGGGGCCTCTGTTGTGGGTTCCCGGGGCTGTGGGGGATGGCTGCTAGCAGTTCTGGGGCTGTTTGACCCTGCCTGGGTTTTCTGCTTCTGGGCGGAGTTTTTTGCCCATCCAGTATGCTTGCTTCCCATTTTTGCTGGTATGTTTTCGTATCTTTTGGGCCGGTCACAGCCCTCTGTTCTGGTGGCCATTTTTTCTGCCAGTTTCCCAGTGTGGCCACCAGGGCGGGGTTGCAGTTTGTTTACGTACACCTGGGTGTGCGAGCAAGCATCTTGGGTGAGTTTTTTACCTTTTTTAGGGGTATTATTCTACTGTTGTCGTTTCTTTGCTTTTCTGGTATTTTCTGCCCGTTTTCTGTTCCTCTGGGAACGTTTGAGTGTTGATTTTACACCAGGTTTTCCGTTTGGTTTGTTTTGGGTCTGGGCCCTAGGGTTTAGGCTCAGTGTCCCTGTTTGTTATGCTTGCTCCCACACCTTGGTTCTGTCTGGGGGCTGTGCTTTTCCTTTCTGTGGTGTATCTCTGCCGGCAAATGTGGAGGTTTGGGCTCCCCCTGGTTTGATTCTGGGTTCCTTTGGGTTCTTTGGTTTCATTCCAGAGGTTTCTTCCTCTTGGGCCCCCCTTTGTGGGTTCAGGGGGCTTTGTTTCCTTGTGTGTGACCCGGTTCTGCCCTCGGTTCCAGGGTTTTCTTAGCTTCCAGACTGATCTTTTTGGGTCTTGGCATGTGATGTGGTCATGCTGGGACTTTGGGGTTTTGTTGTCGAGGTGGGCCTTTTGATGCAGTTTTGTGCCTTCTTCACCTGGCGGGCGTGGTGCTCTCTGCCCACTGGTCGGCGGCTTGTAATTTTCTTTTCATGTGTATGTGTGTGTACACTGTGTGTGTGTGCACATGTGTATGTGCTTACACACGTGTAATTATCTAAGTGTAGTTACAGGATGAGAGCTACGCTCGTGGTGTCCCATCTTCCCAGCACTCTTTGTCATATAACTCTTTGAAACTACTGACGGTCTTGGCCTCCACCACCTTCTCACTTAACTTGTTCCAACCGTCTATCACTCTGTTTACAAAAGTGAATTTTCGTATATTTCTCCGGCAGCTTTGTTTCGTTAGTTTAAATCTATGAACTCTTGTTCTTGAAGTTCCGGGTCTCAGGAATTCTTCCCTATCAATTTATCGATTCCTGTTACTATTTTGAATGTAGTGATCATATCACCTCTTTTCTTCTATCTTCTAGTTTTGCATGTTTAACCCTTAAACTGCGCATGGCGTAATATACGCCCTGAGTAACATGTCCAACCGTGCACATGGCGTATATATACGCCATAGGGTGCCATTCCCGATTCAAATGGCCCGCGGCTACACGGGGTTCACAGTAGCTTCCTCAGGGCTCTTGTAAACAGACGCCATTTAAAAAAAATCGTGGGCAATATTCTCAGGTGTGAGAGGCACAGTACTGTTGG
>WNGS01001398.1:52227-62527 GCA_020271785.1 Procambarus virginalis | reverse complement strand
GATCCTCCTTCCCACCCTTCTCTGTCTCTAGCTCTCTATGCAGCCTGTCTGTGCAGGCTAATGTACATCACTCTGCCAGCAGTCATCATGTTGTTTGCTTTAGTTCTTCTTCTGCTGTTGAGACACCTGAATCTGTTGCCCAGTACGTTGTTGCTTGGACGCCTGTCTCTTTGAGTCAGAATCGAAAGCCTGGCTCATTTCCTTCCTCCTCCCCGGCGGGTAAGAAGGCTTCGCTTTCTTCCTCGCCCCTACCTCTGCCTCTCTCACTCTGTCCCCTCCTGTTTCAGTGGTCGAGACCCCTGTCCCTGCTATGGAGGTTTCTTTGGCCCCTGCTTCCCTCTAGGTTGCTGCTCTTGCTGATGTGCGCTTCCTTGTTTCTGCCCCTCCTGCTGCTGTCCTTGACCCTCGGTTGTCCCCCCCCCACCTCCTCCTCCTCCTCCTCCTCTGGACCCTGCACGTCTGTCCTCTTGCTTCATTCCTTCTACCTTTACTCAGATTACCAATGCCCCCTAACCCTGACTTCGCTGACCTTGATTCTGATCCTGCGCTTCTTTAATGTGCTGTATTCCCTTTTCGCCTTTTTTTCTTCATTGTTCTCTGTTGCTGTCCTTTCTCTTCTTGTTGATGTCTATTCTTCAGTGGAACATTCGTGGATATTATGCCAAATTCCTTGAACTTCAACTTCTGATTTCACAGTTTTCCCCCCTTTGTGTCTGTCTCCAGGAGCCAATGCTTGGTGCTCGTCCTGGTCGCTTCCGTGACTATTTCTTTCTCTCTTCCCTTCCCAGCTGTTGCTGGGGCTCCTAACTCTTCTGCTCTCTTGATTAGCTCTGATGTTCCCTTCGTCCCCTTACGTTTTCCATCACTTCTCCAATGTTCTGCTGCCCGTGTCTTTGTGTGTACATGGTACACGGTTTGTTCCATTTATCTCCCCTTGAATGTCCTGCTTTCTTTTCCTGATCTTAAACACCTACTGAACTCCTTGCCAGAGTCTGTGCTCCTCCTGGGTGATTTCAATTGTCGACATACCCTTTGGGTTGATGATCTGGGGTCGCCTTCTCTAACCGTTCATCCTCTCTTCTTCCCTGTCTCTTCTGAATTCTGGTGAGCTCACTCATTTGGACTCTCGGACTCGCACCCTTTCCTGTCTTGATCTTTCTCTCTGCTCGTCGTCTCTTTACTTGGATTTCTCATGGCAGGTTCTTGATGATCTCCATGGCAGTAACCAATTCCCCATCCTTGTTACCTTTTTCTCTTTAAACCTCCCCTCTCCTTCCCTAGGTGGCGGTTTGCCAAGGCAGACTAGCTGGAATCTATTTACCCTCCATGCTGCTCTCTCCATTTTGCCTCTCCCTCGAGACCTCTACCTTTTTCATGACACTGTTTTCGACGCTGCCCTCCACTGCATTCCTCGCTCTTCCTCTCGGGGTCCACGGAAGTGCGTTTCCTGGTGGAATGTGGACTATGCTCAGGCTGTCCGCTGTAAGCGTGCAGCTTCGAAAAGACACCACCGCCGGCAGATGCTGAGTCTTTCCTTTTTTTTCGGAAGACGAGTGCGGTAGTCCGTAGGACTATCTGTACGTCTAAATGTGAATGTTGGATGTCTTGTCTCCACCATTACGTCTGAAAATCCTCTGCCGCAGATCTGGAAGCATATCCACAAGATAGCAGGTAAGTTTGTTCCTGATGTCTCACCGGTCCTTCACCTGCATGGTACTTTTGTGGCGGACCCATTGCAGACACACGACTGAACTGGGTTCCCACTTTTCTTCTGTTAGCTCTGGCTCTCATCTCCCTCAATCCTTCCATCTTCATAAACCTGTTCTTGAATGTAGTCCTTTCGATTTCTACACCCATCTCTGATTTCCCTATAATGATCCCTTCTCTCTCTCTGAACTTCAGTCTGCCCTGGCCCTCTGCAGTTCTATGGCGGCGGGCTCCGATGGCATTCATTATGAAATGCTTCACCATCACCCTCTGTGCAAGTCTCAGTATTTACTGAGTCTGTATAATCAGGTCTGGGAGTCGTCGTCACTCCCTGAGGACTGGCTCGATGCCGTTGTCCTCCCTATTCGAAAACCAGGGTCTCTTGGGACATCCTAAGGACTTTCGCCCTATTGCCCTCACAAGTTGTTTCTGCAAACTCTTTGAACGTATGGTTAACTTTCGTCTGATGTGGTTCTTAGAACACTATCACCACCTCCCCCGTTCTCAATTTGGTTTTCGCAAGTGCCGCAGCACGACTGATGTCTTGGTGAACTTGGAGGTCTATATTCGTACTGCTTTTGCTGCTAAGACCTCCGTTGTTGCCATCCTTTTTGACCTGGAAAAGTCTTACGACACTACCTGGCGATATCATATTCTATCCCAACTTCATTCTTTTGGCCTTCGTGGTCATCTAGCTCCCTCTCTTTCTCCAAAGCTTCCTCTCTCGTCGTTCCTTTCGAGTGAGACTTGGTGCCACTCTGCCTCTTTTCAGCAATATGAAGGTGTTGTTACGAAATACCGTATCGTGTTATTTCGTCGCATAAAGGCACGGTGATTTAATAGTAATACGTTCATTATTACAGGAAGAACAAAGTTAAAACCATGGAGGTCGTTAACGGTCAGCACGATGTGCCTCGTCCGGTGGCGGGAATTTCTGTTAGCCAATCAGAAGCACCGGGCGAGGTAATGAGGGCTGATCGGAGCAGGTGGAGAGACAGACATCTACTCCCCTCCATTCAGTCAACATGCTGTCGTCGCTTTCGGATGTGTGACCAACTGACCCATCTGTTAGTGTGCTCCACCCTCACGAAGGAAGAGGACCTCGTTGCGTGGTCGTAGTATCTCTCTCTCAATATATATATATATATAACCGTACTTGTGTACAATGCCTCAATATATATAGACATGTTATATAATGTACACTCTTATGTGTTTGCGATATAGCTGAATATATCCATGATGAAGCTTTTAGATAAACTTTTTTATTGTCCTTTGTCAGACCTCAGCACCAAGTGTGTCGCACCTGACAATAGGTCCGGCTGAGGCTGACACCTGATCAAATCAATATACCCCGTTATATTACAAAGAAACTTAAGAAAAACGCTTTGAACAAACCTATTTTAAATGTGTTGGGTTTTCGACAGTTCGATCCCAACACATATGGGGGCCTGTCCTTACCTTGAGTATACCTTGAGGTGCTTCTGGGGCTTAGCGTCCCCGCGGCCCGGTCATCGACCAGGCCTCCTGGTTGCTGGACTGATCATCCAGGCTGTTGGACGCGGCTGCTCGCAGCCTGACGTACGAGTCACAGCCTGGTTGATCAGGTATTCTTTGGAGGTGCTTGTCCAGTTCTCTCTTGAACACTGTGAGGGGTTTACCAGTTATGCCGGGAGTTTTGTCCGGGAGAGTTTTGAGCAAGACACACTGTTTACACTTGTAGCACCCATTGCTGGTCATCTAGATATCCAGCCAGTTAAAGTTTTCATCATGGATCGTATCCAATAATTTATAACAAAAGAGGACCCATTGATTTTTGAGAGCTGTACGAAAGAACAGCTGAAGCAAATCGCTGAACACTATAAGATAGAATTAGTGTCGACTAAAGTGGTCTATATGAGACAAGAACTTGGAAATAAAGTAAGGTCTCGACGCGAAGACGTAGGAGCGGTAGGATTAGATGTGAGTGCAAAAGAAAGTGGGGAACAAGATAATGAGGAAGTATCTTCAAATACGTCTCATAGGAGTGGAAGTTTGGATTATGAATTGGAACGTTTGAAACTTGAAGCTCAAATTAAGAGGGAAGAAAGACAGTTTCAATTAGAAAAAATGCGATTTGAGAGTGAACAAGACAAATTGCGACTTGAGCGTGAGACACAGAAAATGAGATTTGAGAGTGAACAAGAAAAAATGCGACTTGAGAGCGAGAAAGAGAGGGTGCGACTTGAGAGTGAGCAAAAAACGCGTGTAGAATTAGAAAAGGAGAAAACGAAACAAATGGAAATCGAAGCAAATAAATTTGTGGCTGCTCAGAGGCGAGAGCGAGATCGAGGGACCCTCGGAGAGCATATCAATGCCTGCAGCCTATGATCACAAGGCACGTGAAAAGGAGGTTCCGCAATTTTGTCCAGAAGAGTCGGAGTCTTTTTTTGAGCATTTTGAAAAAGTTGCTACACTAAAGCAGTGGCCAGAGGAGGATTGGGCCCAATTGGGCCCAAGCTGAACTTCCAGGGACACATTCTAAACATATCAAAAAAAGTTTCTAAAACTGTTGGCATTCTCTCTAAGATCAGATATTATGTACCCCGACCTGCCCTGGTGACTCTCTATTACTCCCTCATCTATCCATATCTCAAATATGGTATTTGTGCTTGGGGTTCCACTACCCAAAATCATTTACGTCCTCTAATTACTCAACACAAAGCTGCTATTAGGACAATATCCAACTCTGGCCCCAGACATCACTCGGTACCCCTACTCAAATCTCTGAATATGTTAGATATTAAGTCACTGCACATTCTCTCATGTGTATCATACATATATAAAACGCTGAACTGTAATGCCAATCCTGAACTCAAAAGCTTCATTGAAGGTTGTAACAGAACCCATGAGCACCACACCAGAAATAAATACAGTTTTGATATTCCAAGAGTACGGCTTAATCAAACTAGAAATGCTCTACAAATCAAGGGACCCAGAATGTGGAATGACCTCCCCATCCATGTTAAAGACTGTACCCCTCTCAACCAGTTTAAGATTAAAACTAAACACTACCTGATAAATTCCCTGTAACCTACCTTACCCCTCTAGTTCAACCCATGTCTGTTATTTTTTAATCAACGCTGTTTGTCAACCTTTTGTATTTGTGCTGCTTTTTCAGTCATGTTCCCCCTTTTGTTTTTATCTTTATTTGTATTTGTTCTCGACACATTTTATTCTTTATGCTCTATTAGTATTAAGTTCTAGATATTAATGTTCTTCCTGCCCGAAACGCATTGCGTAATAGTGGCTTTAGGCATTGTATGTACTTGCTCTACCTATAATTCGATCCATTAATGTAACCTCACTTGTATGTAAGTAGGGGACCGTGCCTTCCCATCCCACTCCATGTATGGAAATCAGATAAGGAAATCAGAAGCGGGGTGCCACATAGTGCCACTCCATATTAGGTCATCTGGGGGGAGGGTAGTAGTGGTCGAGAAAACGGTGGAAACTGGAGATAACTGATGTATATAGCGGTATGGATATGTTCATTTATACAGTAGTAGTAAGACAGTATATTTAAGTAAAAAAAAATGAATTTATTGTATACTAAACACGGGTGAGAGCCAGCCACACCCTTCCTCATTCCCTCTATGGGTCAGGTGTATAAAAAACAGGTTAGTCTGAGTAGAGGTGGGGTCCCCCACCCTCCCTCGTACTGGGTGACCTTGAGTGAACCGTAAGAGGGTCAACGCCCTCCTGACACACATATAGTATTTAGGGGTATATATAATCGTTCAAGAATGAACGTTCCCTCCAGGACTATATACATATATATATATATATGTTCAGACCCATATCGTACTTGGTGACCTTGGGTGGACAGCCGTACCCTTCCTTGCACCTAATGGCCTTGACTTCACCCTTCTTATATAAGAGCATTTAAGGAGTATTAAAAATCAAAAAGAATTTATTAATGCCCCCACCCCTAATGTGTTGTAAGGGGGGACCCCACTCCTCCTAGTTGTTGTAAGTGTTTTTTTTTATTTTAAGATTATATACTTAAAAGGGGAAAAGAAATAAGCCATATGTTTTATAGATTATATTAAACAAAGTACAGTAGGGTTAAACATAGTCAAATTGTAAGTCATCCACCACCCCTTTATAATACTTCCCCACCAGTTGACGCCTCCGCGCCCACAGGTCCGTTGTGGGGTCTTCCTCCCCCTCCTCCCCCTGGGATGAAGATAATGACTCATCATCATCACCCAGAGAGTGAATTGGGTGTAGTGATTCTTCTCCCTCAGGTATTGGACTACTGACGTCATAGGGTTCTCTCTCACTGGAGGGCTGTTGTCCTTCCGCACCTTGTGGATCAATGACGTCGCCACTTTCACTCTCGGGGGACATTCCCCGGGCATCCGGTGGTATGTCTGGGTGTCCATACGCTAGACTGGAGTATTTGTTGAGGTAAAAGCGCTTATCATCAAATGCGCTTAAGCCTTTCTTAGAATTAAAAACAGTTGACATTTGCCCCGCCACATTCCTAATTTGTGAATAATGGAAAGTATTTACTACTCCATTACTGTGTAGGGTCTCTTTAAAGTGGCTATGTGTTAAAGATCTTTGCACAGCGCGAGGAATACCCTTAGCGGTGATGGAATTTGAATTATCGTGCAAAAGCACACTATACATTTTGGGCTTAAGTGCTACAACTTCAAGGATGTGTCTGTCTGAAACTTCTGACTTTAAAAGTCCTAGAACGCCTTTTTTAGACGGGTCATATAAAGGGTGAGTTACAGGAAAGTTACTCGTATCTAACCATGATCTAAGGGGTTCTTTCCCCATCTCGTCAAAGACATCTTCGCTGAGTAAGCTAAATATGAAGCTGTCTGTATCACTATACTGCAGTTGTACTCTATCTGAATAGTGCCCCTTAAGTACTCGGTACCAAAAATGGTACAAACTGTATTTTGCTAGCTCAAGAATCTGGAACCCAATGTAATTAGGATGAGTAATTTTAATGAATGGTCTGGAACTGACAGACAATAATTTATTGTCACCTAAATGCACCATTCGTTTAAAGCGTGGATTCTTCACCTCCCGTAAAAAGACTCTAGCAGAAGTCACTAGTTTGGTGTCAATGGCATAACGGGTTGGGTTCAGTAGTGTTTTACCGAAAACACTGTTAGTCAGCAACTTAAAAAGTGTTTTCCTATCGTTACTGGTGGAGGCATTTCTATTGTTAACGTTTGTGTTAACAAACCCCGCCATAAAATCAGATTGATGGAACTCATAAATTGCATGAATAGTCTGTACTTCAAGACCTATCTCAATAAATAGCTGTAAAAGGTGAAGTGATATGAAATATTGTTGTTTGGGCAGATGATCACCAACCAGTTTAATATTTTTTTTAGGGAGCTTTGTAATGTTATTTGTTTCCAGAAGTCCCTTACTAAATGGGGAGATATCCATCATACTTATTCCCCTATGGTGTAAACAAAGGGGTAGATCGTCTGTTAGTCTAGCTATTTCAGGTCTTATGTGTTTGGTGTCAATTAAGAGCCAGTAGCCTTTGTTAGAAGAGAATGGCTGTTCTGTCATTATTTTCCCTTCACTAATGAAGGAGTTCATCTCATCAGATGATAGTCTCCTTAGTCCCCCATAGGGCAATTTCTTAGTCATACAACTCCCATAAAGGGAGTTGAAATCTAAATACAGTAAGAATGAAGATCTATCCTCCCGGGGGTTAAAAGATGGGTTGACATATCGGTTGTTAGCTCTGACGTAACTCCTAACTGCAGTTGTAAAACCTCCTCGAATGTTTTGTGAGAGGAGGTTGTGCAACGTCACGTCGGCACTTAACTCCAACGATATTTTGCTGCTTTTCAAGAAGCAGTCGTAGGAATAGCCCGGGAGACTACAGTAATGGGTCATTTCTAAAGAATATAAGTCATTTAGAATTACTCTGTGGTGTGTAAAATGTCAGCTAGTAAGCCGACATCGCACCTTAAATAAATGAGAAGGTAATCCTTCAATGACCTACACCTTGTTGTCTCCCATACTAATTTAGAATGACTATATTCATCCAAAGTTATACCCGATTTGTTTAGGGAGCTGTAAAACATTTCAATAGGGGGGAGTGTTGTATCATTAAAGCAGCTGATTTTAGTGGTATATTCATAAGGAAAAATTGTTTCCCCCTTAAGAGAAGGTGGTGACTCTCTTTAGGCAAACCTTCTATCATTGAGTGAGTGAATGTTAAGGGGCTGGCTGAATCTATGTGGGTCTTTGCTAGGGATGAAAGACTACCTGTAATAAAAGCCAGTGAATCGAGAAATTTAAGCTTCCCTATTTCCACCTTAAGATATTTCGTTCCCTGTCTCATGAGGATATTGCTCTTAATATTTGAACCCATAGCAAACTCCCTCAAAATTAAGCCCATGTCATAAGACATATTATGAGCAATTAGGACTAAACTCTCTAGGGCATTCTTGTGTCGAAGGTTGCAATAGTTACACAGAGCTCCTTTATAATTGAGCTTTTCCCTAAGGTGATCATGATGTTGAACCTTGAAATTGGTGGGGGTAAATACCTCTTCACAAAACTGACAGTGTGACTGCCTCCTAAAATGAACCATATCCTCAAGAGACATGTCTATTTCATAATAGGGAAGAGTGGATCTGATAATTTCCCATTTGGTAGCAACTCGTCGCATGAAATGAGTGACACTGTCCTCCCCAAAATATGTAAATTTATCAACAACCGAGTGGTTCCTATCAACAATTATATAGCTGTATGCTATAGCCTTATGTATGGCTGTAACAGAACCTAGACAATCCTCAGTGCTTAAGTACGACTCAAAGTCGAAGTAAGCCACATGAGAAGGAGGGTAACCTTTCCCCGTATTTGTAAAATGAAGTGTGTCCCCCTCCTGTGGGTAAATAATTTTCTGAGTGAGCTCACAGGAGGATGAGTGGTTTGTTAGCTCTGTGGAATTTTGATATTCTGAAAGACAGTTTCTACAGAAGACTGTCTTTCGTCTGTGGCTACGAGTAAAGTTCCGTAGGAATTTATCGAAATTTTTAATTAGTGCCACATGAGACTCTCCCAAGAGCAATAATGGCACTATGACCGAGTACTGTCTGCTGCCACGACGGCAAAGAGAGACGTGATAGACACCGTCACTATGTTTGTGTATTGAATACAAAAAAATGGACAGTTTATTACTACTCTCCAATTTAGAGATATCCTCCCACGAGAGAGGGAAGGATAAATGGTCGTATTTGACCATTTTCCTAACCCTAGAGTGAGACTCTACAAGTCTCCCTATACGTCTCCATTTCCACCCTTGTTGTGATGCCAGAAAAGCAGCGATGCATTGAATAATGCATGTTCTGTTGTTTCCTACAGGGTTTGGGTTGAAAACCTCATTTCGCCCCCTTAGAAAGGAGGATAAGGAACATAATCCCCCAAAACTGATCTTACACTAGCATTACAGATGACGATTTTCAGGAAATCGACATTATATAGTATGAAACCACTCCCTTCTGTTTCTGAAAGGAGATCCTCCAACCGTGTAATCATATAACCCACCCAGCTATCAATAAGATTACCCACCTCCTCAAGAGTTACCAGTCTAGCAGGTGTCGTTATGAAGTGTTCCCTAAAGTCATCATCTTCTGTGAGTCGTTGTTTTAAAAGTGTAACCTTCACCTCGAGAAGGATTTTTAATGAAGAAGTAAATTACCATGCCCCTAAGAGAATTCATGTAATTCTCTATTTCAGATATGTAATAATCCCGAAAGTTGCTTAGGAGCCCTATGGGTCTGTGGCGAAGGTTGGGGGGATGGAATATTCCATTCTAGTGAAGAGATCCCCCAGGGCCCCCACCCTATTAATTAAGTGGGGGTGGCTATAACATCCCCCTCCTCATCTGAGAAATTTTCATCACTATTATTCCATTATCTCTATGTTGTCAGAGGTCTAAGACCACTAGGACCTGCCTGAGAGATGTCACCACCACCACCACACACCATTATCATCATCACCATTATCATCATCACTCATCACTTCCTCCCCCCCCTCCCCTCCATTACCATTGGACTGACTAACCCCACCACCGCTTAAGGGGTTATTGTCACACTGTGCTTTGTCATGTTCCTCTCCTAACTGACCCTGTGATGATTTTACCTGCCACTGAATCGCCCTGGAAAATAAATATAAGAATAATAATAATAATAATAATAATAATAATAATAATAGTGATAGCAATAATAAGCAACACTTCTCAGAAAAAGCTTCATAGAGAAATAAAGAGTGGGGTTTATTCACCAACCTTGGGGACATGTTTGAAGATGCTCAGAGACCAACCTTCACAGAGAGAGCTCCACAAGTATCACAGTCAAATGTGGAGTGAGGACTTCGAGTGTTTTTACCACACACGAGGCATATGAACCCAGCCTCTCTGGTATGGGAGTAGACGACTGATGTTTACCCCCTAGGAAGGAAATAGAGTATAAATATATACTCTCACTCTCCCACCTCCATGGAGGTAAGGGAAACCTCTAAATATTTCACTTTTTGAAATAAATAAGTAAATAAAAGAAGCTAT
>WNGS01001398.1:10325-43523 GCA_020271785.1 Procambarus virginalis | reverse complement strand
GCTAGGGAGGGGTTGAAAGTTCACTGGGTTGCTCTCCTTTTGAGTTAGTCTTGGCTATAAAGTTCGTGGACCCTTGCAAATGTTACAGGAGAATCTGTTAGGGAACGTAACGTTAACCGAAGGTTCGGCTTTCTTTGCGCAACACCACCAGAGACTCAAGGACTGCAAGGCTGCGGCACTAAAGTATCTTGGGAAGGCCCAAGAGAATATGAAAGAACGGAACGATGCCAAGGCTAAGTTGCGGGTATTTCAGCCCGGTGACCCTGTCCTGGTACTAAAGCCTCGACTGGGGAGCACTATGTCCCACAAGTACGAGGGCCCCTACATTGTGACAGAGAAGACTGGGGACCTCACGTACAAAGTGAGACACTCTGATAAGCGTAAACAGGTAATGCTCGTACACGTGAATCGGCTGAAGAAGTTCCAGGGCCCAGGCCCATTGCACTAACCAATGTTTCCATTTCCAGTGAGGGAGGGGATGATTGTTCTGGGGACCCAACTAATCTCATTCTCAATAATTCTAGTTCTGTGAATGCTGTGGAGGAGGGACTGTCCCATTTGCAGATGTCCCAACGTGACGAGGTGCAGTCGTTGCTTGACGAATTCTCCAGTCTGTTCGGGGAGGTCCCGACCCAGACTGATGCCATTTACCATGATGTCGAGTTGACGGACTACACCCCCATTCGCCTTCAACCCTATCGGATGAGTCCGGAAAGAAGGCCATCGTCCGTAAGGAGGTCGACTTCTTGCTCCAGCACGGCCTCATCAGGCCGAGCCAGGGCTCTTGGTGCTCGCCCTGCCTTTTGGTCCCCAAACCAGATGGCTCCTGGCGATTATGCACCGATTATCGGCAGCTCAACAAGTGACCATAGTGGACGCCTATCCGTTGCCACGTCTCGAGGACTGTATCGACGAAATCGGGAACGCCACGTATGTATCTAAGTTCGATCTATCGAGAGGGTACTATCAAATCCCTCTCACTGAACGTGCTAAACAACTAACGGCGTTTGTGACACCCGAGGGTGTGTTTGAGTATCAAGTGTTACCATTCGGCTTGCGTAATGCCCCTGCCACGTTCCAGAGGCTAATGAACTCTTTGCTCGCTAATGTGCCAAATTGTCGGGCGTATTTAGATGATATTGTGCTCTTTGATATTAATTGGGCTGACCACATAGCTAGGTTACGCCAGTTGTTCACAGTGTTGAAACATGCAAATCTAACCTTAAATGCTAAAAAGTGTCATTTTGGCCAAGGCACAGTGACGTACCTCGGTTATGAAGTGGGCCAAGGAAAAGTGTTACCTCGACAAGACAAATTAGTGCTATTCTGGACTATCCAGTGCTCAGGTCTAAAAAGGACATTCAACGATTATCGGTATGTGTGCGTACTACCGACGCTTTTGTCAGAACTTTTCCAGTGTGGCCACTCCTCTCACAGATTTGTTGCGGAAGCCGTTAAATTTAAGTGGTCATCGGACTGTGCAGAGGCATTTAAAAACTTGAAATTGATCTTAGCTTCCGCCCCAGTGCTTGCTAGTCCAAGGTTCGACCGTCCGTTTAAAATTCAAGTTGACGCGTCTGACTCGGGTGCTGGTGCAGTGTTGTTGCAAACTGGGGATGATAAAGTGGAACACCCAGTATATTATTACTCTGTGAAATTTGACAAGGCGCAGCGCAATTATTCGGTGATAGAAAAAGAGGCGTTGGCGCTAGTGCTAACTTGCAAAAAGTTCGAAGTGTACCTCACAGGTAATATAGTGGAAGTGTACACGGACCATAACCCATTAGTTTTCATGAATCAGATGAAGCAGAAAAATAAACGCATCCTCAGGTGGGCATTGTACCTACAGGACTTTAATCTATCTATTATCCACCTACCGGGCCGGCTCAACGTGATAGCCGACGCTCTGTCCCGCTTGCCTGAGTAACATTCATCTGAGCCGCAGGAAGCCATACCAAATGTCATGCTTTAGTTATTTTTTTTTAGGTCTCCTGTGACATTAAATATCCCGTGTCCAATTTATTTACTTCCTTTGTTTTTTGTTTTTTGGTATTTTTTTTCTTTCAGAGAATTCCCTTGTATTTTTTTTTATAGAAATTGTTGTTTGGTTGATTTTCTATTATGTCATGGATGTCCATTTTATTCTGTATACTCTTACAAAAAAATATGACTACTATTCTAGTAGTCACATTTTTTTTTCTCTGAAGGGGGGGAGGAGTGTTACGACTCTGGGTTCTTTAGAGGGAAACCAGAGGTCAAAATTGAGCTTATTTCGACATATGGCAGGCACGCATAGCGAGTTGAAGCTGTTGTAATCTTCCCTGCCAGTCGTAAGATTAGTCTTGTCTCTCGAAGAGTATTTAAAGATTGAGCTTGGGTTGATTATTAAATAATAAAATAGGCACCACTATGTTTACTAATACTGTCTAATCATTTGTAAAGTAAACCTGAGTAAATTTAGTATCGGGCACCGGTATGATTAGTTGAACAGTCTGCCGGCAGCATAGCTTTCGGAGAGGGAGACGGGAGACTCGCGGTCCTTCTCGGCTGACTGGTTGTGGTGGAAGGAAGTGCCTCTCCCTCCTCTTATTTATTTATTTCTGTATCTTCGTCTGGTTAAGTTTTCTTTGCTATTTTTAGTTATATTGTGGCATACCTATCGTTCTGTGTAGAGTAGTATACCTGGGGTGTAGTAAGTGTATTACAAGTTTTTATATTACTGCTATGCTAACGGGGGTCCCAGTGTAACCACGTGGTCCCTACCCTAAGCTGACTCCAGTGTGTTATAGTAGAGCTTTACCCTAGCTTGTTTCCAGTGTAAACCTTGTATCCTGCTTATGTGGACCAAGGCTTTTAACGTAAGATTGTGTGGTAAAGTTTGTATTAAATTGTTATTGGTGTGATTGTGTATGGGGGGTGTTAAGGGGTTAATAAATAAGTAAGTTTGAACAGAGTATCCCTTGTTCCTGTGTGGGAGTACAATAATATATTCCTAGACTAACCTGGTTTAGTAGCAAGCATTTATTATTGTGGATATTTTACTTTGGGGGCCGGGCCTTTTGTTTCTCCCATATCTTGATACCTCTAGTCTACTTACCCTTACCCCTTAATAGTACCAGTTCCCCATAGCAAGCCCACTATTGTTCATAACACAAACCTTTCCAGATATTCTAAAAAAAAGCGAGAGTAACCCCTGTCCACAAATGTGGTGATCCCACTGATGTTAACAACTTCAGACCTATATCAATTCTGCCAAACTTGTGTAAAATATTTGAAAAACTTATCTACAAGCAGCTTTACTCTTATCTAGCCAAACAGAATATACTTAGCTCTTGTCATTATGGCTTCAGACCCCCAAAAAGCACTAACGATGCATTTATTTGTATGTTTAACTTGCTACATGCAGCTCTTGATAAAAATGAGTTCCCTATTGGGTTATTTGTGGACTTGCGTAAGGCTTTTGATATTGTCAACCACCAAAACCTTCTTCTTAAATTACAACAACATGGAGTCAGAGGTCACTCCCTGCAGTATCTTAAGTCTTACCTTACTGACAGGCTCCAATATGTTTCTGTGAATAATTCAATTTCTCCCACCCTACCCATCAACATTGGTGTTCCCCAGGGCAGCATACTTGGCCCTTTCCTCTTTCTCATCTACATTAATGACCTCCCAAATGCCTCCCAACATCTCAAACCAATTCTATTTGCTGACGACACGACCTTCATTTACTCCAGTCCTGACCCCCTTGCTCTAAATGTCACAATGAATACTGAGCTAAATAAAGTCCATCACTGGCTCACTGCCAACAAACTCACCCTCAATATTGACAAAACTTTCTATATTTTATTTGGCAATAAATCCTCAAATCAAATAAATCTCAGGATTAACAATACCCAAATTTGTAACAAATTAGATGGCAAATTCCTTGGCGTTCTCATTGACCGCAAGCTGAATTTCCAGGGACACATTCTAAGTATATCAAAAAAAGTTTCAAAAACTGTTGGCATTCTTTCTAAGATCAGATATTATGTACCTCGCCCTGCCCTGGTGACACTCTATTACTCTCTCATCTATCCTTATCTCAACTATAGTATTTGTGCTTGGGGTTCTACTACCCAAGATCATTTACGTCCTCTAATTACCCAACACAAAGCTGCTATTAGGACAATCTCTAACTCTGGCCCTAGACATCACTCGGTACCCTTACTCAAATCTCTGAATATGTTAGATATTAAGTCACTGCACATCCTTTCATGTGTATTTTATATATATAAAACGCTGAACTGTAATGTCAATCCTGACCTTAAAAGCTTCCTAGAAGGTTGTAACAGATCCTATGAGCATCACACCAGAAACAAATATCAATTTGATATTCCAAGAGTACGACTTAATCAAACTAGAAATGCTTTACAAATCAAGGGACCTCGAATGAGGAATGACCTTCCCAATTATGTTAAAGACTGTGTCCTCTCCCAACCAGTTTAAGACAAAAAACTAAGTACCACCTAATTAACTCAGTATGTAACCTACCTCACCCCTAAATGTCAACCCATGTCTGCGATTTTTAACAATGCTGTTTGTTGACCAAATTGTATTTTTGCTTTTATCTGCCATGTTCCCCCCCCCCTTTTTTCATTTTTTTCTGATTTTTTCATATCAATTTATACTTTAATCTAAGTTAGTATTAAGTTTTAGTCCTAGTGTTTTTCCTGCCCGAAACGCTTTGCGTCATAGTGGCTTTAGACATTGTATGTAAATAAATATATAAATAAATATGTTTATTCAGGAAAGGTACATACATACAAGTGATTTTACACAATTTGATCGGCTTATAGATAGAGCTAGTATATACAATGCCTAAAGCCACTATTACGCAATGCGTTTCGGGCAGGAAAAACATTAATATCTAAAACTTAATACTAATTGAGTATAAAGAATAAAATGTGTTGAGAACAAATATAAATAAAGATAAAAAAAGGGGGGAACATGACTGAAAAAGCAGCACAAGTACAATAGGTCGACAAACAGCGTTGATTAAAAAAAAAAGATAACAAACATGGGTTGACAATAGAGGGGTAAGGTAGGTTACAGGGAATTTATTAGGTAGTGTTTCGTTTTTATCTTAAACTGGTTGAGAGAGGTACAGTCTTTAACATGGTTGGGAAGGTCATTCCACATTCTGGGTCCCTTGATTTGTAGAGCATTTCTAGTTTGATTAAGTCGTACTCTTGGAATATCAAAACTGTATTTCTGGTGTGGTGCTCATGGGTTCTGTTACAACCTTCAATGAAGCTTTTGAGGTCAGGATTGGCATTACAGTTCAGCGTATTATATATGTATAATACACAAGAGAGAATGTGCAGTGACTTAATATCTAACATATTTAGAGATTTGAGTAGGGGTACCGAGTGATGTCTGGGGCCAGAGTTGGATATTATCCTAATAGCAGTTTGTGTTGAGTAATTAGAGGACGTAAATGATTTTGGGTATGTTGACCAGACCACACACTAGAAGTTGAAGGGACGACGACGTTTCGGTCCGTCCTGGACCATTCTCAAGTCGCTTGATTTTGGGTAGTAGAACCCCAAGCACAAATACCATAGTTGATGTATGGATAGATGAGGGAGTAATAGAGAGTAACCAGGGCAGGGCGGGGTACATAATATCTGTTCTTAGAAAGAATGCCAACAGTTTTTGAAGCTTTTTTTATGTATTTAGAATGTGTCCCTGGAAATTCAGCTTGTGATCAATGAGAACGCCAAGGAATTTTCTATCTAGTTTGTTACAAATTTGGGTATTGTTTATCCTGAGATTTATTTGATTAGAGAATTTATTGCCAAACAGCATATAGAAAGTTTTGTCAATGTTATGGGTGAGTTTGTTGGCAGTTAGCCAAAGATGGACTTTATTTAGCTCAGTATTTACTGTGGCATTTAGAGCAAGGGGTCAGGACTGGAGGTGTTGGGAGGCATTTGGAAGGTCATTAATGAAGATGAGAAAGAGGAGAGGGCCAAGTATGCTGCCCTGAGGAACACCAATGTTGTTGGGTAGGGTGGGAGAAATTGAATTATTCACAGAAACATACTGGAGCCTGTCAGTAAGGTAAGATTTGAGGTATTGCAGGGAGTGTCCTCTGACTCCATAATGATGTAATTTAAGAAGAAGGTTTTGGTGGTTGACAGTGTCAAAAGCCTTACGCAAGTCCACAAATAACCCAACAGGGAACTCATTTTTATCAAAAGCTGCATGAATTAAGTTAATCATACTAATAAGTACATCGTTAGTGCTTTTTTGGGTCTGAAGCCATATTGGCAAGAGCTAAGTATATTATGTTTGGCCAGATAGGAGTAAAGTTGCTTGTAGTTTAGTTTTTCAAAATTTTTGATAAGTTAGGCAGGATTGATATAGGTCTGTAGTTGTTAACATTTGTGAGATCACCACATTTGTGGACAGGGGTTACTCTCATTTTTTGTTTTAGAATATCTGGAAAGGTTTGGAGTTCAAGTGACTTATTGAAGAGCAATGCAATTGCAGGGGCTAAGGATCTGGAGGCTTTTTTGTAAATTAATGATGGTATCTCCTCAAGGGCACTAGACTTGGTTTTAAGGGAAAAGAATATCTCATTAACGTCAATGGAATTAGTAGGCTTTAGGTACAGAGACTGTGGGTAGTTACCTGTAAGATAGTCCTTAACATCAGTACTGGAAGATGGAATATCATTTGCAAGGGATGACCCAGTGTAAGAGAAGAACCTATTGAACTCAATAGCAGAATCAGAGGCTGAAAGCTGACCATCGTTATTGGACAGGAGTGTTGGTTTGTTGTTTAAAATCTTCTTTGATCCCAATATTTGTGAAACTGTGTTCCAAGTTTTTTAATGTTGCTCTTTATTTGGGTAAACTTATCTTCGTAGTATTTAGTTTTGGCTCGTCTAATTATCTTAGATAGCAATAACGAGTAATTCTTTGAGAATTCTTTGGAGACGGTTCCTAACCTATACTTCTTCTCAAGTTCATGTTTTTTATTAATGGATTTAAGTATACCCTTTGTAAGCCAGAGATTGTTAAGCCTTTTGGTTGTGACTTGTTTTGTAAGCATAGGACAGTGGGTGTTATACAGGCTAAGAGTTTTTTGAAGAAAAGATTGCACTGCTAGGTTGATGTCCCCTATGTTCCCCTAGACATACAGTTCAGATTAAATGTTGGTTACGGAGATCGAGAAAGGCTCGTTGACTTCATGCTCCACAAGGAAGATGAATGCAACGTGCCATTTACTGAGTTTGAATTACTCGCGGCTCTAAACAAAGGTAAAGCCACATCCCCCGGTGAAGATGGTATCACTTATGACATACTGCGTCTGCTCCCTTTAGTACCAGGGAATCCCCTGCTTGAGCTGTATAATATGAGCTATGTTACTGGGGAACTTCCTATCTCTTAGACCAACAGTATAATCATTCCAATTCCCAAGCCAAATCAAGAGAATGCTTTCCGCCCAATTTCCCTTACTAGCTGCATTTGCAAAACATTCGAGAGAATGGTCCTAAACCGTCTCCTCCATAGAATAAGAACCATGCTATCCCCCCAGATATATGGCTTCATGCATGGAAGGAGTGTGCATCATTGCATCACCACCTTTCTTACCCTGCACACTGAAAAGTTATATACCACCTTCCTAGATCTCGTCTGCCTTTAATATTGCAAATAGACATGTTATCTTGAGTGAGCTTGCAAGAATGAATATTGGTGGTCGGCTTCTTTGTTGGATCAGGGGTTACTTATCCAACAGGAAGTCATCTGTATTTTTCCAGGGGCATAGGAGTGTAACAAGAGACTTTGAACTAGGTACCCCGCAGGGTGGTGTCCTCAGTCCTACCTTATTTAATATCTTAATAAACACGCTGTTAAACTCTATACCGAGCAAACCTAACGTCCACATCATTAGCTATGCTGATGATATAATGACACACACCACTGGGTATGCTAACACGCAGAACACTCTTAACTCTGTATTAGACTCATGTCAGGATCTAGGTTTAATTATCTCAGCAGAGAAAACAAAGATACTAAATCGGCGCCCACCCAGGCAGGGAGGAGCTGTTCGCAAGATGCAACTGTCTGGTGGCTTCCAGCTTGACTATATAAACAGATTCAAATACCTTGGCCTTGAGGTGCCACTGTATGGGCCTGTTGTATTCAGACTCTGTCGTCAGTATAAAGAGAGGCTCCGAGCTCTCAAGGCTGTTGCAGGTTATCACTCAGGCTATGGTGCCAATGTCAGAATTGTCAAAATGATATACCTTGCATACATCAGATCTTTAGTGGAATATGCTGCACCTCTGCTTGTTTTGATGCCTGAAAGAAAGCTTGGAGGGCTTGAAAAATTGCAGAACGAAGCCTTGAGGATAATCCTTGGGTGCCCTTGTACCACAAAGATACTTAATATGAGAAAGGAACTTAATATTCTGAGCGTTGTTGATCGTGTTACTGAAATTAACTGTCAAATTGGTATAAAAATGCTTAGGCTAACTCATCCTAATCCTTGCACAGAAGCCCTTCAGAATTACTTTATTGAAGATCAGATAACCTATGTTACCTAACTCTGACTCCCAGTTGACATTATCAGCAGCAGTTATAAAATTGTCTATCGCAGATTCATTGTGCAGCCTAAAACTTATCTTATTGTTAATGTTGGTTAAGAGAAATGTGGGGTAATGGTCTGTGGTGCTATCGGTGATTATACCCGAAGTAAGCGGAGAGGTTATGTTGGTCCAGACGTGATCTAGAGTCGTGGCAGTACTATCAGTGATTCTTGTAGGTCTAGTGATTAAGGGTATGAGGAAGCAGGAATTCATACAGTTGAGGAAGCTAACAGCAGTAGGATGTTCAGGCTCGCAGAGGTCAATATTAAAGTCCCCTGCGATAATTAGATGGTTTTTGTTCAGTCTGTTATCGAGTATTAGATTACGAAGGTTTGAATTGAATTCGGACACATCAGTGTTAGAAATTCTATAGACTGCACCCACAGATAGGATAGACTCGGCACCCTTGACTCTAAACTGGCGAAGATTTATACTCCCCACAGCAGTCTCTAGTTCTAATTACTTTTAAGCATGTTAGTTCTTGGTGGTAGTAAAGAGCAGTACCACCACCTCTCTGAGTTTGACGACAGTTGTGAATTGCTGAGTGTTTAGGCATGTTAAAGAGTTGAGTAGTATCCTCTTTCAACCATGTTTCAGTAAGTATAATAAAAGAGAATTTGTTGTCAATAGTTTCAATCAAGGCACTAACATCAACATGTACTAGCTCTATCCATGAATCCATCAGCTTTTGTATTTCACCTTGTAAGTATGTATTTTACCTGAATAAATATTTATTTATTTATTATTTATGATAAGGACCTGCCCGAAACGCTGCGCGTACTAGTGGCTTTACAAGATTGTAAATACCGTGCTATGTATCCTCACAAACCCAATGTACCTTCTTGTATATAAATAAATAAATAAATAAATAAAAATAAATCAAAAATCAAAAAATCAAAATGTTTATTTAGGTAAGGTACATACATAAAAGTGATTGTACAGAGTGATGGAGTTATAGATAGGGCTAGTACATACAATGACTAAAGCCACTATTACGCAAAGCGTTTCGGGCATGAAAAACTTAAATGACTAAGGCTTAAGACTAATTGAGCATAAGGAATAAAATGAGTTGAGAAAAAAAAAACATTAAAGAAGGGGGGAACATGGCTGAAAAAGCAGCACAAATACAATTCGGTCGACAAAACAGCGTCACTTAAAACAAAAACAAACATTGGTTGACAATAGAGGGGTAAGGCAGGTTACAGGGAATTTATTAGGTATAGCTTCGTTTTTCTCTTAAACTGGTTGAGAGAGGCACAGTCTTTAACATGGTTGGGAAGGTCATTCCACATTCTGGGTCCCTTGATTTGTAAAGCATTTCGAGTTTGATTAAGTCGTACTCTAGGAATATCAAAACTGTATTTATTTCTGGTGTGGTGCTTATGGGTTCTGTTACAACCTTCTATGAAGCTTTTGAGGTCAGGATTGGCATTACAGTTCAGCGTTTTATATATGTATAATACACATGAGAGAATGTGCAGTGACTTAATATCTAACATATTCAGAGATTTGAGTAGGGGTACCGAATGATGTCTGGGGCCAGAGTTGGATATTGTCCTAATAGCAGCTTTGTGTTGAGTGATTAGAGGACGTAAATGATTTTGGGTAGTAGAACCCCAAGCACAAATACCATAGTTGAGATATGGATAGATGAGGGAGTAATAGAGAGTCACCAGGGCAGGGCGGGGTACATAATATCTGATCTTAGAAAGAATGCCAACAGTTTTAGAAACTTTTTTAGATATATTTAGAATGTGTCCCCGGAAATTCAGCTTGTGGTCAATGAAAATGCCAAGGAATTTGCCATCTAATTTGTTACAAATTTGGGTTTTGTTTATTTTGAGATTTATATGATTAGAGGATTTATTGCCAAACAGAATATAAAAAGTTTTGTCAATGTTAAGGGTGAGTTTGTTAGCAGTTAGCCAAAGATGGACTTTCTCTAGCTCAGTATTCACTGTGGCATTTAGAGCAAGGGGGTCAGGGCTGGGGTAAATGAAGGTTGTGTCGTCAGCAAACAGAATTGGTTTGAGGTGTTGGGAGGCATTAGGAAGGTCATTAATGTAGATGAGAAAGAGGAGAGGGCCAAGTATGCTGCCCTGAGGAACACCAATGTTGATGGGTAGGGTGGGAGAAATTGAATTATTCACAGAAACATACTGGAGCCTGTCAGTAAGGTAAGATTTGAGGTATTGCAGGGAGTGTCCTCTGACTCCATAATGATGTAATTTAAGAAGAAGGTTTTGGTGGTTGACAGTGTCAAAAGTCTTTCGCAGGTCCACAAATAACCCAACAGGGAACTCATTTTTATCAAGAGCTGTATGAATCAAGTTAATCACACTAATAAGTGCATCATTAGTGCTTTTTTTGGGTCTGAAGCCATATTGGCAAGAGCTAAGTATATTGTGTTTGGCTAGATAAGAGTAAAGCTGCTTGTAGATTAATTTCTCAAATATTTTTGACAATAAATAAGTAAATAAATAAATAAACTGCTAGTGTCTTTACTAGAATGTAAACCTCATCTCTCTGTGCTCTTATGAACTCAATGTATTGTACCTTCTTGTATATAAATAAATAAATAAATAATAGAGCGTTATGCAGACTATGAGTCACAATAATGTGGCTGACGTATGTTGACCAGACCACACACTAGAAGGTGAAGGGACGACGACGTTTCGGTCCTTCCTGGATCATTTTCAAGTCGTATACAATCGATCGTCGATATACGATCGTCTCTTCACCTTCTAGTGTGTGGTCTGGTCAACAATTGAGTGTTACCAAGGCAGGGCGAATAACATAATAGGATAATATAATTATCTTCTGTCTTCTTTCTTCTTGAGTTCCAGTAATGTACACACAAACAATATCAGTTGGCATGTTCGCGAGGCGTCATTAACGATAAGAAACCTCAATTATTACAATCACAATACTCCCATTTTTTTATATTTTTCGAGCACAATCACAGCAAAATTAAATTTTAGGAATTATCTAAGGTAATTGACAAATAAGTTTGTGTAAAGCTGTGGCTAGGGACGCCATTATCGGTGCGACGCCTGAATGTTATTGTTCTACGTCACCAGATGTAACATTCCGGGAGGTCGGAGCCTTTCTAACTGTACCCGCCGTGGCCGTTGAGACGCGAATTACATTCCTACAGTCATCAGGAGGAGAAAACCTTCACCCAACTGCAAGTGTCATAAAGACGTAGAAGAGAGACGAACCCATCAGGAGGAAACTCGACCAGGACTGGCTTCTGCTCTGACCTGCACCATCATGTCTTCCTCTTGACGCTTCCTGCACTCCCAGCAGGAGGAAACTCAACCGAGGACTGGCTTATGCCCTGACCTGCACCATCATATCTCTCTCCTGGCGCTTCCTGCACTCCCAGCGGGAGGAAACTCAACCAGGACTGGCTTATGCTCTGACCTGCACCATCATATCTACCTCTCGACCGCTTCCTGCACTCCTTGATTGTGTCCCCAGCAGGAGAGAACTCAACCAGGACTGACCTCTGCTGTGACCTACACCATCATATCTACCTCTCGACCGCTTCCTGCACTCATTGATTATGCCCGTCAGGAGACGGGAACTCAACCAGGACTGGCCTCTGTTGTGACTTAACGAGTTCTTACTTATATTCTTGTAAAGCCACTAGCACACATACTGTTTTGGGAAGGCCCTTAATCTTAATTTTCCCTTGAATTTAACTTGCCAAATCGTTTATCAACTGGGTACCCATTCACTGTTGGGTGAACAGAGGCATACAGTTAAACATTTGCACCTAGTTAATCTTCCCCGGCTAGGATACGAACCCAGGCCAAAACACTCGCGAAGTGCGGGCAAGTGTCTTCACTGCACCCCAGAGGAGTACTTGCACCTTCATATCCCCTTCCTGACACCTACACTCCTTGATAGTGTTCCTCGAATTAGATAACTCCACCAGGTCTGGCCTCTGCTGTGACCATCTGTACCTTTATATCTGCCCCCTGATGCTTCCTGCACTCTTTGATTGTGCTCCCTGCAGCAGGAAACAGTAGTGCACCCCTATTATATGTGCTTCTAATGCACCAGGACTGACCTTCGCTGCTCCAACTTGACAACTATAATAAGACAATTCTTTGACTAAATTATGCTATCCAGCAGCAGTACCATTTCTCCAGAAGACTCTCCACATCACAAGACAACTCTTGCATCAGTAGGAGATAACCTTCATGCAAACTACATGATCATAGAGAAAATTAAACCTCATCAGTGTCCAGAATGTGGGAAAAGATTCAGTCAACTCGGACATATTAAAACTCACATGTTAGTACATACAGGTGATAAACCTCATGAGTGTCCAGAGTGTGGGAAAAAATTCAGTCAACTTGGAAATATTAAAACTCACATGTTAGTGCATACGGGTGATAAACCTCACCAGTGTCCAGAATGTGGCAAAAGATTCAGTCAACTTGGAAATATTAAAACTCATATGTTGGTGCATACTGGTGATAAACCTTATGAATGTCCAGAGTGTGGGGAAAAGTTTCGTAAACCTGGGACAGTAAAACGTCACATGTTGGTGCATACAGGTGATAAGCCTCATGAGTGTCCAGAGTGTGGGAAAAGATTCACTCAACTTGGATCTATGAAGACTCACATGTTGTTGCATTCAGGGTATAAACCTTTTGAATGTGCTGAGTGTGGGAGAGGATTCAGAGATCGTAACTCAATTATAATTCACATGTTTGCACATACGGGAGATAAACCTCACACGTGTCCAGAGTGTGGGAAAGGTTTTAGTCATTTTAAAAATATGAAGCGCCACATGTTTGTTCATACAGATGATAAGCCTTTTGAGTGTACCGAGTGTGGGAAACGATTTAAGGACCGTAGGAGTATAAAACATCACATACTAGTGCATTCAGGTGATAAACCTCTCTAGGCCAGATGTTCATTTGTATGGGAAATTTTATTTGTAGACAAATTTTAAAAGGACTGAGATGATGTATATGTTGGATAAATCTTTTCAATGCCATTCATTTGGGTAATACATTATTGTATCATTCATATCAGGACATAGACTTCACAGTAATTGAGTATACTATTTGGAGATTGTGAACTTAATTATAAAAATACTGAGCAATCATAGTGGCAGTTGGACATACTACAGTGGTACAGTACTTTAGTTTTATAATTTTGTGAGAAACATGCTTGGCCATGGAATGTAAAGCTCTGAAGCATGTGGTATTTAAGTTTTACTGAATAGCAGAAGATTTAGATATACAGTACTATTAATGTACATCATAGACTAAGTTAACACCAAAAATGATATGGTAGTAGAAAATCTCAAAATTATAGATAAACAAAACAATATAATATTTTATCAAGACAAAGCAGTGCTACTGTGTTGTTATTGGAGGGCTCTTATGGTGGCTTCTTGTTACTAGCCCCATGTGAGTCATTGTAAGCATACCAGGGACCAGAGGCCTAAATTTGGCCCCCCTTTATGGAGACAAATGGAACAAAGGATACTAGATTATTCTAACCAAGAAAAGGTAATCAGAAAGGTGGGCAAGACAAAACAAATCATTAGCAAGTAAACAGAACTTAGAAAATGAGATGAGATGCCAAACTGGGCAAACCATCAGATTGAGAAGCATTTTATTTGTTAATTCATTTACCCCTGAGTTCATTCACTTAAACATCACACAGAGAGAGCTCCTCAGTCATTTTGCCTGTCGTAACACATCAAGACATTCCTTCAGTTTGATTTTACTCCTCATTCCCGCTAATCACTCTTTGAGATCTGGATACTCGAATACGTGTTGGCCATCCTGACCATAATTCTTTGTGCTATGGGGTCCATTTGCTTGTTTATTCATTCAGTATTTTAGTGTTTGCTTCATTTGCTTGTAGTGGATCCTCGGGTAGTGAATGTCCCTTATTACAAATTTTTTGGATGTGAATGCAATTTCGTTGGAAAATTCAAATCGAGTTACAACCTTTGCCATGCCTTGCGACTTTCTTCATACACGTATGGGTTGACCGAGTGCATATTCTTGGTGGAACGGGCGAGGTGCGCTTCAGTTTACCAGTGCTGCCCGCTTAATGACAATCGAACTTGAATTCTTTGTAAAGAATTTCATTGTTTTTCCTGCTTTTTTGGATTTTAAACATAAAAGTAATTATTATGTGTCATGCCATGGGTCCCAAGAAAGTCAGAGATTAGGTTCAAACTAAGAAAATAGTTGTGAATAGAGGAAGGAGCAGATGTTCCTTCCTCATTAACACCATGTGTGAAGTATGGGAAGAGCTGTAAAGTTTTGTTGAAAAAACTCACCCAGATAAAGCTGTAGCACGCCATTGCATTGTCCTTTTTAATGATACTGTGATGTCTCACTAAAGACAAGTGTTAAAATGTAGGGGAAAACAAGGAAAACAAGTATTATTGCTTATGGTTAAATTAGTTTTGGGTTGCAAATTTTCGACTTACGACCCGTTTCTGGGAACGGATTAAATTTGAAACCAAGGTACCATTGTATATTTATACCTCACTTCTTGTGTTGACTGATTAACTGCTTCAAATTGCTTGTGCCTAGAGCAACCATTTCTGGGTGTTTGCTGGTGCTGCTTCTGCCCAATCAGGGTTATTTTACCTGGTGGGTTTGGGTAGCTGTCTCTGAGAGGCCGTCTTCTCGAGGAAGGAGCAACAAACTTAGCATTACAAGGGTCTTTGACTCTCTGCAAGGCTTTGTGGATAGGAGCAGTCAGAGTTTTTGTTTTAAGGGTTGCACATGTGCATGTGCATGTGCTCGTCTTATGGTGCACCTCTTAATTTCAACTGCCTATGCCCCTAGACTATTTTCTGCATTCTTGATAATCGGTGAGTGGCCTGTGACTGGTTCTTCCTATTTGGTCTGCCTTTCAAGGACCTTTTGGGCTAGTAAAAAAAAAACTAACTTTTACTCTTTCTTCTCTTTCTTTTTGGGTTCATTGGGTTCATTCCCCGGTGTCCTTACGTTTGTTGCTGCATCATCGGCTTCCTCTTCTGGATCTTTGGGGTTTGGTGCCATGGTGTTTTCCCCTTTCCTTGCTTGATGTGTACATGAACGCCTCGTCTCTTGGCTGGGGATTTGTGACCAATGCTCATCAGTCCGGCCACGGGTGTGGGCGGCGACCCTTCCGTCGGGTTCACGGCATGTTGCAGGAGTTTGTGGTGGTGTTGCAGGCACTGAGTCAGATTCGGCTTCCTCAGAGCCCTTTGATCTGGCGCCATTCAGACTGCTCCCCCATGGTTCATTGTCTCAACCATGAGGGGGGGTATCTTCTTTCCTTGGCTCTTTGGGGCTGGTCGTTTCGGGTGGCTCTTCTGCAGAGTTCTCTGGGTTTAGCTCTTCGCGCTGTTCACGTTCAAGGCATGTACAATGTTCTGGCAGACGCCATGACCCGGTTTCTACCGATTTACACAGAGTGGATGGTCAACACAGAATCTTTCAGATGGCTTTGCCGGACCTACGGCCGCCCGGAGGTTGATCTCTTCGTGTCTGCGTGGTCTCGGCATCATCCTGTGTATGTGGCACCATTCCCCGAGTGCGAGGCCGTTCACTGTAGATGCTTTTCGGCAGGACTGGTCAAGATGGGGATTCCTGTACCTCTTTCCCTCAGTCCAGCTGTGTTGCTCCAGGTCCTGGCTCACTTGGAATCCTATCAGGGTAGTTTTCTTGTCCTGGCTCCATGGTGAGCTCCGCATTTCACGTCTGGTTTTAATGATGCGGGTGTATCGCCATTTTTTTGGTAATCGGGTAGTTTCTTGGATGGTGTCCCACCTGCGTTCTTCCAGGTGAAAGTATGCAGTCTCTTGGTGGTCTTTATGTCAGTTCCTCTCTCTTCGGAGGTTTTCTTTGCTTTCGGACCGGGTTGTCTTGTCCTTTATCTCTTGGCTTTTTCTGGAACAGCGTCTCGTGCCAAATTCTGTCGCTTCATATCGCGTGGAGCTAGCAGAGCTGGTCCAGTTTGTGTTTAGGGTGGAAATGACTTCTGCTTCATTCCACAAGTTTTCCCGTGCATTTTTCACCTCCGGCCTGCTCATGCAGTGCGCTTTCTGATCTTTGGACTGGGTTCTTTCTTTTCTTTCTTCTCCTCAATTTGTGGTGGCCCCTTTGGTTGGTGGTTGTTTTCGAGAGACCATATTTTTGTTGGCCTTTTCCTTTTTTCTTCTGGGGTTTGGGTTAGGGAGCTTCATGCTCTTCTCTGGATGCAGGGGGTTCTGTTCTTTTGGTTTGGTGGTCTGTTTTTTTGCTGGCAGCCTTCTTCTTTTCTGGCAAAGATTGAGACAGCCAGCTTCCGAAGGGGTCCCATCGTGGTGGGTGCTTGGCTAGTTAGGCCAGGGGTGTATCATCACGTGTTGTGTCCAGTGGTGGCTTTACACTGCTTCCTACGGGCCACCAGTTTTGTGACGGTGGACGCTCTTTAGGTGGATCCAGTTTCCCTGGTTTCCTGTTCCAGGACTCGTGTCCCAGGTAGTCTGCAGTGTTTATAAATACATCCAGCCTTTGGTCTACCATTGTTCCTATGATGAGCCAAAGTATGCGGCACCCGCTGCGGTGTTTGGTAACATGGCTTGGGTTGCCATTAAGGCACGGGGGTTTTGGAGGTCGAACAGGAGCTTGGCCGACAGGTATCTCTTGTACGTTCTTGGGGGTCTTTCCGGCCTTGTGTTGCTTTGGGGAGCCTGAGATGGCTGCCCCCTCCCCCTTGTTGTGGGGAGGGGGTGTTCCACTAATGAGTGGGAGTACTGGTTTGCTTACTAAGTTGCTAGTTTCTTCATTTCTTTTCATTTGGAGGAGTTCTTTGCTCTTTAGGGTGGTAGGTCGCAATTTTACCGGCCAATTGCTTGTTTTGATTTGCCTATCTTTCTGGGCTACTGCCCCTGGTTGATAGAGGAATATGACCTACTTTACATGTAAAGTGCTCATATGCCATTGCTCCCTGCACCTCTCTGAGGGGGCCAGGTTCTGGCTTGTGGTCCCCGGTAGGCTTAGAACTCCAAATGATTGATGACCTTAAACTAATAAAGCACATATCAGTTCGTTTAACTTTAGGGAGCCTCTAGGGCTACCCGCAGAAAATGGTGTTTTCTTTGGGTTTACTTTGGGTTCTTGCACTTCCCATTTCTCAGTTCGCCTCTTTGACTTTGATTGCGAGGTTCTAGTGGTACTGTATATGCTTTTTAGCTGGTCTGGGATTGTGGGATTTCTTCATCTCCTCCCTCCAGTTCTGTCCATGTAGGAGACGTTCTTCTGCTGTCTCTGTTGTGGCCAGCATGGTCATAGTATCCAGCGGTTTGGGTCTATTGTCAGAACCGATATCATTTTCAGCAGCTTTGCCTTTTTTAGCAGATCAGTCAAGAGATGTTTGTCAATGGTTTGAGATGCCACCAATCTACACATTTGGACTATGACTTTTGTACCTCTCTTTGTAAGGTCCACAGGTGGCCAATCATTTCAAGTCTCACCTGCAAATTTTGTCGTGGTGCCAATATTGCATGGCATTTATGCCATCTGATTTTCTTTGTTGCTTGTCCTCAGTTTCTGTGCTGTTGATCCTTTCATTTTTCATGATTGTTTGGCATCTCATGTCAAATACTGTTGCATCATATCGTTTAGCCTTGGTGGAGCCAGTGTCGTTGGTATTCGGTTTCAACATTTTGTTGACTCCATTTCAAAAGATGTCTCAGGTATTTTTTCACTTCTGGCCTGCTCGTGCTCCCTATGAGCCTTCTTGCTCTTTGAACAAGATTTTGGTTTTCTCTCCTCAGTGTTTTGTTGCCCCTTCACACTATGATATCTTTTTCAAGGCTTTTTTTTTTTGACTCGGTTCTTGTCAGGTTGGAAAACATTAGCTCTCATCTGGAAGTGGGGGTGTTGTTGTTGTCTTGGGGTCATTTGCTTCATTTGCAACCTTCTTTCTTGCAGGCTAGTAATGAGTCAACTGGTTTCTGGAGGAGTTATTTGGTGATTGAGGATTGGTGTGGTCGGGCCAGGGGTGCATTATTTGTTGTGTCTGGTTGCAACCATCTACTGTTACTTCCATGCCACTAGTGCTGTGTTGGGGGACACTGTGGCTCTGATGTCCCTGGTACCTTGTTCTGCGGTCCATTTTTCCCAGGTCGTCTGCAGTGTCATCAAGTTAAGCCAGCTTGCGGTCTACCCTCGGGCTCATGTTGATAATAAGTTTTTAGCTCTGTTCTTGGTATTTTTTAATGTCATGGACAGAGTGCTAGCGGGTAGGTACCAAGAGAACATGCCTGGTTCGCATCAGGCATATGTGGCTTTGGGGCGGTTAACTCGTCCCTAATTCTCTCTTACATTAGGATTACTTTCTGCAACTCTCTTCTGTCCTTGGGGTAGAAGAGTTTTTGTTTTTCTCAGTGTTCCTCTTTTTGTTTTTTTCTCAATGGTTATATAGCACCAAGGATCCATCCTTGTTTCCCACAAAGTCAGCATTCAGTGTAATGAAATGTTCTTTCTGGTGGATTCTTGGTGACTCCTTGGGCCCCTCCTTTTCCCTTTCAGGGAGATGGGTTTTCTGTCTTCCTGATTGAATGACTAAGGTTGCCTAGGTGAGGGATCGACAAACTAGGTACGCAACCATATGATGGTGATAAGAAGTAATTAACAAGTGAACTGCTTCACGACTGGGGGGTTTGCCTAGTTCGGTGTCTTGTGTCGTATTTTCGTACGTTCTGTTTACTTTGCCGATTATTTTCTCATCCACTTCTGGTGACTTTTTCTCGTTCAGACGGATCTAGCTTTCTCTGTTTCTTGAGACTTTGTAGATGGGGCCAGGTTTGGACTTCTGGTCCCTGGTATGCTTATAATACTAGGGGAGCAAGGGGGGCTGGCATAGTTTGAATTCGGGTGAGCTATTGAAGTTGCCAGCAACAAGGAGCCACCAAGGACCCAACAGAATAAGAGGCATTTTATTAAGAGTCAACCCTTTTCTTTGTATGAATAATAATCTCAATTTAGGTCATATAAAATAATTTAAAATTTAAAATATATATATATATATATAAATTGTATATATTATATACAATATGTATGTATGTATGTTAAGGATATGTTCTTCTCATTAAGTATTTAGGAAGAGTATAAAAAGTGTTTGAGATGAACTTTTACTGACTGGAATAACAAAATGATTTTATCAAGGAATTAAAAGCAAATATGAATTCTTTCTCCAACTAATTTACATTTTTCATGTATTTTTTGTCAACCCATTGATTTTTTCTTCTCCTGATTATATGTATTTAAGTGACTTATATGTTATATCTTGCTTCATGCTTGTCAAACATATATACAGTATTTGTGGAATTTGTTTGTCTGCGTAACGTATATTTTAGTTAAATTTTAACATTTAGGTCATACAGTACTGTGTTCATCCAACTCGGATATTTATGTTTGACTGATTTGGACATTTATGTTCGTCCAACTAAGACATTAATTTGAATTATTTATTTATTTATATACTAGAAAGTACATCAGGTTGTCAGAGTATGGTCCCAGGTTGGGCTCGGGGAGTAGAAGAATTCGCAAAACACTCCAGGTATCTCAAGTGATTATTACATTCTTGCAAAGCCACTGACATGCAAAGCATTTTGGGTAGATCCTCAGGCTAACAGTAAATGAATAATAGGTATATTGTAACAGAATTGAATCAACATAATAACATAGTATTATAATAACAAGATAGAACACAAGGTGGGAAACTGAGGATGAAACTTGTACTTATTAGTTCTATTTTTGAATAAAGTATAGATTGGACAATATTTTTTATTCATTAGAGAGCGAGTTCCATTTACTGGGTCCTATTGTTTGCAAGGAGAGTTTGTGCAGGTTTAGTCTGACTAGAATATCAACAAGATTTTTATTTCTTGCGTGACACCCATGGATTCTATTACATCCATCAAGGAAGAATTTCAAATCAGGATTATAATTTAGGAATAAGGTTTTATGTGTAAAATATCACAAGAGAATGTGTGGAGTGGGTGTATGTTTAGCATATTTAGGGATTTAAACAAAGTGTCTAAGTGTTGTCTGAAGACAGTGAATGTAATAGTTCTCTTAGCAGATTTTTGCTGTGTGACAATGGGCTTTAGGTAGTTTGCAGTGGTTGAACCCTGTGCACTGATATTGTATATTGGATAGGGGATAGATTAGCGAGTGGTTTAGTATAAGAAGAGCAGATTGGGGAGCATATAGGTATCTGATTTTTGAGAGTATACCAACAGTTTTAGAGACATATTTTTGATTAGGTGTTTTATGTGAGTAGTAAAGTTAGTTTCTTGTCTGAGTATAGGCCAAGTAGCCTTCCTTCATTTATACTATTAATGTTGACATTGTCTATCTGAAGGTGAATTTTGTTTGAAGATTTGTTTCCAAATAAAATGTAGATTTTTCTATATTCAGTGAGAGTTTGTTGATTGACAGCTTTGAGTTGACTTTTTTTAATTTGATCTTTACAATATTATTTAGAGTATGTGTATTGGGATTTGAACAGATGAAGGTAGTGTCATCATCAAATAGTATAGGTTTTAGAATGTTAGAGAAATTTGGAAAGTCATTGATGTATATAAGCAATAAGAGAGGTCTTAAGATGTTACCTTGTGTCACTCCTATGGTTAATGGTAGAGTGGTTGAGGTTATGTCGTTGATGGCTACATACTGGTGTCTGTTATTAAAATATGATTGAATCTAGTTCAGAGCAAGGAATTGGATTCCATAGCGATGAAGTTTAAGTAGGTTACTATGATTTATGGTATCAAAGGCCTTTCACAGATCAATCAAGAGACCCACTGGGAACTCAATTTTGTCAAGGGGTGTGTGTTTATTATATCAAGCAAATTAATAATGGTATCGTTTTGGTATTTTGGGGGGATCAGAAGGCAAACTGGCTTGGACTTAATATGTTGAATTTTACATGATAAAATGTCCAACCCGGACATTTATTTTTGTCCGATTCGAACATATATATTTGTCCGATTCGGACACATATGTTTGTCAAACTCAGACATTTATGTTTGTCTAACTCAAATATTTATGTTTGTCTGACTCGGACATTTGTGTTTGTTCAACTTGGACAATTATTTTTCCCCAATTCAGACATTTCTGTTTATCCAACTTGGTTATTTATGTTTACGTAACTTGTTCTGCTTATAAGTCTAAATCAAAAATTCATTTAAACTCAAATCTGGCATATCCTTCAGCCAGACTTTAATGTAAATAAGTCTGACTTCAGAATTAGTCTTATCTTTGTATATCTTTCCTATGGTGGGCAGCCTTGGCTATACCTACCATATTTGCTAGCATAAAAGACACACCCCCTGCATAGGATGCACCGCTATTTTACAATGATATTTTGTGGAAAAAACCACTTTAGTATGTTTAATTTATTGAAATATTTTTTAAAATGGATTTTGTACTGAAACTCTTGCCTTTAAGATCAGCAGTGGTGTAGTTATTTATATTTTGGGCAAGAGAATTGCTATACAGGATGTGAAACTTGTATTTCTGGATGTGATGATTTGTGTTTCCACATCAGGCCAACAGGGCATCACACCCGACGGTGGCGCACCATCACAGTGCTCTGGTGTTGTCATTCACTCATTGCAAATAGCTGACAGGTGGATAAAAGTTGAAAAATCCTTTCAAATTTCTAGGAGCATTTTACATTTAGATAAAGAATACATGTGCCTTAAAGGTAATGCAGACATTAAATAATGTATGACATAATGCTGGATAAGATGACGAATTGATGTGATCTTCCTTCATAACTGCCAACGTATCGTAAGCAATTTTTCGTAAGTTTGTAATAATAGACTTTGATAGCTCGGCTGGCTTTCAATATCTTGTTATTTGTAACATAATTTACTGTAATAATTTGGCGTGTTTTCCATATTATATTATTAGCAACAATTTTTGTTCCTAGCAAATTTACCCAGTGTGCTCATCTTGCTCCCTAGCCTATGGTGCTCAGTCTCACGTCCGTAATACGGCCACATTAAATGCAGGGCCATTTTTTTTATACATTTAAAGATAAAAAATGCATCTTATATGCCAGCAAATACGATTGTTGCTATTACTTATGCAATTATTTTTAAATTATTTTTTATAGTGTGTTTACTTATTAATTGGTTATTTTAATTTTTATGTATTGCTCAAAGTTTAAATGTTACCTATTTAGTATGTAGGCCTATGATCAATGGCCTATAAGAGAGAATATATGTCTTTCTATTCAAATTTGGAAGCCACACAGTTGGGGCTAGCCTAACCCAAATTGGCAGAGGAAATGGTCTGGGGTCCGGGATGAACATAGGCTGGTTGGGGGGTCACCAGAATTCAAAAGGGAACAGCATGCTAGGGTCACATTCAGAACCCCTTGACTATTGTTGGCACTACTCACCAGATACGCTGCTAAATGTTTTCAGAACAAACTTAAAACAAAAAATTGTAATGTACACCATTATTCACTGATATCTGGAAAATTAACAGAAATTTTCTGCTGTCAATTATTTCCCATACTAGCATATAACAGACAATTCTTCCACAATTTGAAGCATTTCTCAAACAACAGCTGTGTATCAGAGACTGGGGTAACTTATTCATCTTTTTAGTATTTCACACAACTAAGTTCCTCTCACTGGCGGACACTCACAGGCACTCAGAGACAAACCAAGATAAAGAGACAGGCAGACAGTAGAAGAACAGAGGGATGGATGCTTAGATGGATAGATATATGGATAGAAAGATGAGAAGGTGGATGGATAGACTGGTAGATGGATGGATAATTGGATAGACGGTTGGACAAATGAAAATAGATTATTAGATGGATGGAAAGATGAATATAGATGGATATATGATGGATGAATAGATAGATAAATTCGTACATGATGGATTGATAGTTGGACAGATAGATGGATATATGGAGAAATAGATTAATAGATGGATGGATAAATGGAGAAATAGATGCATAGATGGACAGATGGGTGACAGACCTAGGCCATGCTGGAGCCCCCCTCCCCCACCATTTCTAGTATGTTATAAGCCTGTGTTGCCAGACATAAAAGTAGCCAATATTGATTTATTTCACTTATTACCTTGCTTTGATTATCGTGAAAAACATAAAAATTTTCTTTATTAATTATTAATGTATAGTATCTATTGATTGAATAATGTGTAATACTTGGTCTTTACTTATCACCCATTAATTATTATATAGAAATTACTTGACAGTTTTCTCTCTACATACAAGGTAACTGTCCATTTTTTGTAACTAGGAGTATTATGTAAATTAATACACATGTGATTCATGTAATGCTATTATTTATCCTATGAGAATATTTCAGTGTATATCCAGGTTTAACCCTTAAACTGTATAACGCATCCCCTCCATGGTGTTGCCTTGTCACGGTGAGGGGCTCACGTACACCTCCCTGGGACCGGTGAGGGTTGCCTTTGCTCCCTCTTTGGGTGGTGTACATGCAGGAGGGCACCACGTAGGGGTCTTGTGGGCCATCAGACCGTCCGCTGGAGGGGTCGCCCGTGAGGGTCCCCCCACCCTGAGTTGATGGCTGGGGGTCCAGGCTGGGGTGATAGGGGGTCTTGGTACCAGTGTGGGACAATGGACAATGTAGTAGAACTTCTCTGTTGAAAAGGGGGAGCACCGTTGGGGACGACGCACCCTACCTTCGTCGTCGCCCTCGGTCTTTCTGGCTGCCCTGGTAGGTGGTATTCCTTGGTTCCAGGCCCCAAACTCTTAGACCGACTAATGCATGGATGACTACACGACTTCTCTTACTCAGGCTCAAAGGGTGGGCAACCAGGCTCCTGAGGGTTGAGCTCCAAGTCCCCTGTGGTGACTGCCTCGATCGTCCCCTAGCACGGCTCCATCTTTCATTGTAACTACTGTGCCTTATGACCCCTCTCTAGGGGTTCTGAATAGAACCCCTAAAGAGGTTTATCTCTAGGGTTTTTTCATCGCCGTCCCCGCCACAGCCGCTCTCGCACGTTCCCTTCCCATACTTACTAATTCGTACCACGCCTTGTTTGGTCCTGCTACATGGACTTAAGTAGTTCGACCTCCATCATTTAGATTCTACTCCTGATGATTTTTCCCTCCATAGGAACCTTGTTGATTCAGTAGATGTCTCTGTTACTTTTAACCCTACCCGTCTCGGTACGCATGTCTTCTCAGGATACAGCTACCTGCTTGGACACTTTGCCCTGCATTTGGGAGACCCCTGTTCGAGTCTCCAAGAACGCTCGGTTAAATGTCAGTGTTGGCACTGTTCTTCCACGTCATGTTGCAAACTGGTATTAGGAACCTCAAGGACTGCCATGAGGATATTAAACATATCCTCGAGGCCCAAGGCCATTCTATTCTCCAGGTGGAAATGTTCACTCAACCCCTCGTGACCATCGCCGTCTGCCCCTTTGGGTTGTGAAGATTACCTTTGATGGTCAGACACTTCCGCCCTCTGTTATACTTGCTGGTGCCAAATGCTCTGTTCAGGAGTACACTCCCTCTCCTCGGCTTTGTAATAAGTGCTGGAAGTTCGGACATGGTCCCATCAGATGCTCCAGTGCTGTCTCTGTCCCATGTGTGGGGGACGAAGGAAGTCGGAGTACACTTCTCCCCTGGCTCGCTGCCTCAATTGCGATGAGGCTCATCCTCCTCCTGTGTGTGTATACATTACAAACTTTAGGCAGCCGTCCTCAACTTGAAGCACCGGGAACGTTTGTCTTTTCCTGAGGCGAGGCGCTAAGTTAGCCATCTCCCCCCTTTCATTGGTGTCTCTTAAGCTCGCTTGTTGCACTCTCACAACCGTTTCCAGGCCTTAGACCCGGACATGCCCATCTCGTCCCCTGTTCCTTTACCTTATGTCCCGAAGGGTCCCCTTCCTGGCTCTCTGTCTGGGGTTTCCCTTCTTGCTACCCAGTCTGTCGTGTCTCCTGTGCCTTCTTTCTTATCTCCCTCCGATCCTCCTTCCCGTCCTTCTCCCACATTTCTTAGCTCTCCACACCGCCTGTTTATGTGGGCTGATGTCCATCACTCTTCCTGCGTTTATCATGTTGTTTGCTCTTGTTGTTCTTCTCCAGTTGAGACGCTTGAGTCTGTGGCCCAGTTCGTTGTAGCTAACACACCTGTCTCTTTGAGTCAGAAGCAAAAGTCTGGTTCATCTCCTTCCTCCTTCCCAGAAGATAAAAAGGTTTCGCTTTCTTCCTCGGCCCGTACCTTTGAGTCTCGCTCCATCCCCTTCCGTTTCGGTGGTTACGCCCTCTGTTCCTGCTATCGAGGTCTCTTTGGCTCACGCTTCCCTCTTGGTTGCTGCCCTTGATGAGGTGCACTCCCTGGTTTCTTCCCCTCCTGCTGCTGTCCTTGACCCTCGGTTATCCCCCCTCTTCCTCCTCCAGACCCTCCACGTCCACTCCTGGTCGGTCCTCCAGCTCCCTTCCCTCCTTCTTTACTCAGTTTACCCATGCCCCCTAACCCTGACTTCGCTGATCCTGACCCTGATCCTGCACTTCTTTAACGTGCTGTGTTCCCTTTTCACTTTTGTTTCTTCGTTGTTCTTTGTTGCTGTCCTTTCTTGTCGATGTCTACGGTTTGGTGCCTTCTATTGATAATTACTTACTTACTTGTCGATGTCTATTCTTCAGTGGAACGTTCGTGGTTATTACTCCAATTTCCTTGAACTCCAACTTCTGATTTTGCAGTTTTTGCCCCTTTGTGTCTGTCTCCAGAAGCCGATGCTTGGTGCTCGTTCTGGTCGCTTTCCTGGCGATTCCTTTCTCTCCCCCCCCCCATTCCCAGCTGTTGCTGGGGCTCCTAAGTCTTCTGCTCTCTTGATTCGCTCTAATGTTCCCTTTGTCCCCTTACTTTTTCCTTTGCCTTTTCTCCATTGTTCTGCTGCTTGTATTTTTTGTGAGAAAATGATACACCGTTTGTTCCATTTATCTCCACCCGAGTGTCCTGCTTTCTCTTCCCGATCTTAAACACCTACTGGACCCCTTGCCGTAGCCTCTGCTCCTCCTGGGTGATTTCAATTGTCGGCATTCCCTTTGGGTTGATGTTCTGACAAACACCCAAGGTCGCCTTCTTGAGCCATTCATCCTCTCTTCCCTGTCTCTTCTGAATTCTGGTGAGCCCACGCATTTGAACTCTCAGACTCATACCCTTTCCTATCTTGATCTATCTCTTTGCTCGTCGTCTCTCTACTTAGATTTCACGAGGTAGGTTCTTGATGACCTCCATGCCAATGACCATTTCCCCATCCTTGTTACCTTTTTCTCTTTTCTCCCTCCCCTCTCCTTCCCTAGGTGGCAGTTTGCTAAAGCAGACTGGAACCTATTTACCCTCAGTGCTGCTCTCTCTGACCTCTCCCTTCTGCCTCTCCCTCACTCTCTCCTCCTCTTTCATGACACCGTCTTCGAAGCTGCCCTCCGCTCTATTCCTCGCTCTTCCTCTCCGGGACCACAGAAGTGCGTTCCCTGGTAGAAGGCAGACTGTGCTCGGGCTGTCCGCTGTAAGCGTGCAGCCTGGAAGAGACCGCCCCCGGCAGACGGCCAATTCTTTCCTTTTGTTTTGGAAGGCGAGTGTGGTGGCCCGTTGGGCCATCCGTATGGCTAAACGTGAATGTTGGGCATCTTATGTCTCCACACTTACGTCCGAAACTCCCCTTCCACAGATCTGGAAGCGTATCCGCAAGATAGTAGGTTAGTTCGTTCCCGATGTTTCACCGGTCCTTCACCTCCATGGTACTCTTGTGGTGGACCCGTTGCAGGTCGCTACGGAACTGGGTTCCCACTTTTCTTCTGTTAGCTCTGGTCTTCATCTTCCCCAATCTTTCCTTCTTCGTAAACCTGTCCTTGAGTCTCGTCCTTTAGATTTCTGCACTCGTCTTCGACTTTCCTATAACGATCCCTTCTCTCTCTCTGAACTTCGTTCTGTCCTGGCCCTCTGCGGTTCTACGGCGGCGGGCTCCGATGGTATTCATTATGAGATGCTTCGCCATCTCCCTCAGTGCACGTGTCAGTATTTACTGAGTCTGAATAATCGGATCTGAGAGTCGTCGTCTGTCCCTGAGGACTGGCTCGATGCCGTTGTCCTCCCTGTTCGCGAACCAGGGTCTCTGGGAACCTCCCCTAAGGACTTTCGCCCTATTGCCCTCACAAGTTGTGTCTGCAAACTCTTTGAACATACGGTTAACGTTCGTTTGATGTGGTTCCTGGAACACCATCACCTCCTCTCCCCCTTCTCAATTTGGTTTCCGCAAGTGCCGCAGCACGACAGATGTCCTGGTGAACTTGGAGGTCGATATTCATACTGCTTTTGCTGCGAGGACCTCCGTTGTTGCCGTCCTTTTTGACCTGGAAAAGGCTTACGACACCACTTGGCGATATCATATTCTATCCCAGCTTCATTCTTTTGGCCTTTGTGGTCATCTCCCCTCTCTTTCTCCGCAGCTTCCCCTCTCGTCGTTCCTTTCGGGTGCGCCTTGGTACCGCTCTCTCTGCCTCTTTTCAGCAATACAAAGGTGTGCCCCAGGGTCGTGTTTTGAGCTCTACTCTTTTTCTGGTTGCCCTCAATGGTCTTCTTTCCTCTCTTCCTTCAGGTGTCTTCTCTGCTCTCTATGTCGATGATCTTACCCTTTGCTGTCAGGGTGATGATTCGCCTCTCCTTCAGCGCCGGCTTCAACTTGCGATTGATGCCGTGTCGTCTTGGGCCACCGATCATGGCTTCAAGTTCTCTACTTCTAAGACTTGTGCCATGACTTTTACTCGGAAACGGGTCGTTCTTCGTCCTTCTTTGTCACTTTATGGTCATCTCCTTGAGTACAAAGATTCCACGAAGCTTTTGGGGTTATTCCTTGACACTCGTTTGTCTTGGTCTCCCCATATCTCTTACCTCCGTGTTGAGTGCTCTAAGGCCCTTACCCTCCTTCGGGTATTGTCCCATACTTCTTGGGAAGCGGATAGGCGCACTCTCCTTGCTTTACATTCCTCTCTTGTCCTGTCTAAGCTCGATTATGGTTGCCCTGCTTACTCGTCTGCTTCTCCTTCTGCTCTTCGCTGTCTTGATGCTTTGCACCATACTGGGTTGCGCCTCAGTTCTGGTGCCTTTCGTTCGACTCCCGTCCTTAGCTTGTATGTTGACACTAGCTTCCTATCTCTCCAGGACCACCGTGATCGGTTCTGTCTTCGCTATCTTGCGTGGTCCTTACAACATCCTTCCTCTCGCCTCTGTCGTGCTTTAACTTTTACCCCTCCTGCGGTTCCTGTTCCTCTTCACCACCTCCCTCTTTCTGTCCGGTTATCTCGCTTACAGGATTCTCTTTCCGATCGTGTTTCTAATGTTTCTCCTCGTGTTGTTCCTTCTTTGCCCCCGTGGAGAGTCCCCCTTCTGCAGTTTTGTACATCCTTGACCCGTATCACTAAAGCTAAAACTTTTACCCTTGAAAATGGCGTTTTTCTAAAACTCCTCTTCCTTGAGCACTTTTCTTCTCACTCCTGCTCCGTTTCTGTCTTCACCGATGGGTCTAAGTCTGCGGATGGTGTTGGCTACTCTGTTGTTTTTCCTGATCGCACTTATATGTGTCGCTTACCTCCGGAGACTAGCATCTTTACAGCGGAGCTTTATGCTATTCTCTATGCTCTTCGTCTCCTGATTCAGTCAGTCTTTTGTTCTCATATTGTCAGTGTTCCTTTGTAGTAGTTGTTGACTCTCGTAGTGCCCTCATGGCTCTCGGGTCCTTTAATCCGGTTCATCCAGTAGTTGTCGAGATCCAACCATGGCTGTTTCTTGTTCACAGTAAATTTAAGTCGGTTGAGTTTTGTTGGGTTCCCAGCCATATTGGTGTGTCTTTAAATGAGCGTGTGGATGCTGCTGCCAAGGAAGCTGTCCGCTCTTGTCCCATCTCTCGTAAAGGTATTCCATATTCCGACTTTTACCCGGTTATCCATTCCTCCGTCCTTACCCGTTGGCAGGCTTCTTGGTCGTCTGTTACTGGTAACAAACTACGTACTCTTAAATGTTGTTTTTCCTCGTAGCCGTCCTCCTACCACTGTAACCAGCGATGGGAAACAGCTCTGGCGAGGTTGCATATTGGCCATACTCGATTAACCCATGGTCACTTGATGGAGCGCCGCCCTGCTCCTTATTTCCCTAATTGCATTGTCCCTCTTACGGTAATGCATGTCCTTGAATGTCCTGACTTCCAGGACGAGCGTGTGTCTTGCTTTCCGACCGCCCCTCGCGGTCACCTGTCCCTCAATAGGATTCTTGGTGACTGATACTTTTGATATCATTTGCCTAATGCGTTTTTTTGTTCTCGTATTGGCATCCTTGGTGATATTTAGCGCCCTCTGATTATTCCGCACATTTCATGATGCTACATAGCCTTCCTGGTTTGGTGCCTTCTTTTGATAATTAATTACTTCTGCCGCAGAACTGGAAGCCTATTCGCAAGATAGCGGATAAGTTCGTTCCGATGTCTCGCTGGTCCTTCACCTCCATGGTACTCTTGTGGCAGACCCGTTGCAGGTCGCTACCGAACTGGGTTCCCACTTTTTTCTGTTAGCTCTGGTTTTCATCTTCTCCAATCTTTCCTTCTTCATAAACCTGTCATTGAATCTGGTCCTTTAGATTTCTGCACTCATCTTCGACTTCCTTATAACGATCCCTTCTCTCTCTCCGAACTTCGATCTGCCATGGCCTTCTGCGGTTCTACAGCGTGCGGGCTCCGATGGCATTCATTATGAGATGCTTCGCCATCTTCCTCCATGCACGTCTCAGTATTTACTGAGTCTGTATAATCGGATCTGTGAGTCGTTATCAGTCCCTGAGGACTGGCTCGATGCCATTGTCCTCCCTGTTCGCAAACCAGGGTCTCTGGGAACATGCCCTAAGGACTTCTGCCCTATTACCCTCACAAGTTGTGTCTGCAAACTCTGAACGTATGGTTGACATTCGTCTGATGTGGTTCTTAGAACACCATCACCACTTCTCCCCTTCTCAATTTGGTTTCTGCAAGTGCTCCAGCACAACAGATGTCCTGGTGAACTTGGAGGTATATATTCGTACTGCTTTTGCTGCAAAGACCTCCGTTGTTGCCGTTCTTTTTTACCTGGAAAAGGCTTACGACACCACTTGGCGATATCATATTCTATCCCAACTTAATTTTTTTGGCTTTCGTGGTCATCTCCCTCTCTTTCTCCAAAGCCTCCTCTCTCGTCGTTCCTTTCGGGAGAGGCTTGGTACCGCTCTCTCTGCCTCCTTTCAGCAATACGAAGGTGTGCCCCAGGGTAGTGTTCTAAGCACTACTCTTTTTTTTTTTTTTGGTTGCCCTCAATGGTCTTCTTTCCTCTCTTCCTTCTGGCATCTCCTCGCTCTCTCTGCCTCTTTTCAGCAATACGAAAGTGTGCCCCAGGGTAGTGTTCTGAGCACTACTCTTTTTTTCTGGTTGCCTTCAATGGTCTTCTTTCCTCTCTTCCTTCTGGCATCTTCTCCGCTCTCTATGTTGACGGATCTTACCCTTTGCTGTCAGGGTGATGATTCGCCTCTCCTTCAACGCCGGCTTCAACTTGTGATTGATGCCATGTCGTCTTGGCCACCGATCATGGCTTCAGGCTTTCTACGTTTAAGACTTGTGCTATGACTTTTACTCAGAAGCGTGTCGTTCTTCGTCATTCTTTGTCGCTTTATGGTCACCCCATTGTGTACAAGGATTCCGCTAAGCTTTTGGGGTTGATTTTTGACACTCGTTTGTCTTGGTCACCCCATATCTCTTACCCCCGTGCTGAATGCTCTAAGGCCCTTACCCTCCTAAGGGTATTGTCCCATATATCTTGGGGAGCAGATAGGTGCACTCTCCTCACTTTACATTCCTCTCTTGTCCTGTCTAAACTCGATTATGGTTGCCCTGCTTACTCGTCTGCTTCTCCTACTCTTCGCTGTCTTAATGCTTTGCACCATACTAGGTTGCGCCTCAGTTCTGGTGGCTTTCATTTAACTCCCGTCTTCAGCTTGTATGTGGACACTGGCTTCCTATCTCTCCAGGACCGCCGTGATCGCTACTGTCTTCGCTATCTTGCGCGGTCCTTGCAACATCCTTCCTCTCGCCTATCGTGCTTAAACTTTTGCCTCTCCTGTGGTTCCAGTTCCTCTTCACCACCTCCCTCTTTCTGTCCGGTTATCTCGCTTTCAGGATTCTCTTTCAGTTTGTATTTCTAATATTTCTCATGTTGTTCCTTTTTTGCCCCCGTGGAGAGACCCCCTTCTGCAGGTTTGTACATCCTTAACCCGCATCACTAAAGCTTTTACCCCTCCTATGGTTCTAAAACGCCTTTTCCTTGAGCACTTTTCTTCTTACTCCCGCTCCGTTTCCATCTTCACCGATGTATTTAAGGCTGCGGACGGTGTAGGCTACTCTGTTGTTTTCCTGTTTGCACTTTGTGTCACTTACCTCCAGAGACTAGCATCTTCACAGCAGAACTTTATGCTATTCTCTATGCTCTTCGCCTCCAGCTTTCTCGGTGGAAATTTCGCCGTTTGCTTTGCATACAGCGACTATATCTCTGCATTTCTGATAACATATACAAATATAAGCTTTATTTGCGAATCTCTATTAATTAAGTTATATATCAGAGAGTGTTAGGGTTTGGTGTTCTATGAGCGAAAAGGACACAAGTAGTTTAAGTAGTGAACGCATGCCAACGAATAGTGTTACTATCTATGTAACAAAATTATAATTGTCTTGTGGAGTTGATTTAACTTCCAGACACATATTTTTAATTAAATATTAAATGTTTTGTGGCTATTTATGAAAGATATTATTATAAATACGCATTCAACTTGTTAATTATTATATATCACCAACTAAATTTGCGACAATTTGAGCAAAGAAGTGCGACGACTGGATCACTGTGAACAGGATCGAGGCTGAGGTTTGCACTGTTCCAAGGCTACAAAGTGAAAGTAAATTAATGAAACTAGGTACCCCACAAGGAGGAGTACTAAGTCCTACCTTGTTTAATGTTCTAATTAATGCCTTGCTAAAATCGATCCCAACTAGTTTATTTATTTATTTATTTGTATACAAGAAGATACATTAGGGGGTTAAGAGAGAACATAGATATGAAGTTGATTTTACATTCTTGTAAAGCCACTAGCACACACAGCATTTCGGGCAAGTTCTTAAACTAACAGATATTTTTAAGTAGATTATTCACAGTAAAATTGACAAAAAATGTTTACAGCTACTTTACAGCTTTACTTTACAGGTACAGATCTCCTCCCTGTCCAGCCTGTTGTTGCCGCGAGGGGGCTTGGTGGGCAGCTGCCGGAGTGTGATGCTCCTTGGGTCAGTCCTCTGATCTTTTGTAGCCTTGTATGCTCCTACTGCTGTCCTCTCTAATTGTGCTGGACGACTTTTCCTTCTGTTTCTTTTTCTGCCCCCCCTTCTCCTTTCTCATTGTCATTTCCCGCCATCCTTTTGTCTGTTTTATTATTATTTCAGC